>OZ038317.1:14979112-14984367 GCA_964035775.1 Osedax frankpressi | reverse complement strand
CCATAGTTTTTATGATGTGAAGTTAATTTCCGTGTATAGCTTGTCCACATAATATCATTGCATCGTTATGTAATACTATTATTACTCAATACTATAATATATAGTAAATACATAAACATTACTTAATCCAATCGCTATATAATTGGATAATTCTATAAACTCTTTATTTAAAATAAATAATTCTATATTATCATTATATAGTATCATTATATATTATAATTTTATATTATTATATATTATCATTATATATAATAATTATATATTATAATTTTATATTATCATTATATATTATAATTATATTATCTCATTTTGTATTATCATTATGGATTATCAAACATAAATATATAAATATATTTATATAAATATATAAATATGTGAATTATTTTGTTGGTGTTGTACTGCTTTAGGTGAAACGTATACATTTGGTATTGCGATGAATATTAATAGAGTGCATACTAATGTGCACAGTGTACGATGTACAGTGTACGGTGTAGAGTGTACGGTGTACACTGTACGGTGTACAGTGTACGGTGTACGGTGTACACCGTACGGTGTACAGTGTACGGTGTACAGTGTACGGTGTACAGTGTACGGTGTACAGTGTACGGTGTACAGTGTACGGTGTACAGTGTACGGTGTACACTGTACGGTGTACAGTGTACGGTGTACAGTGTACGGTGTACGGTGTACGGGTGGGGTCTATACGTGGTTCAGGAGTCTGAATATACATCTGAGCGTGATTCTGAGATGGAGTCTAAGTGTATGGGGTTTGGGTTTATATTAGCTATCAAGTAGGTGTACATTACGGTCTGGGGTTGGCTTTAATAACCAATCGAACCTGGGGTAGATTGAAAAGGAGGCCGGCTGTATAAAATATTGCCGCTAGAATCATTGTTCTCCTCGGATTGGCTATGCGACGTGTTGCAAACGGATAACTCACGGCCACATAGCGTTCCACAGATATAGCCACCGTTTGTATGGTTGAAATCAACTGGAATGTATCTAGAATAGGCGGTCTGCGTGTTTTGGGGCGTGATTAGGGGCGTGCTCAGAGGCGTGTTTAAAGGCGTGTTTAAAGGCGTGGTTAGAGGCGAGTTAGGAGAAATTAAGCTGGAGTTACAGGAGTTTATGAGGAATTATTGGAACTATTATTAGCGCTGTTACAGATGGTTATGTACTATTGGGGGTAATGGTGGTTAAGTCGAATTAAGTATTTAGGTTTGATTAATTTGTATATGATGAAACAGAATACATTTCGAGGAGATATTAAATAAAGAGGTACTGCGTTTCTAGAGGCGCGATCTTTATCATTTGCGTTATTAGTATTCTCTTTATAGTTAGATTAATAATTTATTTAAATAATATCAATTGTAAATTAATAGTCACCAGTATGGTAACGGAACTAAACGGTAATAAGAACAAGTAACTTTTTACTTTTGAACTAAATGAAATGGCGTTACTTATACATAGTAACTAAGTTTGTAATAAATTAGAATTGAATTAAGATGTAGTTTGTATCTAACTATCCTCGATAATTCACTATGTTGGTAAAGTTAAGTCGGAGTTTTTTAGGTATAGGAATTATTAGAGAATGCTTAAAATAGTAATGCAAGATATTGGTTTAAATTGAGTTAATTTTACAGGCGTGTTTATAAATTGTGTTTAATATATTTTGAGTGCGGAAATAGGATCATGGTCATTTTGTAAGCATTTTTTAATACCAACTAGAAGGTTGTAGGTCTGCATATACATAGGTTGGATAAAGTTACACATGTTAGACAGGATATGTTTGTATGTGAAAATTGAAAACAGATGTCATTGAAAATATTAAGAAACTTGTATCATAATAATTTATGAGGACTTTTAATTTTACCTAGTAGTTGACCCGTTAATTGATACAATTGTTTAGAATTTCTATAAATGTCATTGCATATATTTTAATTGTACTTTTGTTTTTAATTTGAAATTGAATTTTTAAAACTCATTATGATTACATCATTTTAATTATTACGAAATTTGTGAGAATTAATTTGCTTTTAACTTTGCGGTATGGTCGATTGTTAGATAACACGTTAGCAATAAACTATTTCTAGGGTATGACTAGTTGCACAGTGGTAGAGAAAGTCAGTTAGTTATTTGTTAAAATAATCAGATGATAAAGTCTCTAATTAGGAATGTGCTTAGTGAGAATCCACCTGAAATACGACGTGGTCGATATCTAATAATTTGCTATATACTATCTTTATTCGTTTGAAAATATCTATAGTAGTGTTAGTGTAAGTGAGAACTAAATTAAGTAGTGGTGATTAGAGTTGAGGAAATTAGAGTTGAGGTGATTAGAGTTGAGGTGATTAGAGTTGAGGTTATTAGAGTTGAGGTGATTAGAATTGAGGTTATTAGAGTTGAGGTTATTAGAGTTGAGGTGATTAGAGTTGAGGTGATTAGAGTTAAGGTGATTAGAGTTGAGGTGATTAGAGTTGAGGTTATTAGAGTTGAGGTGATTAGAGTTGAGGTGATTAGAGTTGAGGTAGTTAGAGTTGAGGTAGTTAGAGTTGAGGTGATTAGAGTTGAGGTGATTAGAGTTGAGGTGATTAGAGTTGAGGTAGTTAGAGTTAAGGTGATTAGAGTTGAGGTGATTAGAGTTGAGGTTATTAGAGTTGAGGTGATTAGAGTTGAGGTTATTAGAGTTGAGGTTATTAGAGTTGAGGTGATTAGAGTTGAGGTGATTAGAGTTAAGGTGATTAGAGTTGAGGTGATTAGAGTTGAGGTTATTAGAGTTGAGGTGATTAGAGTTGAGGTGTTTAGAGTTGAGGTAGTTAGAGTTGAGGTGATTAGAGTTGAGGTAGTTAGAGTTGAGGTTATTAGAGTTGAGGTGATTAGAGTTGAGGTGATTAGAGTTGAGGTAGTTAGAGTTGAGGTGATTAGAGTTGAGGTGATTAGAGTTGAGGTGATTAGAGTTAAGGTGATTAGAGTTGAGGTGATTAGAGTTGAGGTAGTTAGAGTTAAGATGATTAGAGTTGAGGTGATTAGAGTTGAGGTGATAGAGTTGAGGTGATTAGAGTTGAGGTAGTTAGAGTTGAGGTAGTTAGAGTTGAGGTGATTAGAGTTGAGGTTATTAGAGTTGAGGTAGTTAGAGTTGAGGTGATTAGAGTTGAGGTGATTAGAGTTGAGGTAGTTAGAGTTGAGGTAGTTAGAGTTGAGGTTATTAGAGTTGAGGTGATTAGAGTTGAGGTGATTAGAGTTGAGGTGATTAGAGTTGAGGTGATTAGAGTTGAGGTGATTAGAGTTGAGGTAGTTAGAGTTGAGGTGATTAGAGTTGAGGTGATTAGAGTTGAGGTAGTTAGAGTTGAGGTAGTTAGAGTTGAGGTGATTAGAGTTGAGTTGATTAGAGTTGAGGTGATTAGAGTTGAGGTGATTAGAGTTGAGGTGATTAGAGTTGAGGTGATTATATCTGAGTTTAGAGTTGGGAATGGGTGAGGTTTAGGAATACTGACTAGATCTCAGATTGTATTTGTATTATAGCTATCTGGGAGAGATACTAAATTAATAGTATTTATAAAGGTAGCATGGAAACTATCTGGTAAACAATAATAGCTCTATATTGATAATTAAAATCACCCAAGATTATAAATTCAGTCAGAGAGTGGATACGATCAGTGAATTAGTTAACCAATATCTCGCATGAAGGTATTGGAGGACGGTACATACAAATGAACTTCAACGAAGTAGAAGATGCGACAGATAAGTTTAAAGTTAGACCATCTGAATATTGAAAACCTATGGGGTAGAATATATCTCATGTAAGGTGAATTGTATGATGAATCCTGCTCGACTTGCTTGAACGCTTAGTTCACGGTTTAATATTAAGCTAAATTTTTGTAAATTGTAAATTGGAGAATGCGAGAGTATTTTATGATTCATCCATATTTCGATGAGAGATGCGATGTCAGTGTCATGCGTGATGCTATTACCAACAATAAAATCAATGTTACATTTTAGATATTTAATATTGATGAGAGTAACATTAAGTGAACTGAGAATTATGTGGTGCCTGGAGGTGCCTCGATTGAGTCATGTAGATGCAGCTTTAGTTTTACGCGAATCAGCATGCTCCGAGATGTTCTCAATGCATGATATATACCATTGTTGATGGGGTCACAATTAGGTATAAATGAAACAGATTTCCTATCCATAGATTCATTGTTATTATAATTTATATTTAAAAGTATGTATTTTGTGTATGTCAAGCTTATGATTGAATATATATAAATACATATTTAGTATGTGGTAGTTTTCCTATTATTATAATTCAGTAAATTATACAAATTATGAAGAAATGTTGATATTAGCAAAGTACGAGGCAGTGGAAATAGATTTAATTGTCGGGTCAATTTATAGTAAAACAAATAACTTATAAAAAATGTATTGTTTCTCTCGGACTTATTAAATGTTCAATTACAATTGCATGTGAACAGTCATTAGAAATATTATTAATACGTGAGTTAGTGAGTTAGATATACTTTTGGATTAAGCGGATATGTTCTTTTTATTTTAGTATTTGAGTATGTCTGAGTATGTCTTATATGGGTTTTATAGTAGAGTTTAGTCAGAAAAAGATATTGCCTGGAAAAATATACTAAGTATTTCTACAGATTATGTACTCGTAGTACACGATGTGTGTTTATCTTGCGAGGAAATGCAATTAATATAAATATTTAGTAAATATATGCTTCGATGATGAATCATCGAAGCATACGATGATGAATCAAACGACGTAGGTGTTGAAGTTGAATGTAAACAGAATAACGCAGATTTACCAGGGCAGGGAAATATGTTACGATCACAGATGAGTATTAATCACGCAACGCAGTCTTATATAATGATGACACACATTATATATATACATATATAATACATAATTGAGTAACTTAATTAATTTGGTATTTGTTATTGCTAATTTTACATATTTGAGGCATAGCTTCGATCAATACCCCATATATCTTGTTATATAATGATAATAATAATGATAATGATAATGATAATGATGATAATAATGAAAACGATAACGATAACGATAACGATAACGATAACGATAACGATAACGATAACGATAACGATAACGATAACGATAACGATAACGATAACGATAACGATAACGATAACGATAACGATAACGATAACGATAACGATAACGATAACGATAACGATAACGATAACGATATGATCGAATGATGATGATGGTGATGGCATGACGA
>OZ038317.1:14964112-14976612 GCA_964035775.1 Osedax frankpressi | reverse complement strand
GCAGCAATTACTAGCTATATGATGGAAAAAACACTATTACAAAATTCTATAATTTAACTCGACTCATGTCTAATTGAATACCTCTTATATTCATAAACTGCGACACCATCATTTCTACAGACTAATTGTTTTCATTTTAATAATCAACTTAACAAAGAATATCACCTAAAGATTCGGAAACAAACCGCTATAGATTACATAATCAATCTTAAGAATATGAGTCCTAATTAATTTGAAGATTGAAAACTCTTACAAAAAACCTAAATATCTGTAAACTGCAACTTAATTAATCTTTATTTGTATAGGAAAAAATGAAAATAATGAACTTAACTTATTTTTTCCACTTATTTACTGATTTCTCTAAACCGACGACATTTAATGTTATTATTGAACTTAGACTACAATATTACTATTTGACTCGTCAATAATAATAAAACCCAGACGTATATATAATACGTCAACAATAATGTTCAAATCAAAGAGTACCCGATACTCTATATATCAAATGTCAAGTATGCATATAAATAGATATGTATGAATGTTAATATTAATGAACAAATATGTAGGAATATTTCATAAACGTACATAAACCCACAAACATACAGATACACTCAAATACTTATACATAATTTCTCATACATCAACAAACATTTTCACGAATATTACTATACTTATAGTCAATTTCAGATACACTCAGCTAATTACAAAACACTTTAACATACACCTACATACTAATATTACACCTACATACACTTTCAAATAAACCAACGCACATTTCCACGTATACCAACACACCAACACACATTTTCTCATAGACACACACTTATAAATATACCAACACACTCTGGACCGCATCTGATTTCGGTAATACGAGAAGATTATAATGTTACTTACGTGGTGTGACGTCACGAACCTCGTTCAATTGCGCTACGTCCGTGGCGCATGCGCTGTCGTGTGAATATGACAAGATTCGCGGCGTTTCCGGTTACACCGACTGTGAATATCACCGGATGTAAGATGTTCTCGCAGTAGTGACGAACATTCTGCGAAGGAAATCGGCGTAGTTAAAATCTGGGTCGCAAAGAAGTGCTGAGTAGTTCAACAATGCACCTGTGTTACGAGTTATAAGAATTATATTAGAACATTTGTGAAATAAGTCAATCTTTTATATCGATATAATATTTCAATAATGAAATGTATACTGCAGTCGTGCTAGTAATGCGTATACAACTCCCGTCATAGGCGGGAGCTTACTACTCCAATGATTTTGATTAATATTACCGTAATTCATCTCTTGATTGTGTAATGTCAAGTCGATATAAATGATAGGAAGATTATACAAAGGTAGATGGAAATAGAGAAAGCGATACATATTGAGATAGAGAGGAAGAGGGAGATGGAAAGCGATAGCGGGTTTATTTTGATATCATTAAATATTATATAACAGCTGCTCTTTATCATCTGGTTACATTACAAGATAAGTAGTATCTATGATTGGATTTAATTGTTAATAGCTTTGAATGTATAGTATGTGTGTGGTATATTATTAATATCGTATTAAGTGGTATATATTAATATCGTAATCACTATATCAATTAATTAATAAATATTATTTAGTAATACGTCAAATACGTAATATTGCCCAAGATTATCAATCATATTACGTAATAAATAACTTAATGACAGTGTTTAATAGAATAATATTATATGTAACGGTTCAATTTTTCTATATGTATATATTATATTATTCTAGACAAATTCAAGAAATATCTCAAAACATATATTTTTAAATCAATTGTATTATTAATTATTCACCACATTTATTAACTTAAAAGTGTTTAAAACAATTAATTATAATAACAATAATAATATTAAATGATATTTAATACTAATTTATTATTAGCAAATGTGTCTCATACAAGTATACCCATACAAGTATATAATATTTAAATATAATGTGTTGTAATTCATTATAAGGTATTGTATTTAATTATAAGTTAATATAATTAAATATAATGTATTGTAATTCATTATAAGATATTGTATTTAATTATAAGTTTTTTATTTAAATATAGGGTATTGTAATTAATTATAAGATATAGTATTTAATTATAAGTTATAATATTTAAATATAGGGCTAATTAATTAAATATTAGGCTAATTAATTTAATGATGGATATCTAATTTTAAGGCATGCCGACACTGAAGAATGTTACATGTAAATATAAAGAAATGCACTCATTTTATAAATCTAATGTTATAAAAAGTACTAGCGCTATCAACCTATTTTTTTTACTATATGCAGTATATTTATAAGTATAAGAATTGAATATAAGAGAGATTTTGTATATTATAGATATAACATATATTTAGATTTAGACATATATTTGTTATAATTTTATATATTTTTAAAATTGTATAAGTTACATAATAAATTGAATTACAAACTAAATATAAAATATCATTCTATAAGTTCAAAGATAAATATCCCATGCATATATAGAAATCAAAGAGATTCCTTCAATAACAATAAAGTATATATACTTTGAAATATACTATCCTTGTAAAATAATTATTATGAGAAAAATGTATAAACTATAAATCTATAAACTATTTACAAATAAAATTTGTAAATGCAGAATAAAATTCTGTATATTTATAAGCCTCTTCCCTGTGCATACTCATCTCATCTTGACATATATATGTGAATATATATAGAATAATAAAATATAATATTCAGTTATTTTTCTCATGTGTTGATTTTGTTTATTTTGATCTTGGCATTTTAAAAATTATTATAAAAATAATTTATATAAATCAAAAGTAACAAATAAACAATATAATATTATAGTAATATAATATTATTATATTAAATCTAATATAAAATTATAAATATAATATAACTAAATAAGTTTGTATAGTGCGTATTCTAAAACCGCCAATACAGCGGTTGTAGAATATTGAATGTTTGAAAAATTATTATTTATATTTTTTCAAATTATCTGATTGGATTTTACAATCACACGATCCATCTATGTTTACACTAACAGCAGAATATGGATAATAATAAATAATTCTTAATATACAATTTTTTAAATTTCATCATATATTAGTTTACTAATATGATATTTATATTCTGATGTGGTAAATAAATTGTAAATAATTATAATATAATTTTTCAATGATGTATTACTTTTAAAATTGAATTTTTTGGTATTTCTAAATTGAATTGAACTTTGAAATTTTCACAAGTAAGATATTAAATGTGATAAATGTTAAATAATATTTTTTTTACAAATATATTTTTATTTTATTTTATTTTCTCAGTATCTGCTTCCATTATTGTATTTAAATATAGGGTATTGTAATTAATTATAAGATATATTATTTAATTATAAGTTATAGTATTTAAATATAAGGTATTGCAATTAATTATAAGATATTGTATTTAAATATAAGTCATTGTATTTGATACTAGGATATATTAGGATTCTTAATTTAATGATGGATAACTAATTTTACTATACTTAATTAATTTAAATATATACAATTAATTTAAATATAGCTGATTAAATTAACTATATCAAATTAATTGAACTAAATAAGTTAATTTAAGTATTACTTATTAGTTAAACTATAATTAATTAATTAAATTATAGCTAATTAAGTTAACTATAATTATTTGATTTAACTATAGCTAATTAATTTAACTATAATTAATTAATATAACTAACATTAAATCCACATATAAAATATATAATTGTAAAATTAATAATAGCTTGTATACTGTAAAATATGTACTATATACCATACAAGTCCATAGTATACAATACAAGTTCTACAATATATATATTGTACAATATTCACTCTATAATATACACTATATATTATATTATATACACTATATACAATATACACCGTATACTATGCTTTTTACAATATACACTGTCCACTATATACTATTAAATATATATTATACAATGTAAATATACAATGTACAATATACATGTGTATATTATACAGTGTATATCGAATAGAGTGCACTGTGAATAATATCCTCTGATAATCATAAAGTAAGAACAAAGTTATATAACCTCGTAAGATGTGGCCATTTGTACATCCATTTCCGAGTACGTATAATTCGAATACTGTAAAGAGAGGATGATATCAATGAACATGTTGTAAGCATTACACAATACTTGTGTTGCATAATAACGAGCTTTCGTATAACCGTAAAGAAGGGATTTACATCACATGCTTAATATATTGTCGACACACATCAATTTATGTTCTGCTCAATTATATATTTATATTAACAAGTTGACTTATTATCTGTTATTGTAAATTATTATATTTATTAAACCATATTATAATCATTTTATTTAGTGTACAATTTATCTGTATCGTATATTGAATATAAAATACAATTAATACAAACAATGTATTAATTTATACCTGAATTATATATCATACTGTTTAAATGTATATTATATTACATATATTATTAACATGGGCGTAATTATGACATATTATAATGATTTGTTATATTAATTATATATGTTATGGATTTGATAATTATATGATTTAAATGATTTCGGATTATAGTATATATATATATATATATATATATAATTATATATTAATATAAATTAATCATATATTATATACTAGAGTTATTCAATGCATTTGTATTGTTTTAAATTAATATTATAATTACTAAGGAAACCATACATCATTTTAACATTTTAGTTTTTTTGTTAGAAAATAAGAGTGAAAATACGTTTTATTTGCATAACAAATATATTATGTTTATTTTGTATTAATATTTAATAAAATAGTTACATCATTTGGTTTCTGGAGAGTTATCATGTATTTAATATTATATAAGTATACACACAGTAATATATATGAAATATTGATAGAAAGTGTGTCTCTATAATGTATACTATGTACTATGTATTGATGTGACATTAAAATTATTATACGATTTATATAATTAGTTATTTACATATGAACTTTAAATCTTGTTTTTAATAAATATTATCTATTTATAAAGGTATACCAAGTTATTCTATATATATTATATATAATATACTATTGAAAAATATGTCAATAAAATCTAGCATTTTTAACAAATAATAAAAAATAAATTATAATTTAAAACATACAAAACAAATCCTAAAATAATGAATAAAAAAATATATTTTGTACGTGAAAGGCTGTAGATGAAATATGATTTTTTACATCCGAAAATTTAACTATTTATTATAAAATTTAATATTCACATTGAAATAAATCATAACTTATCTCTTAGATAGATAATATATTATATACTATGTATTTATAGGCTACTTTATCTTATATCACAGTTAGTTTACATAATAAAAGAAAATCGATATATAACTGAAATATAAATAGATTATCGATCACAATCACTTACCGATAAACAACCAAATAATCTTACCTACCGGAAGTACCGTAATAATAATATACTCCTTGCTTAATGATATGATGTATACTTATCAATTCATGTAAAATAATATATTCTATATATTATTTACTATAATATAATAACATATAAACTGTCATATATATATATATATATATATATATATATATATATATATATATATGTATATATCTACTTTATAATATATAAAGGTATAGTCTGATTTTAAATGTATACATGCAATAATTGATTATTATACAAGTGTTATGTAACCATAGGTATATTTTATTTGGTTGAAATTTGTATTTTATTACAATATTAATCAAATTAATCGCTTGTGTAAATTGTATTATTTACACTGTAATGCGTACACTGTACGACGATTATTGTACGCAATATAATAGATGTTATATATACGAAATACATTAAGATGACTTTTCATACTAATTTAGAATATATCTATTATTGTATACAACAAAAACTCATTTTTATTATAAGATACCAAAGAATCTAAAATTAGAGAAATAAAATATAAAAATTAAAATATATCCAAAAAATAATAAATACTCGTAATATATATTGATGTAGTTTATTAATGAATACATGAAAGGGATACAACTGATACTACTGATACATACTATATACTACTGATACATAATACATACTACTGATACATAATACATAATAATAAACTCATTAACAAATTATTATTTACTGATAGGCAGCGTATATATTTATACTCATATATGAGTATACTTATACTTATACTTATACTTATAACCTATATGTATACTTATACTTATACTTATAACCTATAGGTATAACTAGTAGCCGATCTTGAATTAAAAATATAGTAATATAAACATCTAAGAATATTTCGTATATAAGGAATTTACTATAAACGAAGTTAAATATGTTATTATAATAACAACTATAATTAAAATATCTTATGTACTATATGTTATAAGTCATTGTACTAGAGAAATAAATAGTTGCATTGTTATAATTTATATAAATAAATAATAATATAAATCCATAATATCACATTGTTTATACTGTCAACATTGGACGTACCGTTTACACTGACCGGACACAGTCCTGCGGACAGTGTCCAGTTTATCTCGCCGACATATCAAACCGGTACGTTGCAATTCCCATCAGAATATCGCATGATAAGTAATGGCCACTCAATGCCACCAGTGGCCAGTTACGGTTGGGGTCAAGTGATTTAATAAATATGCAAAAATACAGGTTCATTAAATCTATTTATATAATTTCCAGAAGCACGTCAAGTAAATAGTTAGAATGCTTTTCCAGTTTCAATTGTTATCAATTCACCGTACATTGTTTCTATTTATTCTTAGCATGTTTTAATAATCTATACACATTTCTAATAATATAAAGATAATACGATTATATAATCAATATTTTAGATTATTCCTCGTAAGTATATAAATATCATGAGTTATGTAAATATAAATATGTATATATATAACCAGCGTTTAGATTTATTAATGATTATACTATGGATATTTCTATGAACATATACTATGGATATTGCATAATACTTCTAAATTATAGAAAATTATGTAATAGTTTTGTAAATTATAACATTTGTATGTGCTATAAATAATATTGTATGCGCAAATTACAATATCATTTCATATCAGTTCATCAGAACATATAAATATAAATATAAATATACATGCATATACTTTTCAAATAAATTTAAGTTCTTATGGTGTATATGATATTGAGATAGTAGTCAAATTGAACATCGATTTTATACAACAATTTAGTGGATATAGTAAAAAAATATTTGTAATCATCTCTTGTTTTTAATAAATACATTACTCGGGTAGTATATTAATGAATACTCTGTATCGTATGCTATCATTAACTCAGCATACCCTCTACTTCTACAACGTATATTGTTAAATAAGCGATTAGTAAGAGAGCAATCGGTGACATCACCTGATGACAATCGGATGTATCTCTTTATTTCTGATCGTGAATATTTTATGAAGCTAACGCCGATTGAAGTGTCGTTATCATTTTGGCATGTGACATGTGACATGTGACGCCAGGTTATCGAATCTAAAAAAACTATAAGTATTTCATATTAAAAAAAGAAAAGAATTAATTTGATTTATAATTGTAGTATTTACGATACTATACAATAGTTAGTTTGATTTGAAAGTACGTATTCAGGTGATCTATTTGTCGAAGGATGAGGTTTATTAATATTTACAATTATAATTCAATTATTTCCTAACTCGCTTATTAGATAACGTTAAAGAGTTTATGTAAAATAAATTTAATAATAGCAGCTATGTTGTTATTATAACATAATATTGTGTACTAAATACAAACGAATGGAGAATATACTAAGTACTTCGGTTGAGATGGAGTGGGTAATATCGCCAAAGGTTAAATGCGATTATAATAATAATATTCTAGAGCGGGAACTTACCGCACATCTCTCACTACAACATATTACGCACACCGCACATCTCTCACTACTACGTATCACGCACACCGCATATCTCTCACTACTACATATTACGCACACCGCACATCTCTCACTACTACATATTACGCACACCGCACATCTCTCACTACTACATATTACGCACACCGCACATCTCTCACTACTACATATTACGCACACCGCACATCTCTCACTACTACATATTACACACACCGCACACCTCTCACTACAACATATTACGCACACCGCACATCTCTCACTACTACGTATCACGCACACCGCACATCTCTCACTACTACATATTACGCACACCGCACACCTCTCACTACTACATATTACGCACACCGCACATCTCTAACTACTACATATTACACACACCGCACATCTCTCACTACTACATATAACGCACACCGCACATCTCTCACTACTACATATTACGCACACCGCACATCTCTCACTACTACATATTACGCACACCGCACACCTCTCACTACTACATATTACGCACACCGCACACCTCTCACTACTACATATCACGCACACCGCACATTTCTCACTACTACATATTACGCACACCACACACCTCTCACTACTACATATCACGCACACCGCACATCTCTCACTACTACATATTACGCACACCGCACACCTCTCACTACTATATATCACACGCACTGCACATCTCTCACTACTATATATTACACATACCGCACTTCTCTCACTACAACGTATTACACACACCGCACACCTCTCACTACTACATATTACACACACCGCACACCTCTTCACTACTACATATCACACACATCGCACATCTCTCACTACTACATATTACGCACACCGCACACCTCTCACTACTACATATCACGCACACCGCACATTTCTCACTACTACATATTACGCACACCACACACCTCTCACTACTACATATCACGCACACCGCACATCTCTCACTACTACATATTACACACCGCACACCTCTCACTACTATATATTACATACACCGCACATCTCTCACTACTATATATCACACACACCGCACATCTCTCACTACTATATTTCACACACACCGCACATCTCTCACTACTACATATCACGCACACCGCACATCTCTGAGTTTGAGTCGTATACCGTAAGTCACACAGTTTATAAAATATAATATACACACTTTATATTCACATATTGTATTCAGTATTAGTAAATAATATAAATTTTGTTTTAAATGAGTAAATAATGAGTTTATTTGACCAATTTATAAGTTATTTGTATATCTAATTTTAGTAATATTACATTTTCTTATTATTTTTTGATAATCTGACTTGCAATTCATATTCATAGTGTACGATGTACAATGCACAATGTACAATGTACATTATACATTATACACTATACATTGTACATTGTACAACGTACATTGTACAGTAGGGTGGATCACTTTGATACTTTTTTCAATATTATTTATTGGCTCATCTAATATATATAGCAAATATATGAGTTATAATGAATATATATAAATTTTAATTTTTTTTTTAAATTATGGCTGAGCGCCACCCCATTCAAATTTAACATGGGAGAGATACAATATTTAACATGCAAAGCATAGGAGCAATATTAAAATTATAAAATTGAATGGTAATAATGATTTTTTAATAATGAAAAATGACTATGAGCTTTATATGATATATTATTAAATAAAAACATATTTAAATAATTTTTTAAAAAATTGTTACCAAGAAATTCCAGGAAAATAAAAATTTTATAATTTTTTGTATATTTTTGGCATTTTTTTTTCTTATAATATTGTTAAATTTATAAGCAATTCAACATTAGTTATATTTGTTCCCTATGAAATGGATAATGATAAAAAAATATTAAAAATTTAAATTTAATTTGGATTTATAAGTGTTTTTCAGGAAAAAAATTGAAATTTCAAATAATCCAAATATTTTATTTAGAAATAATTTTTATTTAGAAATAATTTTTTAAATATATACTTACTATGCGATAAAATAAACTATATGTAATGCTATATTCATCGTTGAAATAAAAAAAAGCAAAACTTATTAAATTATATGCAGAAATGTACGACAATGTAAATTTTTACGAAATATGATTTATTGTTTAATAGTTATAACTATGTAATATTAGCTATCATTGAATATAGTTAATAGTAAATATAAGTTAATTTTAATATCTTATAGTAGTATTATTGATAATTTATTAATATTAGAATATTAAAAATATTCCAAGAAATTCTAGAATTTAAAAAATTATAAACGTTAATAATTAATATTAAACCTAGAAATAATAGTAAATCAGTAGTTATTATTAATGAGTAATTATTAAGTAAGATGTATACATAAACATATATTACACTTTTTACAATAAAAATTGTAAAATTATAATTTGTATTTGTAGCTATGAAATAACTTAACTATAAGGCAATCTAATTGACAATTACATACAATTTAATTTAGATAGAAAATATATAAAAAGAATATTACTGCATAGTTAAAATGTAAGAGGATTTTGAATCTTTAAATAATTTTATTATAATTACATTGTAAAATCTTGTTTAGAATTAAAATGTGGCATACATTTTCTGAAATGTATTGTCATTCGTATTCTCTGGTCACGTTCTTTGGGGTCTGCTAATTTGGTAGCTGTTTCAGAAACCAGTCTTATCGTTCTTTCGACATGCTGGGAATGACACGGTATATCTGGAAAATCAAATATATCAATATTTTCAACTGTGTATGTTCTCAGGTCTTCTGCTGAATAGCTACGAGTTAGAATTGGTTCGAGCCAATCATCAACATATAAAACGAGATTATAATAATGTGTCGCATTAAAATCAATTTTTGGTAAATGGAAATATCGTATTCCATCTTTTTCACCATTTACTCTAGCTTGTAAAATACGTTTTACAGCTTCAATCATTACACTTGGATTTGTATCAGAAAGCATTCCAATTAAAATCAATTATGTATGTAATAAAAATGAATTGCGAGATATCGTCCGAAAACATTCATCTCTAATTAATTCGCAATCTAACTCGTGTATATTTTCTATAAAATTAAATATATGCTTTGGCGGATTGGTAAATCTTGGTTGATATTTAATCGCGAACCAATTTCGAGCATAAACTTTTATAACAAATCTTACTAAATAAACAAGATTAAGTGTAGGATTATTTTGACTCGTATAATACCGAATAATCCTATTTGCTGTCGTTAACCAGCGTGCATTCCCGAGTTTTCCTGGTGAACGTCTTATAAGAGAATTATTAATAACACCATAATTGATTGATAAGACTATATCTCGAAGATATTGCTGATCAGATCTTAAATCTTGACAATTCTCTAGATATCTTTTGAATATTTGATCAATTTCAATTGGAATAAATCCAGCAACACCTACTTCTTCACATTTAGAAAGATTTAAACCGATTGGACCATTATGTAAATCAGGGCCTTTTGTTTCTCCATCCAGAATTGCGAGGCAGCTCATTCATATGAAGTAAACAAATCTACCAAATATAATATTGTATATTAAAAAATATGCTAATAAACATCTGTCTATTATTTATCTTATCTATTAAAAAAATTCTTTCACATCGAGGTACCTGTCGTTCTCAAGAACAAAGGCAATCATGTTTGCATTTACATGTACATATTTCAAATAATATTTTATACTTTTTAATATGTTCATTTACAGATTTGGAAAAATATAATTTGTGCTCTGACTTCTTTAATTTTGAAATTATCATAATGTGTTTATCTAGTTTGTTAGATATTGATTTCAATGATATCACTGGGATCGATGCTGAAATCCAGATTTCTATTATTTTTTCAATCGTCTGCATTTTTGCGTCTCTTTGTTGTACTAAATTGTCAGATATATATGTATAATGTTGTAAAATGTCTAAATATGTTGGAAGATGACGATTACTCATCATTCTTGGTGTAAATAAAGTATAAAATGGAGATTTATTGCGTAAATTCATTGCGAAAAATAAAAATATTTTAAATATATAGCATAAACAAAGAATAATAAAATGGCGGAAATAATAGGGTAAATAAGTATTTATTTATTTTGAATGGGAAATTTTTCTTAAAAATACTTATAATTTTGAAAAAGTCGACAAATTCAGACTTCTGGCGTTAACTTAATATTGCAAATAATTTTTTTTTAATTATATGATTAATTTTTATATGCCTTAAAGTTTATATGCTGAGTGAGCCAGTTAATTCTGAAAAAAGTGATCCACCCTATTGTACAGAATACAGTTTATGATACATTTACAATGGACATGCATTTATATTATATACAGTATATTATATACAGTGTAATATGTACACTGTACAATGTATAGTATATTATGTACAGTGTATCATTAAATTCATTCATTCATTAATAGGAATTTATTTTGAAATTAAAATATTTCTATTGAAAATCTAATTTAATTTAACTAATATAGTTTGAAATATTGAAAATATTTACATAAAATGATACAAGAAATTAATTTTTTTAAACAAACTAATACATATAAGCTAACTA
>OZ038317.1:14885645-14963912 GCA_964035775.1 Osedax frankpressi | reverse complement strand
ACTATAACATGACTCCACTATAACATTACTCCACTGTATTATTACTCCACTGTATTATTACTCCACTATAACATTACTCCACTGTATTATTACTACACTATAACTATTACTCCACTGTATTATTACTCCACTGTATTATTACTCCACTGTATTATTACTCCACTGTATTATTACTCCACTGTATTATTACTCCACTGTATTATTACTCCACTATAACATTACTCCACTGTATTATTACTCCACTGTATTATTACTCCACTGTATTATTACTCCACTATAACATTACTCCACTGTATTATTACTCCACTGTATTATTACTCCACTGTATTATTACTCCACTATAACATTACTCCACTGTATTATTACTCCACTATAACATTACTCCACTGTATTATTACTCCACTATAACATTACTCCACTGTATTATTACTCCACTATATTATTACTCCACTGTATTATTACTCCACTATAACATTACTCCACTGTATTATTACTCCACTATAACATTACTCCACTGTATTATTACTCCACTATAACATTACTCCACTGTATTATTACTCCACTATATTATTACTCCACTGTATTATTACTCCACTATAACATTACTCCACTGTATTATTACTCCACTGTATTATTACTCCACTATAACATTACTCCACTGTATTATTACTCCACTATAACATTACTCCACTGTATTATTACTCCACTATATTATTACTCCACTGTATTATTACTCCACTATAACATTACTCCACTGTATTATTACTCCACTGTATTATTACTCCACTATAACATTACTCCACTGTATTATTACTCCACTATAACATTACTCCACTGTATTATTACTCCACTATAACATTACTCCACTGTATTATTACTCCACTGTATTATTACTCCACTATAACATTACTCCACTGTATTATTACTCCACTGTATTATTACTCCACTATAACATTACTCCACTGTATTATTACTCCACTATAACATTACTCCACTATAACATTACTCCACTATAACATTACTCCACTGTATTATTACTCCACTGTATTATTACTCCACTATAACATTACTCCACTGTATTATTACTCCACTATAACATTACTCCACTGTATTATTACTCCACTGTATTATTACTCCACTATAACATTACTCCACTGTATTATTACTCCACTATAATATTACTCCACTGTATTATTACTCCACTGTATTATTACTCCACTGTATTATTACTCCACTGTATTATTACTCCACTGTATTATTACTCCACTTTATTATTACTCCACTATAACATTACTCCACTGTATTATTACTACACTATAACATTACTCCACTGTATTATTACTCCACTGTATTATTACTCCACTGTATTATTACTCCACTGTATTATTACTCCACTGTATTATTACTCCACTGTATTATTACTCCACTATAATTATTACTCCACTATAACATTACTCCACTGTATTATTACTCCACTGTATTATTACTCCACTATAACATTACTCCACTGTATTATTACTCCACTGTATTATTACTCCACTGTATTATTACTCCACTGTATTATTACTCCACTATAACATTACTCCACTGTATTATTACTCCACTGTATTATTACTCCACTGTATTATTACTCCACTATAACATTACTCCACTGTATTATTACTCCACTATAACATTACTCCACTGTAACATTACTCCACTGTATTATTACTCCACTGTATTATTACTCCACTGTATTATTACTCCACTGTATTATTACTCCACTATAACATTACTCCACTGTATTATTACTCCACTGTATTATTACTCCACTGTATTATTACTCCACTGTATTATTACTCCACTATAACATTACTCCACTGTATTATTACTCCACTGTATTATTACTCCACTGTATTATTACTCCACTGTATTATTACTCCACTGTATTATTACTCCACTGTATTATTACTCCACTATAACATTACTCCACTATAACATTACTCCACTGTATTATTACTCCACTATAACATTACTCCACTGTATTATTACTCCACTGTATTATTACTCCACTGTATTATTACTCCACTGTATTATTACTCCACTGTATTATTACTCCACTGTATTATTACTCCACTATAACATTACTCCACTGTATTATTACTCCACTGTATTATTACTCCACTGTATTATTACTCCACTGTATTATTACTCCACTGTATTATTACTCCACTATAACATTACTCCACTGTATTATTACTCCACTGTATTATTACTCCACTGTATTATTACTCCACTGTATTATTACTCCACTGTATTATTACTCCACTGTATTATTACTCCACTATTTTATTACTCCACTGTATTATTACTCCACTATAACATTACTCCACTGTATTATTACTCCACTGTATTATTACTCCACTATAACATTACTCCACTATAACATTACTCCACTATAACATTACTCCACTGTATTATTACTCCACTGTATTATTACTCCACTGTATTATTACTCCACTGTATTATTACTCCACTGTATTATTACTCCACTGTATTATTACTCCACTGTATTATTACTCCACTGTATTATTACTCCACTGTATTATTACTCCACTGTATTATTACTCCACTGTATTATTACTCCACTGTATTATTACTCCACTATAATATTACTCCACTATAACATTACTCCACTATAACATTACTCCACTGTATTATTACTCCACTGTATTATTACTCCACTGTATTATTACTCCACTATAACATTACTCCACTGTATTATTACTCCACTGTATTATTACTCCACTATAACATTACTCCACTGTATTATTACTCCACTATAACATTACTCCACTGTATTATTACTCCACTATGTTATAATATATTACTCCACTGTATTATTACTCCACTGTATTATTACTCCACTATAATATTACTCCACTATAACATTACTCCACTATAACATTACTCCACTGTATTATTACTCCACTGTATTATTACTCCACTGTATTATTACTCCACTGTATTATTACTCCACTGTATTATTACTCCACTATAACATTACTCCACTATAACATTACTCCACTATAACATTACTCCACTGTATTATTACTCCACTATAACATTACTCCACTATAACATTACTCCACTGTATTATTACTCCACTGTATTATTACTCCACTATATTATTACTCCACTGTATTATTACTCCACTGTATTATTACTCCACTGTATTATTACTCCACTGTATTATTACTCCACTATAACATTACTCCACTGTATTATTACTCCACTGTAACATTACTCCACTATAACATTACTCCACTATAACATTACTCCACTATAACATTACTCCACTATAACATTACTCCACTGTATTATTACTCCACTGTATTATTACTCCACTGTATTATTACTCCACTGTATTATTACTCCACTGTATTATTACTCCACTGTATTATTACTCCACTGTATTATTACTCCACTGTATTATTACTCCACTGTATTATTACTCCACTGTATTATTACTCCACTGTAACATTACTCCACTGTATTATTACTCCACTGTATTATTACTCCACTGTATTATTACTCCACTGTATTATTACTCCACTTTATTATTACTCCACTGTATTATTACTCCACTGTATTATTACTCCACTATATTATTACTCCACTGTATTATTACTCCACTATAACATTACTCCACTGTATTATTACTCCACTGTATTATTACTCCACTGTATTATTACTCCACTGTATTATTACTCCACTGTATTATTACTCCACTTTATTATTACTCCACTGTATTATTACTCCACTGTATTATTACTCCACTATAACATTACTCCACTGTATTATTACTACACTGTATTATTACTCCACTGTATTATTACTCCACTGTATTATTACTCCACTGTATTATTACTCCACTGTATTATTACTCCACTATAACATTACTCCACTGTATTATTACTCCACTGTATTATTACTCCACTATAACATTACTCCACTGTATTATTACTCCACTGTATTATTACTCCACTGTATTATTACTCCACTGTATTATTACTCCACTGTATTATTACTCCACTGTATTATTACTCCACTGTATTATTACTCCACTGTATTATTACTCCACTGTATTATTACTCCACTGTATTATTACTCCACTGTATTATTACTCCACTGTATTATTACTCACTGTATTATTACTCCACTGTATTATTACTCCACTATAACATTACTCCACTGTATCATTACTCCACTATAACATTACTCCACTATATTATTACTCCACTATAACATTACTCCACTGTATTATTACTCCACTGTATTATTACTCCACTATAACATTACTCCACTGTATTATTACTCCACTGTATTATTACTCCACTGTATTATTACTCCACTGTATTATTACTCCACTATAACATTACTCCACTGTATTATTACTCCACTGTAACATTACTCCACTATAACATTACTCCACTGTATTATTACTCCACTATATTATTACTCCACTGTATTATTACTCCACTGTATTATTACTCCACTGTATTATTACTCCACTGTATTATTACTCCACTATAACATTACTCCACTGTATTATTACTCCACTATAACATTACTCCACTATAACATTACTCCACTGTATTATTACTCCACTGTATTATTACTCCACTGTATTATTACTCCACTATAATATTACTCCACTATAACATTACTCCACTATATTATTACTCCACTGTATTATTACTCCACTGTATTATTACTCCACTGTATTATTACTCCACTGTATTATTACTCCACTATAACATTACTCCACTATAACATTACTCCACTATATTATTACTCCACTGTATTATTACTCCACTGTATTATTACTCCACTGTATTATTACTCCACTGTATTATTACTCCACTGTATTATTACTCCACTGTATTATTACTCCACTGTATTATTACTCCACTGTATTATTACTCCACTATAACATTACTCCACTGTATTATTACTCCACTATAACATTACTCCACTATAACATTACTCCACTATAACATTACTCCACTGTATTATTACTCCACTGTATTATTACTCCACTATAACATTACTCCACTATAACATTACTCCACTATAACATTACTCCACTGTATTATTACTCCACTGTATTATTACTCCACTATAACATTACTCCACTGTATTATTACTACACTATAACATTACTCCACTGTATTATTACTCCACTGTATTATTACTCCACTGTATTATTACTCCACTGTATTATTACTCCACTGTATTATTACTCCACTGTATTATTACTCCACTATAACATTACTCCACTGGTATTATTACTCCACTATAACATTACTCCACTGTATTATTACTCCACTGTATTATTACTCCACTGTATTATTACTCCACTGTATTATTACTCCACTGTATTATTACTCCACTGTATTATTACTCCACTGTATTATTACTCCACTATAACATTACTCCACTGTATTATTACTCCACTGTATTATTACTCCACTATAACATTACTCCACTGTATTATTACTCCACTGTATTATTACTCCACTGTATTATTACTCCACTATAACATTACTCCACTGTATTATTACTCCACTGTATTATTACTCCACTGTATTATTACTCCACTGTATTATTACTCCACTGTATTATTACTCCACTGTATTATTACTCCACTATAACATTACTCCACTGTATTATTACTCCACTGTATTATTACTCCACTATAACATTACTCCACTGTATTATTACTCCACTATAACATTACTCCACTATAACATTACTCCACTGTATTATTACTCCACTGTATTATTACTCCACTGTATTATTACTCCACTGTATTATTACTCCACTATAACATTACTCCACTGTATTATTACTCCACTGTATTATTACTCCACTGTATTATTACTCCACTGTATTATTACTCCACTATATTATTACTCCACTATAACATTACTCCACTGTATTATTACTCCACTGTATTATTACTCCACTGTATTATTACTCCACTGTATTATTACTCCACTGTATTATTACTCCACTGTATTATTACTCCACTATAACATTACTCCACTGTATTATTACTCCACTGTATTATTACTCCACTGTATTATTACTCCACTGTATTATTACTCCACTGTATTATTACTCCACTATAACATTACTCCACTGTATTATTACTCCACTGTATTATTACTCCACTGTATTATTACTCCACTGTATTATTACTCCACTGTATTATTACTCCACTGTATTATTACTCCACTGTATTATTACTCCACTATAACATTACTCCACTGTATTATTACTCCACTGTATTATTACTCCACTGTATTATTACTCCACTGTATTATTACTCCACTATAACATTACTCCACTATAACATTACTCCACTATAACATTACTCCACTGTATTATTACTCCACTGTATTATTACTCCACTGTATTATTACTCCACTATAACATTACTCCACTGTATTATTACTCCACTGTATTATTACTCCACTATAACATTACTCCACTATAACATTACTCCACTGTATTATTACTCCACTGTATTATTACTCCACTGTATTATTACTCCACTGTATTATTACTCCACTGTATTATTACTCCACTGTATTATTACTCCACTGTATTATTACTCCACTGTATTATTACTCCACTGTATTATTACTCCACTGTATTATTACTCCACTGTATTATTACTCCACTATAATATTACTCCACTGTATATTACTCCACTATAACATTACTCCACTGTATTATTACTCCACTGTATTATTACTCCACTGTATTATTACTCCACTATAACATTACTCCACTGTATTATTACTCCACTATATCATTACTCCACTGTATTATTACTCCATATAATTACTCCACTATAACATTACTCCACTATAATATAACATTACTCCACTGTATTATTACTCCACTGTATTATTACTCCACTGTATTATTACTCCACTATAACATTACTCCACTGTATTATTACTCCACTATAACATTACTCCACTGTATTATTACTCCACTATAACATTACTCCACTGTATTATTACTCCACTATAACATTACTCCACTGTATTATTACTCCACTATAACATTACTCCACTGTATTATTACTCCACTGTATTATTACTCCACTGTATTATTACTCCACTGTATTATTACTCCACTGTATTATTACTCCACTGTATTATTACTCCACTGTATTATTACTCCACTATAACATTACTCCACTGTATTATTACTCCACTATAACATTACTCCACTGTATTATTACTCCACTATAATATTACTCCACTATAACATTACTCCACTGTATTATTACTCCACTGTATTATTACTCCACTGTATTATTACTCCACTATAACATTACTCCACTGTATTATTACTCCACTGTATTATTACTCCACTGTATTATTACTCCACTATAATATTACTCCACTATAACATTACTCCACTATAACATTACTCCACTGTATTATTACTCCACTGTATTATTACTCCACTGTATTATTACTCCACTATAACATTACTCCACTGTATTATTACTCCACTATAACATTACTCCACTGTATTATTACTCCACTATAACATTACTCCACTGTATTATTACTCCACTATAACATTACTCCACTGTATTATTACTCCACTATAACATTACTCCACTGTATTATTACTCCACTATAACATTACTCCACTGTATTATTACTCCACTGTATTATTACTCCACTGTATTATTACTCCACTGTATTATTACTCCACTGTATTATTACTCCACTGTATTATTACTCCACTGTATTATTACTCCACTATAACATTACTCCACTGTATTATTACTCCACTATAACATTACTCCACTGTATTATTACTCCACTATGTTATTACTCCACTGTATTATTACTCCACTGTATTATTACTCCACTATAATATTACTCCACTATAACATTACTCCACTATAACATTACTCCACTGTATTATTACTCCACTGTATTATTACTCCACTGTATTATTACTCCACTATAACATTACTCCACTGTATTATTACTCCACTGTATTATTACTCCACTGTATTATTACTCCACTGTATTATTACTCCACTGTATTATTACTCCACTATAACATTACTCCACTATAACATTACTCCACTATAACATTACTCCACTGTATTATTACTCCACTATAACATTACTCCACTATAACATTACTCCACTATAACATTACTCCACTATAACATTACTCCACTGTATTATTACTCCACTGTATTATTACTCCACTGTATTATTACTACACTGTATTATTACTCCACTGTATTATTACTCCACTGTATTATTACTCCACTATGTTATTACTCCACTGTATTATTACTCCACTGTATTATTACTCCACTATAACATTACTCCACTGTATTATTACTCCACTGTAACATTACTCCACTATAACATTACTCCACTATAACATTACTCCACTATAACATTACTCCACTGTATTATTACTCCACTGTATTATTACTCCACTATAACATTACTCCACTGTATTATTACTCCACTGTATTATTACTCCACTGTATTATTACTCCACTGTATTATTACTCCACTGTATTATTACTCCACTATAACATTACTCCACTGTATTATTACTCCACTATAATATTACTCCACTGTATTATTACTCCACTGTATTATTACTCTACTGTATTATTACTCCACTGTATTATTACTCCACTGTATTATTACTCCACTATAACATTACTCCACTGTATTATTACTCCACTATAACATTACTCCACTGTATTATTACTCCACTGTATTATTACTCCACTGTATTATTACTCCACTATAATATTACTCCACTATAACATTACTCCACTGTATTATTACTCCACTATAATATTACTCCACTATAACATTACTCCACTGTATTATTACTCCACTGTATTATTACTCCACTGTATTATTACTCTACTGTATTATTACTCCACTGTATTATTACTCCACTGTATTATTACTCCACTGTATTATTACTCCACTATAATATTACTCCACTATAACATTACTCCACTGTATTATTACTCCACTGTATTATTACTCCACTGTATTATTACTCCACTATAATATTACTCCACTATAACATTACTCCACTGTATTATTACTCCACTATAATATTACTCCACTATAACATTACTCCACTGTATTATTACTCCACTGTATTATTACTCCACTGTATTATTACTCTACTGTATTATTACTCCACTGTATTATTACTCCACTGTATTATTACTCCACTGTATTATTACTCCACTGTATTATTACTCCACTGTATTATTACTCCACTGTATTATTACTCTACTGTATTATTACTCCACTGTATTATTACTCCACTGTATTATTACTCCACTGTATTATTACTCCACTATAATATTACTCCACTATAACATTACTCCACTGTATTATTACTCCACTGTATTATTACTCCACTGTATTATTACTCCACTGTATTATTACTCCACTGTATTATTACTGCACTGTATTATTACTCCACTATAACATTACTCCACTGTATTATTACTGCACTGTATTATTACTCCACTGTATTATTACTCCACTATAACATTACTCCACTGTATTATTACTCCACTGTATTATTACTCCACTGTATTATTACTCCACTATAACATTACTCCACTATAACATTACTCCACTATAACATTACTCCACTGTATTATTACTCCACTGTATTATTACTCCACTATAACATTACTCCACTGTATTATTACTCCACTATAATATTACTCCACTATAACATTACTCCACTGTATTATTACTCCACTGTATTATTACTCCACTGTATTATTACTCCACTATAACATTACTCCACTATAACATTACTCCACTATAACATTACTCCACTATAACATTACTCCACTGTATTATTACTCCACTGTATTATTACTCCACTATAACATTACTCCACTGTATTATTACTCCACTATAATATTACTCCACTATAACATTACTCCACTGTATTATTACTCCACTGTATTATTACTCCACTGTATTATTACTCCACTGTATTATTACTCCACTGTATTATTACTCCACTGTATTATTACTCCACTATAATATTATTCCACTGTATTATTACTCCACTGTATTATTACTCCACTGTATTATTACTCCACTGTATTATTACTTCACTGTATTATTACTCCACTGTATTATTACTCCACTGTATTATTACTCCACTGTATTATTACTCCACTGTATTATTACTCCACTGTATTATTACTCCACTGTATTATTACTCCACTGTATTATTACTCCACTATAATATTACTCCACTATAACATTACTCCACTGTATTATTACTCCACTGTATTATTACTCCACTGTATTATTACTCCACTATAATATTACTCCACTATAACATTACTCCACTGTATTATTACTCCACTGTATTATTACTCCACTGTATTATTACTCCACTGTATTATTACTCCACTGTATTATTACTCCACTGTATTATTACTCCACTATAACATTACTCCACTGTATTATTACTGCACTGTATTATTACTCCACTGTATTATTACTCCACTATAACATTACTCCACTGTATTATTACTCCACTGTATTATTACTCCACTGTATTATTACTCCACTATAACATTACTCCACTGTATTATTACTCCACTATAATATTACTCCACTATAACATTACTCCACTGTATTATTACTCCACTGTATTATTACTCCACTGTATTATTACTCCACTATAACATTACTCCACTATAACATTACTCCACTATAACATTACTCCACTATAACATTACTCCACTGTATTATTACTCCACTGTATTATTACTCCACTATAACATTACTCCACTGTATTATTACTCCACTATAATATTACTCCACTATAACATTACTCCACTGTATTATTACTCCACTGTATTATTACTCCACTGTATTATTACTCCACTGTATTATTACTCCACTGTATTATTACTCCACTATAACATTACTCCACTATAACATTACTCCACTATAACATTACTCCACTATAACATTACTCCACTGTATTATTACTCCACTGTATTATTACTCCACTGTATTATTACTCCACTATAACATTACTCCACTGTATTATTACTCCACTGTATTATTACTCCACTATAACATTACTCCACTGTATTATTACTCCACTGTATTATTACTCCACTATAACATTACTCCACTGTATTATTACTCCACTGTATTATTACTCCACTGTATTATTACTCCACTATAACATTACTCCACTGTATTATTACTCCACTGTATTATTACTCCACTATAACATTACTCCACTGTATTATTACTCCACTGTATTATTACTCCACTGTATTATTACTCCACTATAACATTACTCCACTGTATTATTACTCCACTATAACATTACTCCACTGTATTATTACTCCACTGTATTATTACTCCACTGTATTATTACTCCACTATAACATTACTCCACTGTATTATTACTACACTGTATTATTACTCCACTGTATTATTACTCCACTGTATTATTACTCCACTATAACATTACTCCACTGTATTATTACTCCACTATAACATTACTCCACTGTATTATTACTCCACTGTATTATTACTCCACTGTATTATTACTCCACTATAACATTACTCCACTGTATTATTACTCCACTGTATTATTACTCCACTGTATTATTACTCCACTGTATTATTACTCCACTATAACATTACTCCACTGTATTATTACTCCACTATAACATTACTCCACTGTATTATTACTCCACTGTATTATTACTCCACTGTATTATTACTCCACTATAACATTACTCCACTGTATTATTACTACACTGTATTATTACTCCACTGTATTATTACTCCACTGTATTATTACTCCACTGTATTATTACTCCACTGTATTATTACTCCACTATAACATTACTCCACTGTATTATTACTCCACTGTATTATTACTCCACTGTATTATTACTCCACTATAACATTACTCCACTGTATTATTACTACACTGTATTATTACTCCACTGTATTATTACTCCACTGTATTATTACTCCACTGTATTATTACTCCACTGTATTATTACTCCACTATAACATTACTCCACTGTATTATTACTCCACTGTATTATTACTCCACTGTATTATTACTCCACTGTATTATTACTCCACTATAATATTACTCCACTGTATTATTACTCCACTGTATTATTACTCCACTGTATTATTACTCCACTGTATTATTACTCCACTGTATTATTACTCCACTGTATTATTACTCCACTGTATTATTACTCCACTATAATATTATTCCACTGTATTATTACTCCACTGTATTATTACTCCACTGTATTATTACTCCACTGTATTATTACTTCACTGTATTATTACTCCACTGTATTATTACTCCACTGTATTATTACTCCACTGTATTATTACTCCACTGTATTATTACTCCACTGTATTATTACTCCACTGTATTATTACTCCACTGTATTATTACTCCACTGTATTATTACTCCACTGTATTATTACTCCACTGTATTATTACTCCACTGTATCATTACTCCACTATAACATTACTCCACTATATTATTACTCCACTATAACATTACTCCACTGTATTATTACTCCACTGTATTATTACTCCACTATAACATTACTCCACTGTATTATTACTCCACTGTATTATTACTCCACTGTATTATTACTCCACTGTATTATTACTCCACTGTATTATTACTCCACTGTATTATTACTCCACTGTATTATTACTCCACTGTATTATTACTCCACTATAACATTACTCCACTGTATTATTACTCCACTGTAACATTACTCCACTATAACATTACTCCACTGTATTATTACTCCACTATATTATTACTCCACTGTATTATTACTCCACTATAACATTACTCCACTATTATATTACTCCACTGTATTATTACTCCACTATAACATTACTCCACTGTATTATTACTCCACTATAACATTACTCCACTATAACATTACTCCACTGTATTATTACTCCACTGTATTATTACTCCACTGTATTATTACTCCACTATAACATTACTCCACTATAACATTACTCCACTATATTATTACTCCACTGTATTATTACTCCACTGTATTATTACTCCACTGTATTATTACTCCACTGTATTATTACTCCACTATAACATTACTCCACTATAACATTACTCCACTATATTATTACTCCACTGTATTATTACTCCACTATATTATTACTCCACTGTATTATTACTCCACTGTATTATTACTCCACTGTATTATTACTCCACTGTATTATTACTCCACTGTATTATTACTCCACTGTATTATTACTACACTATAACATTACTCCACTGTATTATTACTCCACTGTATTATTACTCCACTGTATTATTACTCCACTGTATTATTACTCCACTGTATTATTACTCCACTGTATTATTACTCCACTATAACATTACTCCACTATAATATTACTCCACTGTATTATTACTCCACTGTATTATTACTCCACTATAACATTACTCCACTATAACATTACTCCACTGTATTATTACTCCACTGTATTATTACTCCACTGTATTATTACTCCACTATAACATTACTCCACTGTATTATTACTCCACTGTAACATTACTCCACTATAACATTACTCCACTGTATTATTACTCCACTATATTATTACTCCACTGTATTATTACTCCACTATAACATTACTCCACTATTATATTACTCCACTGTATTATTACTCCACTATAACATTACTCCACTGTATTATTACTCCACTATAACATTACTCCACTATAACATTACTCCACTGTATTATTACTCCACTGTATTATTACTCCACTGTATTATTACTCCACTGTATTATTACTCCACTGTATTATTACTCCACTGTATTATTACTCCACTGTATTATTACTCCACTGTATTATTACTCCACTATAACATTACTCCACTGTATTATTACTCCACTATAACATTACTCCACTGTATTATTACTACACTATAACATTACTCCACTGTATTATTACTCCACTATAACATTACTCCACTATAATATTACTCTTCTGTATTATTTCTCCACTGTATTATTACTCCACTATAACATTACTCCACTATAACATTACTCCACTGTATTATTACTCCACTGTATTATTACTCCACTGTATTATTACTCCACTATAACATTACTCCACTGTATTATTACTCCACTGTATTATTACTCCACTATAACATTACTCCACTGTATTATTACTCCACTGTATTATTACTCCACTGTATTATTACTCCACTGTATTATTACTCCACTATAACATTACTCCACTGTATTATTACTCCACTATAACATTACTCCACTATAACATTACTCCACTGTATTATTACTCCACTGTATTATTACTCCACTGTATTATTACTCCACTGTATTATTACTCCACTATAACATTACTCCACTATAACATTACTCCACTGTATTATTACTCCACTGTATTATTACTCCACTGTATTATTACTCCACTGTATTATTACTCCACTGTATTATTACTCCACTGTATTATTACTCCACTATAACATTACTCCACTATAATATTACTCCACTGTATTATTACTCCACTGTATTATTACTCCACTATAACATTACTCCACTGTATTATTACTCCACTATAACATTACTCCACTATAATATTACTCCACTGTATTATTACTCCACTGTATTATTACTCCACTATAACATTACTCCACTATAACATTACTCCACTGTATTATTACTCCACTGTATTATTACTCCACTGTATTATTACTCCACTGTATTATTACTCCACTATAACATTACTCCACTGTATTATTACTCCACTGTATTATTACTCCACTATAACATTACTCCACTGTATTATTACTCCACTGTATTATTACTCCACTGTATTATTACTCCACTGTATTATTACTCCACTATAACATTACTCCACTGTATTATTACTCCACTATAACATTACTCCACTATAATATTACTCCACTGTATTATTACTCCACTGTATTATTACTCCACTATAACATTACTCCACTGTATTATTACTCCACTATAACATTACTCCACTATAATATTACTCCACTGTATTATTACTCCACTGTATTATTACTCCACTATAACATTACTCCACTATAACATTACTCCACTGTATTATTACTCCACTGTATTATTACTCCACTGTATTATTACTCCACTGTATTATTACTCCACTGTATTATTACTCCACTATAACATTACTCCACTATAACATTACTCCACTGTATTATTACTCCACTGTATTATTACTCCACTATATTATTACTCCACTGTATTATTACTCCACTGTATTATTACTCCACTATAACATTACTCCACTATAATATTACTCCACTGTATTATTACTCCACTGTATTATTACTCCACTATAACATTACTCCACTATAACATTACTCCACTGTATTATTACTCCACTGTATTATTACTCCACTGTATTATTACTCCACTATAACATTACTCCACTGTATTATTACTCCACTATAACATTACTCCACTGTATTATTACTCCACTGTATTATTACTCCACTATATTATTACTCCACTGTATTATTACTCCACTGTATTATTACTCCACTATAACATTACTCCACTATAACATTACTCCACTGTATTATTACTCCACTGTATTATTACTCCACTATAACATTACTCCACTATATTATTACTCCACTGTATTATTACTCCACTGTATTATTACTCCATTGTATTATTACTCCACTGTATTATTACTCCACTATAACATTACTCCACTGTATTATTACTCCACTATAACATTACTCCACTGTATTATTACTCCACTGTATTATTACTCCACTATATTATTACTCCACTGTATTATTACTCCACTGTATTATTACTCCACTATAACATTACTCCACTATAACATTACTCCACTATATTATTACTCCACTGTATTATTACTCCACTGTATTATTACTCCATTGTATTATTACTCCACTGTATTATTACTCCACTATAACGTTACTCCACTGTATTATTACTCCACTGTATTATTACTCCACTATATTATTACTCCACTGTATTATTACTCCACTGTATTATTACTCCACTATAACATTACTCCACTATAACATTACTCCACTATATTATTACTCCACTATAACATTACTCCACTATAACATTACTCCGCTGTATTATTACTCCACTGTATTATTACTCCACTGTATTATTACTCCACTGTATTATTACTCCACTGTATTATTACTCCACTGTATTATTACTCCACTATAACATTACTCCACTGTATTATTACTCCACTGTATTATTACTCCACTATAACATTACTCCACTATAACATTACTCCACTGTATTATTACTCCACTGTATTATTACTCCACTGTATTATTACTCCACTATAACATTACTCCACTATAACATTACTCCACTGTATTATTACTCCACTATATTATTACTCCACTGTATTATTACTCCACTGTATTATTACTCCACTGTATTATTACTCCACTGTATTATTACTCCACTGTATTATTACTCCACTGTATTATTACTCCACTGTATTATTACTCCACTGTATTATTACTCCACTATAACATTACTCCACTATAACATTACTCCACTGTATTATTACTACACTATAACATTACTCCACTGTATTATTACTCCACTATAACATTACTACACTATAACATTACTCCACTGTATTATTACTCCACTGTATTATTACTCCACTGTATTATTACTCCACTATAACATTACTCCACTATAACATTACTCCACTGTATTATTACTACACTATAACATTACTCCACTGTATTATTACTCCACTGTATTATTACTCCACTATAACATTACTCCACTGTATTATTACTCCACTGTATTATTACTCCACTGTATTATTACTCCACTATAACATTACTCCACTATAACATTACTCCACTGTATTATTACTCCACTATAACATTACTCCACTATAATATTACTCCACTGTATTATTACTCCACTGTATTATTACTCCACTATAACATTACTCCACTGTATTATTACTCCACTATAACATTACTCCACTATAATATTACTCCACTGTATTATTACTCCACTGTATTATTACTCCACTATAACATTACTCCACTATAACATTACTCCACTGTATTATTACTCCACTGTATTATTACTCCACTGTATTATTACTCCACTGTATTATTACTCCACTGTATTATTACTCCACTATAACATTACTCCACTATAACATTACTCCACTGTATTATTACTCCACTGTATTATTACTCCACTATATTATTACTCCACTGTATTATTACTCCACTGTATTATTACTCCACTATAACATTACTCCACTATAATATTACTCCACTGTATTATTACTCCACTGTATTATTACTCCACTATAACATTACTCCACTATAACATTACTCCACTGTATTATTACTCCACTGTATTATTACTCCACTGTATTATTACTCCACTATAACATTACTCCACTGTATTATTACTCCACTATAACATTACTCCACTGTATTATTACTCCACTGTATTATTACTCCACTATATTATTACTCCACTGTATTATTACTCCACTGTATTATTACTCCACTATAACATTACTCCACTATAACATTACTCCACTGTATTATTACTCCACTGTATTATTACTCCACTATAACATTACTCCACTATATTATTACTCCACTGTATTATTACTCCACTGTATTATTACTCCATTGTATTATTACTCCACTGTATTATTACTCCACTATAACATTACTCCACTGTATTATTACTCCACTATAACATTACTCCACTGTATTATTACTCCACTGTATTATTACTCCACTATATTATTACTCCACTGTATTATTACTCCACTGTATTATTACTCCACTATAACATTACTCCACTATAACATTACTCCACTATATTATTACTCCACTGTATTATTACTCCACTGTATTATTACTCCATTGTATTATTACTCCACTGTATTATTACTCCACTATAACGTTACTCCACTGTATTATTACTCCACTGTATTATTACTCCACTATATTATTACTCCACTGTATTATTACTCCACTGTATTATTACTCCACTATAACATTACTCCACTATAACATTACTCCACTATATTATTACTCCACTATAACATTACTCCACTATAACATTACTCCGCTGTATTATTACTCCACTGTATTATTACTCCACTGTATTATTACTCCACTGTATTATTACTCCACTGTATTATTACTCCACTGTATTATTACTCCACTATAACATTACTCCACTGTATTATTACTCCACTGTATTATTACTCCACTATAACATTACTCCACTATAACATTACTCCACTGTATTATTACTCCACTGTATTATTACTCCACTGTATTATTACTCCACTATAACATTACTCCACTATAACATTACTCCACTGTATTATTACTCCACTATATTATTACTCCACTGTATTATTACTCCACTGTATTATTACTCCACTGTATTATTACTCCACTGTATTATTACTCCACTGTATTATTACTCCACTGTATTATTACTCCACTGTATTATTACTCCACTGTATTATTACTCCACTATAACATTACTCCACTATAACATTACTCCACTGTATTATTACTACACTATAACATTACTCCACTGTATTATTACTCCACTATAACATTACTACACTATAACATTACTCCACTGTATTATTACTCCACTGTATTATTACTCCACTGTATTATTACTCCACTATAACATTACTCCACTATAACATTACTCCACTGTATTATTACTACACTATAACATTACTCCACTGTATTATTACTCCACTATAACATTACTACACTATAACATTACTCCACTGTATTATTACTCCACTGTATTATTACTCCACTATAACATTACTCCACTATAACATTACTCCACTGTATTATTACTACACTATAACATTACTCCACTGTATTATTACTCCACTGTATTATTACTCCACTGTATTATTACTCCACTATAACATTACTCCACTATAACATTACTCCACTGTATTATTACTACACTATAACATTACTCCACTGTATTATTACTCCACTATAACATTACTACACTATAACATTACTCCACTGTATTATTACTCCACTGTATTATTACTCCACTATAACATTACTCCACTATAACATTACTCCACTGTATTATTACTACACTATAACATTACTCCACTGTATTATTACTCCACTATAACATTACTCCACTATAACATTACTCCACTGTATTATTACTACACTATAACATTACTCCACTATAACATTACTCCACTGTATTATTACTACACTATAACATTACTCCACTGTATTATTACTCCACTGTATTATTACTCCACTGTATTATTACTCCACTGTATTATTACTCCACTATAACATTACTCCACTGTATTATTACTCCACTGTATTATTACTCCACTGTATTATTACTCCACTATAACATTACTCCACTGTATTATTACTACACTATAACATTACTCCACTGTATTATTACTCCTCTATAACATTACTACACTATAACATTACTCCACTGTATTATTACTCCACTATAACATTACTACACTATAACATTACTCAACTGTATTATTACTCCACTGTATTATTACTCCACTGTATTATTACTCCACTATAACATTACTCCACTGTATTATTACTCCACTGTATTATTACTCCACTGTATTATTACTCCACTGTATTATTACTCCACTATAACATTACTCCACTGTATTATTACTCCACTGTATTATTACTCCACTGTATTATTACTCCACTATAACATTACTCCACTGTATTATTACTACACTATAACATTACTCCACTGTATTATTACTCCTCTATAACATTACTACACTATAACATTACTCCACTGTATTATTACTCCACTATAACATTACTACACTATAACATTACTCCACTGTATTATTACTCCACTGTATTATTACTCCACTGTATTATTACTCCACTATAACATTACTCCACTGTATTATTACTCCACTGTATTATTACTCCACTGTATTATTACTCCACTGTATTATTACTCCACTATAACATTACTCCACTGTATTATTACTCCACTGTATTATTACTCCACTGTATTATTACTCCACTATAACATTACTCCACTGTATTATTACTCCACTGTATTATTACTCCACTGTATTATTACTCCACTGTATTATTACTCCACTGTATTATTACTCCACTGTATTATTACTCCACTGTATTATTACTCCACTGTATTATTACTCCACTATAACATTACTCCACTGTATTATTACTCCACTATAACATTACTCCACTGTATTATTACTCCACTATATTATTACTCCACTATATTATTACTCCACTGTATTATTACTCCACTATAACATTACTCCACTGTATTATTACTCCACTGTATTATTACTCCACTGTATTATTACTCCACTGTATTATTACTCCACTATAACATTACTCCACTGTATTATTACTCCACTATAACATTACTCCACTGTATTATTACTCCACTATATTATTACTCCACTGTATTATTACTCCACTATAACATTACTCCACTATATTATTACTCCACTATAACATTACTCCACTGTATTATTACTCCACTATAACATTACTCCACTATAACATTACTCCACTGTATTATTACTCCACTGTATTATTACTCCACTGTATTATTACTCCACTGTATTATTACTCCACTGTATTATTACTCCACTATAACATTACTCCACTGTATTATTACTCCACTGTATTATTACTCCACTGTATTATTACTCCACTATAACATTACTCCACTGTATTATTACTCCACTGTATTATTACTCCACTGTATTATTACTCCACTGTATTATTACTCCACTGTATTATTACTCCACTGTATTATTACTCCGCTGTATTATTACTCCACTATAACATTACTCCACTGTATTATTACTCCACTGTATTATTACTCCACTGTATTATTACTCCACTGTATTATTACTCCACTGTATTATTACTACACTATAACATTACTCCACTGTATTATTACTCCACTGTATTATTACTCCACTGTATTATTACTCCACTGTATTATTACTACACTATAACATTACTCCACTGTATTATTACTCCACTATAACATTACTCCACTGTATTATTACTCCACTATAACATTACTCCACTGTATTATTACTCCACTGTATTATTACTCCACTGTATTATTACTCCACTATAACATTACTCCACTGTATTATTACTCCACTGTATTATTACTCCACTGTATTATTACTCCACTGTATTATTACTCCACTGTATTATTACTCCACTGTATTATTACTCCGCTGTATTATTACTCCACTATAACATTACTCCACTGTATTATTACTCCACTGTATTATTACTCCACTGTATTATTACTCCACTGTATTATTACTCCACTGTATTATTACTACACTATAACATTACTCCACTGTATTATTACTCCACTGTATTATTACTCCACTGTATTATTACTACACTATAATATTACTCCACTGTATTATTACTCCACTGTATTATTACTCCACTGTATTATTACTCCACTGTATTATTACTACACTATAACATTACTCCACTGTATTATTACTCCACTATAACATTACTCCACTGTATTATTACTCCACTATAACATTACTCCACTGTATTATTACTCCACTGTATTATTACTCCACTGTATTATTACTCCACTATAACATTACTCCACTGTATTATTACTCCACTGTATTATTACTCCACTGTATTATTACTCCACTATAACATTACTCCACTGTATTATTACTCCACTATAACATTACTCCACTGTATTATTACTCCACTGTATTATTACTCCACTGTATTATTACTCCACTATAACATTACTCCACTGTATTATTACTCCACTGTATTATTACTCCACTGTATTATTACTCCACTGTATTATTACTCCACTGTATTATTACTCCACTGTATTATTACTCCGCTGTATTATTACTCCACTATAACATTACTCCACTGTATTATTACTCCACTGTATTATTACTCCACTGTATTATTACTCCACTGTATTATTACTCCACTGTATTATTACTACACTATAACATTACTCCACTGTATTATTACTCCACTGTATTATTACTCCACTGTATTATTACTACACTATAACATTACTCCACTGTATTATTACTCCACTGTATTATTACTACACTGTATTATTACTCCACTGTATTATTACTCCACTGTATTATTACTACACTATAACATTACTCCACTGTATTATTACTCCACTATAACATTACTCCACTGTATTATTACTCCACTGTATTATTACTCCACTATAACATTACTCCACTGTATTATTACTCCACTGTATTATTACTCCACTGTATTATTACTCCACTGTATTATTACTCCACTATAACATTACTCCACTGTATTATTACTCCACTGTATTATTACTCCACTATAACATTACTCCACTGTATTATTACTACACTGTATTATTACTCCACTGTATTATTACTCCACTGTATTATTACTCCACTATAACATTACTCCACTGTATTATTACTCCACTGTATTATTACTCCACTGTATTATTACTCCACTGTATTATTACTCCACTGTATTATTACTCCACTATAACATTACTCCACTGTATTATTACTCCACTATAACATTACTCCACTATAACATTACTCCACTATAACATTACTCCACTGTATTATTACTCCACTATAACATTACTCCACTGTATTATTACTCCACTATAACATTACTCCACTGTATTATTACTCCACTGTATTATTACTCCACTGTATTATTACTCCACTGTATTATTACTCCACTATAACATTACTCCACTGTATTATTACTCCACTGTATTATTACTCCACTGTATTATTACTCCACTATATTATTACTCCACTATAACATTACTCCACTATAACATTACTCCACTGTATTATTACTCCACTGTATTATTACTCCACTGTATTATTACTCCACTATAACATTACTCCACTGTATTATTACTCCACTGTATTATTACTCCACTGTATTATTACTCCACTGTATTATTACTCCACTATAACATTACTCCACTGTATTATTACTCCACTGTATTATTACTCCACTGTATTATTACTCCACTATATTATTACTCCACTGTATTATTACTCCACTGTATTATTACTCCACTGTATTATTACTCCACTGTATTATTACTCCACTATAACATTACTCCACTGTATTATTACTCCACTGTATTATTACTCCACTGTATTATTACTCCACTGTATTATTACTCCACTATAACATTACTCCACTGTATTATTACTCCACTGTATTATTACTCCACTGTATTATTACTCCACTGTATTATTACTCCACTATAACATTACTCCACTGTATTATTACTCCACTATAACATTACTCCACTATAACATTACTCCACTGTATTATTACTCCACTGTATTATTACTCCACTATAACATTACTCCACTGTATTATTACTCCACTGTATTATTACTCCACTGTATTATTACTCCACTGTATTATTACTCCACTGTATTATTACTCCACTGTATTATTACTCCACTGTATTATTACTCCACTGTATTATTACTCCACTGTATTATTACTCCACTGTATTATTACTCCACTGTATTATTACTCCACTATAACATTACTCCACTATAACATTACTCCACTGTATTATTACTCCACTATATTATTACTCCACTGTATTATTACTCCACTGTATTATTACTCCACTGTATTATTACTCCACTATATTATTACTCCACTGTATTATTACTCCACTATAACATTACTCCACTGTATTATTACTCCATTGTATTATTACTCCACTATAACATTAGTCCACTGTATTATTACTCCACTATAACATTACTCCACTGTATTATTACTCCACTATATTATTACTCCACTGTATTATTACTCCACTGTATTATTACTCCACTGTATTATTACTCCACTGTATTATTACTCCACTATAACATTACTCCACTGTATTATTACTCCATTGTATTATTACTCCACTATAACATTAGTCCACTGTATTATTACTCCACTATAACATTACTCCACTGTATTATTACTCCACTGTATTATTACTCCACTGTATTATTACTCCACTGTATTATTACTCCACTGTATTATTACTCCACTATAACATTACTCCACTGTATTATTACTCCATTGTATTATTACTCCACTATAACATTAGTCCACTGTATTATTACTCCACTATAACATTACTCCACTGTATTATTACTCCACTGTATTATTATTCCACTGTATTATTACTCCACTGTATTATTACTCCACTGTATTATTACTCCACTGTATTATTACTCCACTATATTATTACTCCACTGTATTATTACTCCACTGTATTATTACTCCACTGTATTATTACTCCACTGTATTATTACTCCACTATAACATTACTCCACTGTATTATTACTCCACTATAACATTACTCCACTGTATTATTACTCCACTGTATTATTACTCCACTATAACATTACTCCACTGTATTATTACTCCACTATAACATTACTCCACTATAACATTACTCCACTGTATTATTACTCCATTGTATTATTACTCCACTATAACATTACTCCACTATAACATTACTCCACTGTATTATTACTCCACTGTATTATTACTCCACTGTATTATTACTCCACTGTATTATTACTCCACTGTATTATTACTCCATTGTATTATTACTCCACTGTATTATTACTCCACTGTATTATTACTCCACTGTATTATTACTCCATTGTATTATTACTCCACTGTATTATTACTCCACTGTATTATTACTCCACTATATTATTACTCCACTGTATTATTACTCCACTGTATTATTACTCCACTGTATTATTACTCCACTGTATTATTACTCCACTATAACATTACTCCACTGTATTATTACTACACTATAACATTACTCCACTATAACATTACTCCACTATAACATTACTCCACTGTATTATTACTCCACTGTATTATTACTCCACTGTATTATTACTCCACTGTATTATTACTCCACTGTAACATTACTCCACTATAACATTACTCCACTGTATTATTACTTCACTGTATTATTACTCCATTGTATTATTACTTCACTGTATTATTACTCCACTGTATTATTACTCCACTGTATTATTACTCCACTATAACATTACTCCATTGTATTATTACTCCACTATAACATTACTCCACTATAACATTACTCCACTGTATTATTACTTCACTGTATTATTACTCCATTGTATTATTACTTCACTGTATTATTACTCCACTGTATTATTACTCCACTATAACATTACTCCATTGTATAATTACTTCACTGTATTATTACTCCACTGTATTATTACTCCACTGTATTATTACTCCACTATAACATTACTCCATTGTATTATTACTTCACTGTATTATTACTCCACTGTATTATTACTCCACTGTATTATTACTCCACTGTATTATTACTCCACTATAACATTACTCCATTGTATTATTACTCCACTATAACATTACTCCACTATAACATTACTCCATTGCATTATTACTTCACTGTATTATTACTCCACTGTATTATTACTCCACTATAACATTACTCCATTGTATAATTACTTCACTGTATTATTACTCCACTGTATTATTACTCCACTGTATTATTACTCCACTATAACATTACTCCATTGTATTATTACTCCATTGTATTATTACTCCACTATAACATTACTCCACTATAACATTACTCCATTGTATTATTACTTCACTGTATTATTACTCCACTGTATTATTACTCCACTATAACATTACTCCATTGTATAATTACTTCACTGTATTATTACTCCACTGTATTATTACTCCACTGTATTATTACTCCACTATAACATTACTCCACTGTATTATTACTCCACTATATTATTTCTCCACTGTATTATTACTCCACTGTATTATTACTCCACTATATTATTACTCCACTGTATTATTACTCCACTGTATTATTACTCCACTGTATTATTACTTCACTGTATTATTACTCCACTATAACATTACTCCACTGTATTATTACTCCACTGTATTATTACTCCACTGTATTATTACTCCACTATATTATTACTCCACTGTATTATTACTCCACTGTATTATTACTCCACTGTATTATTACTCCACTGTATTATTACTTCACTGTATTATTACTCCACTATAACATTACTCCACTATAACATTACTCCACTGTATTATTACTCCACTGTATTATTACTCCACTATATTATTACTCCACTGTATTATTACTCCACTGTATTATTACTCCACTATAACATTACTCCACTGTATTATTACTCCACTATAACATTACTTCACTGTATTATTACTTCACTGTATTATTACTCCACTGTATTATTACTCCACTATAACATTACTCCATTGTATTATTACTTCACTATATTATTTCTCCACTGTATTATTACTCCACTGTATTATTACTCCACTGTATTATTACTCCACTGTATTATTTCTCCACTGTATTATTACTCCACTATATTATTTCTCCACTGTATTATTACTCCACTGTATTATTACTCCACTGTATTATTACTCCACTGTATTATTTCTCCACTGTATTATTACTCCACTATATTATTACTCCACTGTATTATTACTCCACTGTATTATTACTCCACTATATTATTACTCCACTGTATTATTACTCCACTGTATTATTACTCCACTGTATTATTTCTCCACTGTATTATTACTCCACTGTATTATTACTCCACTATATTATTACTCCACTGTATTATTACTCCACTGTATTATTACTCCACTGTATTATTACTCCACTGTATTATTACTCCACTGTATTATTACTCCACTATAACATTACTCCATTGTATTATTACTTCACTGTATTATTACTCCACTGTATTATTACTCCACTGTATTATTACTCCACTATATTATTTCTCCACTGTATTATTACTCCACTGTATTATTACTCCACTGTATTATTACTCCACTATATTATTTCTCCACTGTATTATTACTCCACTGTATTATTTCTCCACTGTATTATTACTCCACTGTATTATTACTCCACTGTATTATTACTCCACTGTATTATTACTACACTGTATTATTACTCCACTGTATTATTACTCCACTGTATTATTACTCCACTATAACATTACTCCACTGTATTATTACTTCACTATAACATTACTCCACTGTATTATTACTCCACTGTATTATTACTCCACTGTATTATTACTCCACTGTATTATTACTCCACTGTATTATTACTTCACTGTATTATTACTCCACTGTATTATTACTCCACTGTATTATTACTCCACTGTATTATTACTCCACTATAACATTACTCCACTGTATTATTACTCCACTGTATTATTACTCCACTGTATTATTACTCCACTGTATTATTACTCCACTGTATTATTACTCCACTATAACATTACTCCATTGTATTATTACTTCACTGTATTATTACTCCACTGTATTATTACTCCACTGTATTATTACTCCACTATAACATTACTCCACTATAACATTACTCCACTATATTATTACTCCACTATAACATTACTCCACTGTATTATTACTCCACTATAACATTACTCCACTGTATTATTACTCCACTATAACATTACTCCACTGTATTATTACTCCACTATGACATTACTCCACTGTATTATTACTCCAATGTATTATTACTCCACTATAACATTACTACACTATAACATTACTCCACTGTATTATTACTCCACTATAACATTACTCCACTGTATTATTACTCCACTGTATTATTACTCCACTGTATTATTACTCCACTGTATTATTACTCCACTGTATTATTACTCCACTGTATTATTACTCCACTGTATTATTACTCCGCTGTATTATTACTCCACTGTATTATTACTCCACTGTATTATTACTCCACTGTATTATTACTCCACTGTATTATTACTCCAATGTATTATTACTCCACTATAACATTACTACACTATAATATTACTCCACTGTATTATTACTCCACTGTATTATTACTCCACTGTATTATTACTCCACTATAACATTACTCCACTATAATATTACTCCACTGTATTATTACTCCACTGTATTATTACTCCACTGTATTATTACTCCACTATAACATTACTCCACTATAATATTACTCCACTGTATTATTACTCCACTGTATTATTACTCCACTGTATTATTACTCCACTATAACATTACTCCACTATAACATTACTCCGCTGTATTATTACTCCACTATAACATTACTCCACTGTATTATTACTCCACTGTATTATTACTCCACTGTATTATTACTCCACTATAACATTACTCCACTATAACATTACTCCACTGTATTATTACTCCACTGTATTATTACTCCACTGTATTATTACTCCACTGTATTATTACTCCAATGTATTATTACTCCACTATAACATTACTACACTATAACATTACTCCACTGTATTATTACTCCACTGTATTATTACTACACTATAACATTACTCCACTGTATTATTACTCCACTGTATTATTACTCCACTGTATTATTACTCCACTATATTATTACTACACTATAACATTACTCCACTGTATTATTACTCCACTGTATTATTACTACACTATAACATTACTCCACTGTATTATTACTCCACTGTATTATTACTACACTATAACATTACTCCACTGTATTATTACTCCACTGTATTATTACTCCAATGTATTATTACTCCACTATAACATTACTCCACTATAACATTACTCCATTGTATTATTACTCCACTATGTTATTACTCCACTGTATTATTACTCCACTGTATTATTACTCCAATGTATTATTACTCCACTATAACATTACTCCACTATAACATTACTCCATTGTATTATTACTCCACTATATTATTACTCCACTGTATTATTACTCCACTGTATTATTACTACACTGTATTATTACTCCAATGTATTATTACTCCACTATAACATTACTCCACTATAACATTACTCTATTGTATTATTACTCCACTATGTTATTACTCCACTGTATGTTTACTCCACTGTATTATTACTCCACTGTAGTATTACTCCAATGTATTATTACTCCACTATAACATTACTCCACTATAACATTACTCTATTGTATTATTACTCCACTATGTTATTACTCCACTGTATGTTTACTCCACTGTATTATTACTCCACTATAACATTACTCCACTATATTATTACTCCACTATGTTATTACTCCACTATAACATTACTCCACTGTATTATTACTCCACTATAACATTACTCCACTGTATTATTACTCCACTATAACATTACTCCACTATAACATTACTCCACTGTAGTATTACTCCACTGTATTATTACTCCAATGTATTATTACTCCACTATAACATTACTCCACTATAACATTACTCCATTGTATTATTACTCCACTATGTTATTACTCCACTGTATGTTTACTCCACTGTATTATTACTCCACTATAACATTACTACACTATAACATTACTCCACTGTATTATTACTCCACTGTATTATTACTCCACTATAACATTACTACACTATAACATTACTCCACTGTATTATTACTCCACTGTATTATTACTACACTATAACATTACTCCACTGTATTATTACTCCACTGTATTATTACTCCACTGTATTATTACTACACTGTATTATTACTCCACTGTATTATTACTCCACTGTATTATTACTCCACTGTATTATTACTCCACTGTATTATTACTACACTATAACATTACTCCACTGTATTATTACTCCACTGTATTATTACTCCACTATAACATTACTCCACTGTATTATTACTCCACTGTATTATTACTCCAATGTATTATTACTCCACTATAACATTACTCCACTATAACATTACTCCACTATAACATTACTCCATTGTATTATTACTCCACTATGTTATTACTCCACTGTATTATTACTCCACTGTATTATTACTCCAATGTATTATTACTCCACTATAACATTACTCCACTGTATTATTACTCCAATGTATTATTACTCCACTATAACATTACTCCACTATAACATTACTCCACTATAACATTACTCCATTGTATTATTACTCCACTATATTATTACTCCACTGTATTATTACTCCACTGTATTATTACTACACTATAACATTACTCCACTGTATTATTACTCCACTGTATTATTACTCCAATGTATTATTACTCCACTATAACATTACTCCACTGTATTATTACTCCAATGTATTATTACTCCACTATAACATTACTCCACTATAACATTACTCCACTATAACATTACTCCATTGTATTATTACTCCACTATATTATTACTCCACTGTATTATTACTCCACTGTATTATTACTACACTATAACATTACTCCACTGTATTATTACTCCACTGTATTATTACTCCACTGTATTATTACTCCACTGTATTATTACTCCACTGTATTATTACTCCACTATAACATTACTCCACTATAATATTACTCCACTGTATTATTACTCCACTGTATTATTACTCCACTATAACATTACTCCACTATAACATTACTCCACTGTATTATTACTCCACTGTATTATTACTCCACTGTATTATTACTCCACTGTATTATTACTCCACTGTATTATTACTCCACTATAACATTACTCCACTGTATTATTACTCCACTGTAACATTACTCCACTATAACATTACTCCACTGTATTATTACTCCACTATATTATTACTCCACTATAACATTACTCCACTGTATTATTACTCCACTATATTATTACTCCACTGTATTATTACTCCACTATAACATTACTCCACTATAACATTACTCCACTATAACATTACTCCACTGTATTATTACTCCACTGTATTATTACTCCACTATAACATTACTCCACTATAACATTACTACACTATAACATTACTCCACTGTATTATTACTCCACTATAACATTACTCCACTGTATTATTACTCCACTGTATTATTACTCCACTATAACATTACTCCACTGTATTATTACTCCACTGTATGTTTACTCCACTGTATTATTACTCCACTATAACATTACTCCACTGTATTATTACTCCACTGTATTATTACTCCACTGTATTATTACTCCACTGTATTATTACTCCACTGTATTATTACTATACTGTATTATTACTCCACTATATTATTACTCCACTGTATTATTACTCCACTATAACATTACTCCACTGTATTATTACTCCACTGTATTATTACTCCACTATAACATTACTCCACTGTATTATTACTCCACTGTATTATTACTCCACTATAACATTACTCCACTGTATTATTACTCCACTGTATTATTACTCCACTATAACATTACTCCACTGTATTATTACTCCACTGTATTATTACTCCACTATAACATTACTCCACTATAACATTACTCCACTGTATTATTACTCCACTGTATTATTACTCCACTATATTATTACTCCACTGTATTATTACTCCACTATATTATTACTCCACTGTATTATTACTCCACTGTATTATTACTCCACTGTATTATTACTCCACTGTATTATTACTCCACTGTATTATTACTCCACTGTATTATTACTCCACTATAACATTACTCCACTATAACATTACTCCACTATAACATCACTCCACTGTATTATTACTCCACTGTATTATTACTCCACTATAACATTACTCCACTATAACATTACTACACTATAACATTACTCCACTGTATTATTACTCCACTATAACATTACTCCACTGTATTATTACTCCACTGTATTATTACTCCACTGTATTATTACTCCACTGTATTATTACTCCATTGTATTATTACTCCACTATATTATTACTCCACTGTATTATTACTACACTATAACATTACTCCACTGTATTATTACTCCACTGTATTATTACTACACTGTATTATTACTCCACTATAACATTACTCCACTGTAGTATTACTCCACTATAACATTACTCCACTATAACATTACTCCACTGTATTATTACTCCACTATATTATTACTCCACTGTATTATTACTCCACTGTATTATTACTCCACTGTATTATTACTCCACTATATTATTACTCCACTGTATTATTACTCCACTGTATTATTACTCCACTGTATTATTACTCCACTGTATTATTACTCCACTGTAACATTACTCCACTGTAGTATTACTCCACTATAACATTACTCCACTATAACATTACTCCACTGTATTATTACTCCACTATATTATTACTCCACTATAACATTACTCCACTGTATTATTACTCCACTATATTATTACTCCACTGTATTATTACTCCACTGTATTATTACTTCACTGTATTATTACTCCACTATAACATTACTCCACTATATTATTACTCCACTGTATTATTACTCCGCTGTATTATTACTTCACTGTATTACTAGGACTATTCTTCTTTTAGATGCTATTATTTATATATTAATGTGCCACCATTGGTTCAGCTGGTTATTATAAGCTAATTAATATTGGCATTCAAGTATGGGTATACTATATGGTATTATGAGTTTTGTATACTAACATTCAATGTAGTGTTTACATGAATAATATACTTAAAATGATCATATATTTTTACGAAATTATAATACCACTAAAAATAAAATAGCTATATAAATGCGATTAAGTAACTCTATATTTAATCATACAAATACATTAAATAGAAGAGAATCTCATATCATTATATATTCTACGTAGGCAATCATCTTCAGATTTTCTTAGAGAACTCTCATATTACTCATAACACGATATTCTAGTTATTTGAGACAAAAGATGATATATACCTAATACAATTTCCAAGAATAATTAATAATTATAAACGATTTTATATTATAATGTTACTTAAAACCAGATATATACACTAACTATACTATATTCGATATATTATACCCAACATATTATATCTGATATAAATACCGATATATTATTTATATTATATTATAACTGATATATTTTACTTGACATATTATAACGAATATATATAGATATATATATATATATATATATATATATATATATGTGTGTGTATGTGTGTGTGTGTGTATGTGTGTGTGTGTGTGTGTGTGTGTGTGTGTGTGTGTGTGTGTGTGTGTGTGTGTGTGTGTGTGTGTGTGTGTGTGTGTGTGTGTGTGTGTGTGTGTGTGTGTGTGTGTGTGTGTGTGTGTGTGTGTGTGTGTGTGTGTGTGTGTGTGTGTGTGTGTATGTATATATATATATATATATATATATATATATACATATATATACATATATACAAGTGTATATTTATATATGTATATCCGATATATTATTCCTGGTATATTCCTATATTATAAGCTATATTTTATACCCGATATATGCTACATGATATAATATACCTGATATATTAATACTTATTATATAATACTGATATATTAATAATAGATATATAATACTAGATATATTAATACGTATATATGAGTTATATTAATATTGTTATATTAGTATTATTTTAGATATAATGCAAACTAAAATATTTGTTTTTAAAACAAATTTACACAAATTAAATTTTTTGAAATAAAAAATAAATGCCTGAGTGAAATTAAATTGGCATCATTTATACAATATTACAATTAAATAATACATATAGAATATTTAACTTATTCTATTTAACTACATTTATTTTGGTATTCTTGGAACGCATATTCTAAAATCAACATGGGATGATTCAATACTATAAGTCCTATAAATTAAATGGATAGAATAAATGAATGAATTCTAAAATAAATGAGATATTTATAACGATACGCATATGACCAATTAGTTGTAAATATGAATAGAATGATGGTTATGTTGTTCATTAATCTTTGCTATAGAATGAAAATATAGAGTCGCGGAATTTTATACAAATATAAATTCTTCTTGTCTTTTTATTTTCTGCGAATACAAGAGATGCGGGTTATTAAGATTTATTAAAAATTCCATTCAATGATTAAATTACGAATATAGTTTTATAGTTAATATAATTATTAAAATTTCATATGATTTATAATCAATTATAAAGTTAGTTGCTATTTAATATACTTGAGCTATATTATTATAAAAAATAATGAAATAACATTTTAAGATCGACTTATTTAAACAAAAGATCATATTATTTAGATATCAACTTATTTATATAGCATTCATCATACTAGCTTATGAAATAAACCTAGTTAATTACATTATTTGAATAATGAATGTTTATATTTATATATAGATATGGTTATAACCGTAAGATACCAAAATGATATATATATATATATATATATATATATATATATCGAAATAGATTTAAAATGTAAAATCGTAAATATGACTCTTATTAATAATAAAATGTTATATTATATAACATTTGTTAATATTTATAAATGTATATTGCATAATTAATTATTGTAATTATAATAATTATTATGTATTATTTAAATATACAAATATAATATGTTTCACGTTTATTATATAACATTTAACGGGGTACTAAACACCTTATGCTTGCTGTCTAATGGATATAGTTTAACTTTTCTTACGAAATTTAAATAACAATTCTGTACAATCAGCAATTACCACCATAAATAAAATGTTCCTGAAAATTTTAGATTTTTGTGATTAATTTCAATAAATAAACTGTATTAGTATTTAATATAGATTATTAAATGGATTACTAAATGATTGGATTATAATACAAAATAATTATTCAAAAGAATAAAAGTTAAATTTTCCTCACAACAATGTAAAATATTGAATACTAATCGTATTTTTAAATTTATTAACATATTATTTACATATTTAATTGAACTATTATATAATTTTACATTTATCAAGTTTAGATTTACGAACTAATACATTTCAATTTAGAGAAAAAAAAGAAATAATTACAAAATATCGAATTTCTAACAGTATTTAAATTAGAAAATTTAAAATAATATTCTGATTATCATATTAATTTATATATAGATTTAACATTGGCATCGTGTTAAATATTAAATAAACGGCAACGTATCTTCAAAATATAGTTTTAATGTTTGTATTGAAGTACTTGTGTTTAGTATTAATGACATTATAATGGTAGGCTTACCTATATCGTGATATGTATAATGAAATTAATAATGTATGATTAAATTATGAATAAATGTAATTATTGTATAAACCGTTGATTGTTCAGCGATGCAGACATATTCATGTTTCTTGCGTAATACTCGATCACGAATCACTGATTGCGTCATCGCAATGGTATACTAATATCACGTACTACTCTACTAATTTATAAGCATGAACTTACATATGTCTACATTATTATGTAATGATTATATATATAATAACTATATACTATTTTTACAGTAATTTCTACTTGTTATACAAAATTATATAAATACTATATACTTACATTATGTGATACTTTAATTATAAAACGGACTAATAAAAATAAAACAAGTGTTTATCAAATATTCATAGTATACGTATTATCATAGTATTAGTATAATTTTTAGCCTTTAACAAATACAGAATATTCTTGAATAAGCGTATTTAGAATGGATTTACGTTTCATAATAATAGGGCAGTATAATAAAATACACGATATCCTTATAGTGTAATGTTATATCATAGAATTATAATTAATATATTAATAATTGTTATCAGTAGGATAAATAAATAAATGAGTGTAAATGAGAATAAATAAATGGGTGAGTTTGAATTAACTGTCGTATGCGTTATATTCAGTCATCGTATTTGAATCCATGTATCCATTGGTAATATGTATAGAATATTCATTAGTAATTGAAGTTATGTCGTATTTCTTAAGTTTAAAAATTAGTCTTGTTGCTGATTTTATAATGCTTTCAAGTTTAATAAGTTATTTTCTAGTATAGTTCTATATTCATACTTTATATATATACATATATATATATATGTGCGTGTATGTGTAATTATAACATATGAAATGAATAATTTAATAATTATGAATTAACGTTATTGATCTGTATTTTAGACTAAAACTAAAACATTTTCATTTAAGTAAAATAATTTCACAATTTTAATATTATAGTATTTATTCTTATATGAGAGAGAGGGAAAGCTAGGGGAGATGTAGAGAGAGAGGGAGAAGGGAGAGAGCGAGAGTGAATGAGAGGGAGAGGGAAAGGATGAGGGAGAGCGAGAGCGATACGTAGAGGGCGAGAGCGAGGGAGAGGGAGAGAGGGAGGGCGAGGGAGAGGGATAGGGAGAGGGAGATGGAAAGGATGAGGGAGAGGGAGATGGAGAGGGAGAGAGCGAGGGCGGGTAGGAGGGAGAGGGAAAGGATGAGGGAGAGTGATGTAATCGCTCATTGCAAAAGTCAACTAATATGCTTATATAGATCATTTCTCACAGAGTAATTGTCCGAGAAGTAGAGTAATGTTAGCTATGTTATAAAACGATGCATATATAATTATATTATTTCTCCTTCGACCTTTTACAAACTTATAAATGAATAAAATATATCGATATATTTAAAGTCGTTATTAACCAAACGATAATATTGCATATATTACGCATATTGCATAATTCAAAACAATAGATATATTTATATAAAATAATTATTATACATAACTAAGTTTATTTACTGAGAATCGTATGAACAATACCATGAACCCAATCAAAGTATTGATAAATATACAATTGGTCATACATTATAATAAATTATAATACATTATAATAAATTATAATACATTATAATAAATTATAATACATTATAATAAATTATAATACATTATAATAAATTATAATACATTATAATACATTATAATAAATTATAATACATTATAATAAATTATAATACATTATAATAAATTATAATACATTATAATAAATTATAATACATTATAATACATTATAATACATTATAATACATTATAATACATTATAATACATTATAATAAATTATAATACATTATAATAAATTATAATACATTATAATAAATTATAATACATTATAATACATTATACTAAATTATAATACATTATAATATGGGAAAACTAATTGCACATTAAAAATAGAATATATATTCACCATCACCTTCATTCACTTAGATCATAAAATGAAATATTGTTAACAATACAAACTACGAAACCCTCCAAAGGACAAATAATTTTTCGTATCATCAAAGATTCTCTGGAATGTGATTCTTGATAGATCAACCTTATGGATATCTTAAAATTATAATTTTAGAGTCATAATTCTATCTTTAACATGCATTATGATTTGTAAATAATTACTAAAATAATTTGAAAATTTGACCATTTTTATTTCTGTTATTATTGTTTAATTATTTATTAATATTATAGTTACTACTACTACTACTACTACTACTACTACTACTACTATTTCTGGACAACTTGTCATTGTCCCATTTATTATTTCAAAGAAACTTTGGCTGGGCTTCACCATTTAGGGATTGTTCGACAAATGATGAACATCGATAGTAATGTACGAGTAGGGGTTTACGTATAAAATCAACCAACAATAAGAAAAAAAAGGTAAAGAGATGTATTAATAATAACATGGCGGTTTGAAATCGTATTGAAATATGTGAAGGTAGGTATAATAATAATATATGATGGGAAGTTAACGTGGTAATGTGGTGTAGTTAATTTTAGCGGGAGGGTATAATAAATGATATAATTTGGTTATCTAGTTTCGCACAACACCTAATCAGTCCTTGGTGTACGTAGTAAGCCTATGTCGCTCGCATGTAGTGTCTATATGCTCGTACACCACCTTCCAACGTTCGAATCGTGATTAATTCTTTTACCGATGCTGACATTCCGAGGCTATTCAGGAGTGCATCTGACCGAGGGGCGAGTTGCCCACGCCAGTCTAGTATGAGCGCTCCGAATTTAACCTCAGAAGCACCGGTTATATTAATCACGAATTCGCGGACGAGAGGTATGTCATACTTATGAGTTTTCTGATCAAACCTCTCATCCATGACTGATGGGTCAGTGGTGATTTGCGTATCGACGACTACTGCTAAGCCGTCACGACAAGTGATAAGATCTGGTTTAAGAATACCAGTCGGCGTTCTAATATGAGGTTCGAGGAAACACATATAACGTTTGTTTTCCAACGAACTCGCTAGCATCGCCGTCACTTTGTCATGACGTCTTACCCTGGCAACGTGTGTCTGCGGGCACCTCTGCAGAATATGTGTCATTGTGGTATTCGGATACCCGCAAAACGCGCACTGAGTATTTATTTCCGGATAGGCGCGTCTGGCCCTGGCTGGACAAGGGAGGATATTATGTCTCAATTTGAATACATTGATGTAATCGTGTGCGTTAATCAGACGATTACATCTTATCCAACCGTTTAGTTTATTACCAGGCACCAAAACACGCCCATCGACACTCTGTACTAGTTGCTCATTTAGGGAAGCGCGCACTTCGGATGTACTACGCAGAGGAACACCGTCTTTAGAAGGTGGTACCGACCAACCTAGTCTATCTCGACTACCTAATATTTCTACCAGGGGATCGTCACCACCGAGGATTTTTGCCATTCTCTGGCTCCTGATGACCGGTATGGTCAGAGCCAGAACGGGGATAGCGAGACCTCCGGAGTCGGTGGATGCATGAAATACCCCCAGCGAAGTGTCTTTTGGTAGTCGAAGCCATCTACGTACATACCGGCGTGTTGCTTTGTCTAGAGACTGGAGGCCTCGTTTGGTAGGGCCAGAAAAGTTGAGCATGTGCATACTTGCGGGGATGAGGTAATCCCTGCACAGCTCAACTTTTTGGTGAGGCTTTAGCGGGGCCCGATCTAATTTAGCAAGATTATTGTTAAAATTACAATAGATCGGACCATTATTTGGCTTAAGTATTCCAGTCTCTATTCCCAGATACTTGTATGTATCGAGAACCTGCAACGCGCCGATATTCTCCAGACCAATGTTGAGGAAGGGTCTACTTTCGCATGCCCACACCCCGCGTTTTTGGTTTACGACAATATTGAGTGTTTTACATTTAGAAGGATTAACCGAGAGGCCATATTGCTTGAAACGTGCGGACAATAAATTTACTTGCCTTTGTAACCCCTCGGTTGTATCTGAAAACACAACAATATCATCGGCAAATGCAAGGTGTGAGACTTTAGCGAGACCGATGTTAATTGCATCCTCCTCAACCAAACAATCGACACAGTAATCCATCACGGAATTAAAAAGGATAGGAGACAAAGGGTCTCCCTGCTTAACCCCACGGCATATACGAATGGGATTGGATTTTTTTTGGTCTATTTTTATATTTATTATATTATTATTGTATAAATTATTAATATATTTTAGAATTTTTGTAGGAGTGTTAACTCGACGAGCTAAGGCGCTGATGGCGTGATGTGACACCGAATCAAATGCCTTAGACACGTCGAGAAAACAGAGTTTTAATGATTTACATTCTTGTTTATGTTTTTTTATTATAGAATTTAATAGGTAGAGGTTTTCGCATATGCCGTCGCGTTTGGCGAAGGCCTTCTGCCTTGGTCCCAATTTTATAACCCGTGATATCCTACTGGCCAAAAGTCTGTGAAATAGCCTGGATACCATAGACGCTAGCGTTATAGGCCGATACTGATTAGGAGATGTGCTTAACTTACATTTAGGTATTAGAGTTGTCGTTCCAACTTTAAATGCGGAAGGGCATATACCGGTTAGTATATAGAGGTTAAACCTCATCGCAAGGCGATGTATACCGATGGATACACGGTCCGATTTCCGAATATGGTCAGGTCCAGGGGCTCCATCATTAAGGGACTTCAGAAAAGTTGCGACCTCTTCTATTGTTATCGGCGGCGTAGAAGTATTATTATCACTGAAGGTTGGACCGGTGAAGGGTAAAGATTCAGTTTCAAATAAATCCTTCCAATATGGGTATTGGCTATCGAGGGGAAGCTGATTGGGGGGCTCTTGGAGAGATGTACTATTTAGTATTTTGCCCATAAGGTTTGCCTTGGATTTTTTCCAAAGTTGTTGAGCTTTCGCATATTCTGCGATACGAGCGGAGCGTCTCTCTTGCCTGGCCGTCTTATATAATGTACGCCTACCATTCGGGAGCGTTTTTTCTGTTCGACCGATGTATCGTTGATTGGTCTGATTTCTAGCGAGTTGCTTGTTGGGGACGGTCGATTGATGAATAGTTGGTCTATTGTTCTCGGCGAGTCTTGAATTAACAATAGACCCATTGTTCATAATAGTATTATAGCACATCGTAGGCGTACGAGTTTCGGTTGTTATAGGTCGATCAGTAGATATAGTGGATAGTGTTTGCATTTGTTTTCTATGTATTTTAATTTTATCTATATTGGTTAACATATAATCATAGTCTCTATCGATATCATTTTGGGATATACTAGAGGAGATAACTAAATTCTCATAACTAATTTCATGTAGGGAAATATTCTTTGTATTATTTATTTCTAGAATATAATCTATAATATTGTTTTGCTCTAAATTGTTTAATTGGATAAATGTGGGTGCATTAATATTTAGTGGGGAATGTGATGGAGATGGGGAAGATGGCGGGGTATTGGATATAGTAGGGGTGAATGCTATATTATCTGGTTGGGGAGCGAGAGAGTTCTTGAGCTGAGTAACAAGATTCTTGTAATCAGCTGTACGACGATGGCTCTTAATTGCATCATATGTACGATTTTTAATACTGGATTGGAGGGATATAATTATATTTGATTTATTAATAACCAATAAATTTGCCTCCAATCTTGCCATTTCTCTCGTTTCACCCAGAGTCCATCTTCTATTATTTAGGGTTATGTCTCTTTGTTCAATTTCTAATGCTTGTCGTTGGTGTGTTTCTACGGGGTGAGCTCTGCGATTATGCTGAGATAGTCCTCGTTTACCTTTGAAGGTCTTATTGCAGGTTTGACAATATCCCGGGTTTTCCATTGTTGCGAATATAGGTTGTATATTCGTCTGATTGTTTTGTTTAAACAATGGATGGCAGCGAGTGGCGTAAGCCGACTCGGTCGAGTGTTGTCCACTCGAAAATCGAAAACACGTCCGACTGCGACGGCAGCCGATGCATGAACTACTACTACTACTACTACTACTACTACTACTACTACTACTACTACTACTACTACTACTACTACTACTACTACTACTACTACTACTACTACTACTACTACTACTACTACTACTACTACTACTACTACTACTACTACTACTACTACTACTACTACTACTACTACTACTACTACTACTACTACTACTACTACTACTACTACTACTACTACTACTACTACTACTACTACTACTACTACTACTACTACCACAACTACCAACAGGAGCACCACTAGCACCACCACCACCACGAATTTGTAGAATATATATTATTTCATTCATTAGTAATATTTACTTAGAAGGATGTTGAAGTATGGATTCTATATAAATATGATATTTGATATCATTAAAATTACTTATAATATTTTATATAGAATATAAATAATAAAATACCTCATAGAGATCCAATGTGAAACCTGTATTAAGATGTTTATATGTCTAAGCGTATTTCCTAACATATAATATCTATTATATAACTTTGACCTCTTAAGAGCAAAATAACATATACAAATTGAACTCGATATTATTTGTATTGTATGATGATCTAGCGTATCGATTGCAACGGATATATTTATTAGAATTGAAATTGATTTATCTTATGTCTCTGAAAATAGTATCAATTACATTCATTATAGCTATTTCCGTTCTATATAAAGATCTAAAAGAACTTTGATAGCCGACTATTAAATTCCCTCTTTTTATATATAATTAATTGAGAGAATACTGTTTTTAAAAACTACCTATATAAGTTTATTATATATCTACCTATATAAGTATTAAATATAAGTGGTTATTTAGTTAAGATATTATAGTTAAAAATTTTATTTTTCGGTTTTTATTAATTGAATTTTCTGAGTTTCTTATAACAGGAATTTGATTGACAATTCAGATCTCCGCAGTGTAAATGAAACTGTTTATTAATAGAATTGCTTTGGTTCATTGAAAATAAACTTTTCCATTCATCTTTGATAACTTCCTGCTTTATCTTGTATATCATGTTATAATAATATTATCTAATGTTAACTAAATGGTGTGAGCTAAATTTATTAATTCATATTTTATTTTATTCAGCATGTATTTTTCAATACATTACATTAAATAGTCAAATTTACTTTATAAATATTTAAAGTAATATATAAATAAATCTTATCATAGTTCTAAAAATAAAAAGTACATATGTAAAAATATAAAATTGATTGTTATATTAGTTAATGAAATATTTTAAATGAATTGTTTTCTTATTGTATTTATTCTTAAAAACTATGTACCTATATTTCTTAAATAAAAGTTTAATATTCTAAAATAACCTCGTATTTTAAATAGTCTGATATAATTTGTATAATTGCTTTACTTATTGGTCTATTGATATGATCGGCTACTTTTGTCACAGTTGTATCCCAGTCTTGTATAGCCTCGTCGTAATTGATGATCATTACGTTTTCTAGGAGGATAATACTACTTGTTATAATAACTTGTTATTTCTTATATTTGATAATGTAATAATAAAACTTATAATTGCCCTAAATAGAGTATAAGAATGTATACATTAAGAATATATTAAAACAATTAAAGTATTATAATTTTTTATATATATTTTTTTTCTCCTTTTACAATCACAAGAATTTATTATATTGTAAATATTGAGAATATTGCGTAATTTAATACATATATTATAAACGTAAATCAAATGAAACCAATCAACAAGGCTTTCCTTACTCTTTGATATCAGAATTTGTTAAGAAATTAAATATTGTAATTATCATAACAAATTTATATTTATGAATGAACTATATTTATGTAATATTAGTACTTAATTGTCCAGATTTCTTACAGTTATATCACTATAGTAAAATTAAAAAGGGAAATAAAGCTAACAGCGATAATAATAAAACCACTTCGTAGGTTAATTGAGCTCAAGTAAATGAAATACTTACCTCTGTATTCTTCTTTGATCCAAGATTCGGTATGTTCAAACCAATCTCCACCTAGCAATGTCTTCTGTTCGTAAAGTTTCATGAAGTCATTCCAACTTCCCTGGTATTTAACGTAACCTTTCTCGATCTAGTGAATAGTACCGGTATGTAGTTGATTATACGTAGTAAATATATGTAGCAGATGACGTATTTATATATATTTATTAATAAGTAATATTAATTTATTTATCAATTTTAATTCATATTCTAATTCAATCATGATATTATTTATTGATTACATTACAATATTAATAATAATAATAATAAAATTAAAATTAAAATAAAAATAATAATATGTATATAGTAATATTATACATAGTATCCGGACGTTGGTTTTTTATCAATATTATATTTGACCTACTTCAAATAATTTATTTTCTACTTGCTCCAAATCGTTTATAAAAATACATATCTATTATCATTGTAAATTTAGATGTATAATAATACCTTATAAAAGTTGTAGAAAGACATCAACACGTCTTTCAGTGATCTCACCAGTATTACCACCCTGGGAAGTTCACATTCTTCGGAAAGTTGTTTTTTGAAATCATCTGCATACAAGTGAGTTTTTAAAAGTCTCCTTTCTCCTAATAATTTCTGTTAGTGAGAAGAGAATAATTAATATTTTATAATAAATTACCGTATATAAATTAATAGTTATGATGTTACATTACGTTACAATACATTTATCACATTACATTGATAATCACAAACAGGGAGTTGTATTTTCGGTTGGTATACTCCAGGAATTTCATGTTCCATACTCCTTATCCTTACTAAGTGAGAGGCATTCCTCGCTGTATCTACATCTCCTCCATGCTCTATCAAGTAAATCATTTCTGATAGAAAACCTAGCCCTATAAAGAGTTTATATATAATAAAAGTTAATAAATTGCTGGAAAATGTTGATAATTTTGGTGAAAAGATTTAAAAAAAGCAAATAAATTTTTGATTATAATCTTAGATTTATATTAGGACATAATTCAAAACTATGATTAAAAGCACCACCTAGAGAATATTTATATTGTATATTGTTATATAAGTATCATACTTATTTGTTTAATGTAATTATTAGTGGTTAATATAAAATAATTTCTTTATAATGTGATTGTTGTTGAATTGTTATAATTACTATTAATACCTGATCTGGGATAACATCCTAGTAGAATATCATTAGATGTCATCGGCAGATCTTGGACGAATTCCACCATTTCCGGCGGCATACATGGTAGAAAATACCGATTATTGTGTTGTGTTTCATCTAATGGTAACAACAATGAAATAATATGTCAAACACTCACTAGGCATTAACTCATTAAACCATAATTATGATTTATATATATAAATAATAAATTATAATTAAGTGTATATATATATATATATATATATATATGTATATATATTTCTATATTTAATGATTTAAAGCCTTTTCTATATCTAATGATTTTTATATTTAATGATTTCTATATCGAATAATAATATTTTGTTTCTATTCTTAAAAAATTATTTTCACAAAACTTTTTATGAAAATGTATATAACTTTTTTTTTATTTCAATTTGATATTCAGCAATTACGTATTAATACTTGATTTTTTCACGATATAAAGATTAGACATTTATAAGAAATATATATCTGCATATGATAGATAAGCTCTCAGTTATGTAATTTTTATATTAAACTTAATTAGTTATATACACTTTATTATTTATTACAATAATTAATTATATACACTTTATTATTTATTACAATAATTAGTTATATAGATTTTATTTATTATTACATTAATTGGTTATACGCCTTTTACTTAATTAGTTTATATATTTTTTATATACATTATCATGTGATGCATGATTAGGCAAACGGAAGTTTAATATGATACATTAGTATTATTAGCATTAGCATTAGTATGATACATTAGTATAATAGTGTATTATAAACATTTCATTACATTCAGAATTATTCTTGAATGAAAGGTACACAAGTGTATTGATATACTAGATTTCATTATTTAACTCTATTATTCCAAGAAGCAAATAAATATAATTTCGTATATCCAATTTTATAATATAATTGTTTTTAAATATTATTAAAGTTACAAGTAACATAACTATTATATAAGATATGCAAGCATTACATAATTAAATACATATAGGAACATGCGCTATTATATTCTATTCTATATTTACATATTCTATGAAGTATATCAATTAAATAAAGTACCACTTACTTTTCATATTAATGTACGAGTTTGTCATATCGAATTATAATAAAATAAAATGGACAGAAATAATGTTTTTATTATGGCTATCGATGCAGGCTGATTGTGTCATTGTAGATTATTTAACATATGCTGGTAGTGTGTGTATCAGAAAGTACAATGTCATAATTAGTGGAGTATATTAGTAGTACAAATAATATGTATGGACAAATGGATTGTATAACAATATAAGAATACATTTAATTTTCTATAAAATATAAATAACAATAAACATTTGGCTCATAAGCGAATATATTTATAAAATGTTAAAATAATTTATGAAGATAATCTTTAATTATATAATTATTCAATTACATAATTACTTAATTACATAATTACATAATTACAAAATATCTTTAACCCTCTCATCATTTATAAAAATATTTAAGATATAAAAACGTTAAGATATTCTATATATTATATTAAATTAAAAATTTAAACTATAAATCTTTCTTTGCCGTTTACTTCAATGCATTTCTTTATTTCTACCAGAATCATTTTTAACCTTCTTGTTATAACCGAATACCTAGAAATATCAAGATATTTAGATTTGCATATAAATTAGTTGATAACAAATTAATAATTTATCACAATATTAACTTACTAATAATAATTATTATAAATAGAACATTTTCAATAATTAAATATGACTTTATAATATACAAGATACACAAGTTTAAAACTAATTAAGAATGAAACCATTCTTGAATATTGAGTACTGGATACAATAAATCCGAACGTAAAAATCTATCAAATAGAATAACAAATTCCTCCTCTCGACCTTCGTACACCTTTAATGCCTGATAGGTAGAATTTCTCAACCTGATGCATTTTGGATAAGAGAAAAGAGAGTAGTGAAATAAATACTTTTTATAAACGTGCAACATTTAAAAGAAGTAAAACCTGCAACATTGAGAAATAGGAGCCAAAAATATATTTAATTCATCAACTGCACTGTTACAGAAACTGCAAATTTTAGTTGTTCAAATATTGATAATGAAATTTATTTAATTTGACTCAATTATACACTATTCATATTTAGTAAGGAGTAATGATTGGTTTGATGGATAATTTTATATGCACAGAGATATAAATAAAGACAATGCAATTAGTGCAATAATGGATTAATAGATATTTGAAAAGTAGTAATTTTCAAATTTTAACTAACGCTCGCCCATGATCTATTCTTACACTGAGTCCATTCTCAAGTCTGTATTGCTTAGAGTCGAAATGGTACATAAGAGAATCGAGGATTGAGAAATCAAATAAATCTAAATGGACAATACAAATAAATCTACTAATAAAGTATAGATTATTAAATTTAAAATGCTTGAAATCGAGCATAAAAATATAAATTTAATTAAAAGTATTGAATCAAAATGAAATGAATTTCAATTTAATACCGTTATATAAATTAATATCCTGTTTATAAATGTTTTTGTTTTGAATTTCTGTACAAAATGTATCATCATTGAACTTGAATTTAGACCATCTATAATGAATGATTTGAATGATATATTAATATACCAATTAAATAAAATATATTAATAAAAGCAACATGAAAATGATAATTCTCTCAAATTTTGTAATAACATTTTAGTTATTTGTATATTTAAAAGTTTATTTAATCTATAACAAAAAAATGTTGTTTTTAAAAAATCATTAAATATCATACAAATATTATATTTACTATTTCTATTATATTTATATTAATAATAAGCAAACAAATGTTAATACTAACAATGTATTACAATTGACCAGTATATATTGTGATAAAAACTAAACTTTTCATTTGAGGAGTTGACCACGGCATATAGTCTGGAGGCTTTGTTAAAGAAGTTATTCTCTTCGGGATCCAGTATGCCAGAGACACCTGGTGATATATCTGAATGTTACCACATGGAACTCACGGAGATCATGTAAACATATGGACTATTACTAGATAGTATCTTCTTTATTTGAATATTATATTTATATGGAATATTATTAGATAGTATCTTCTTTATATGAATATTATATTTATATGGAATATTATTAGATAGTATCTTCTTTATATGAATATTATATTTATATGGAATATTATTAGATAGTATCTTCTTTATATGAATATTATATAATTATAATACAAACGAAACAAATTGTATGAACTAACAAAAACTTTGTGATTTTTAAAACATCTGACCACGTCTGTTTTACAGAAATGGCACTTGGCTCTAAGGCAACTTACATTAGCTGTAAATATGCGATGAGAGGATAAGCGACGAAATAGAAGATGTTTTGCAGCATTGCGAAAGAAGTAGTAAAGGGAAACCAGACTTGAAGAGAATATTGGAAGCGACGTCGGCTGTGGAAACAGGAAGTACGTCCTCGACGATGTCAAGTTCTCGTCCAACCACATAGGGGGTGTTAGAAAATCCTAATGCTCTGTAGTTTAGTCGAGATGTGTTCGAATGTTAGTTATTGGTTACACGAGGGTTAGGTATTTAATACTTGAAAGTTAGGTGATGATTAGATCGAGGTGAAATTATAGTTAGGTGGGTAGAAGGAGAGGTCAGGTATAACTTAAGAGAAGACATGCGAGGAATAGGTTAAGATAGGTTAATGGTTATCTATGACAAGAATAGATGATTGGGGGAATATATATTATACAAAGTTAGAATTGGTTAAGCTAGTGTTAAGTTATTGGAATGTAAGGAAACCTTGATAAGGATGGCAGATATTTGTATGCATGTTAGGTGCAGTTAATATCATGGTTAGGTTAGGAGGAAGTTAGGTGAGAGCTATATGAAATGAGTTGCGGACAATTTAGTTAGAGGTAGGTTTAATGTGAGTCAGATGAGAGTCAGATGAGAGTTAGTTGATGGTCAGGAGAAGTTAGGAAAGGGTTTGGTTTAAAGAATAAATAATTTAATATAGTTATGCGTATATTTATAATTATATATTATTCTTATCTATTCTTATCTGTTATTGATAAGAACCTGTGTAGATGATAAGCTGCAATTTCAGATGAAGGCATTTCAAAACCAAAATTGCAATTACCTTTACTTTTCATTATACCTTTATTTTCCCTATAACAATAATAGATTGAAATAAACATGAAATATTGTTTACTTTATTTGTATTGTTGTAATTAATTCAACACTAGAATAAAACACAATAATAGAGAAAAGAGAACAATATTTTCAAACATTAATAAAAGGAAAGTACAATTTTAAAATTGTTTCAAAAATTATCTATATTTTTCGCTGAATCACTTAAATAAATAATAAATTATTTGTATAGTCTAGCATATATATAGCATATATATAGCATATATAAAGCATATATATAGCATATATATAGCATATATATAGCATATATATAGCATATATATAGCATATATATAGCATATATATAGCATATATATAGCATATATATAGCATATATATAGCATATATTAGCATATATATAGCATAATATATATAGAATACTAACCACAGAATCTTCACCATAGCTTTCTGGCCGCCCTTCAAATGCACCAACCATTTATGTGAGGTACCGTGTTCAAATTCCACGCCTAAAACATCAATTCATTAAAATAACACCAAATAAATATCAAGAGTTTATTGATTTTATTTAGTTTTCCTATGTTAAAATATGAAATCAATAATTAACAATTACAAGGTTCATAAAATATAAAACAAAACCTAAATATGTGCAGGATATAAAATCAACTAAAGTTGTGTTAAATGTCAACTTACTATTGTATATAGTGAATCAAGTATTCAATATCTCTTTAATTTAAAAATAATTTATGAAGTTAATAATGAAGTTAAATGGTTCTATTCAATTTGATGAGAAATATTATGCAATACTTCACACATGAGTGATTTCATGTCGTATTAGTTTATATAGTAATATTACTTCTATATGAAATTAAAGCGATATTATATTATTGTTTTTCTGAGTATTTATATTATTAAAATATATTTGTTTATTTACATTTACTTTAGGAATCTGCATAATGAAACAAAATTATGTAAAGCTAAATAATTTGAGATATATAGATATATATATAGGTGCATATATGCATATATATTTATATATATATATAGATATTTAGATGTATAGATATATAGATGTATAGATATAGATGTATAAAAGAAACACCAAACTTGATAGAGAAATTTGTAGGAATATAAAATGCTGTTCAATGATTTTCCTTCAACATACAAACCTACATCAATAAGTGAAACTGAAACTAGAGGAGCTACTTTCAAAGCTTGATGAATCTCTTCTAGTTCTTCTGAGTCCGTAGTAATCAACTGTGTAGGTTTGGTAGATATATCAATAGTAGTAGGTCAAAGGTTAACATCAGTTGTTTATGTGCATGTTTATTTTTTAACTGTTTAGGAATTATTATTCAATGGAAAATTGTATTAAATTTATGACACATTGACACAAGTCCCAAGAAAGAAGAAGCTGGCTGGATTCCATATCAAGATATTGCACTTTTTTATAGTTCATACCAATATTATTATAGTATACAATATAAATTCTGGTTATTAATATAAATTCATACTATAAAGATAATTGTAAAATATCTCATGTCAAACTACATAGAAACATAAAAAACTTATACGACTATAAATATTATAAAATTTTGTATATTGAAATTGTAATAGGAAATGTTCTCAATTTATAAAAAACAGCAAATAAGTTTTAAATATTTTACTATTATAATATAAATTATTAATCAAAACATTTTCATAGAATTTAAAAGTTGAAATTGAAAAAATAATAATATTGAACATTTTAAACTAAAATATCCATAAAAAATAGTGAATTTAAAAATTGTATTGTATATTCTTTAACTTATTAATATTCTTATCAATACAAAAAAATGTATAACAATTAATTATTTGATAAAAAGTTATTGAGAATTGTATTTTAGAAGAATTCTTTATTTTTCCAGTAATGTAAAATTTCCTAGATTAATGCTAAATTTAATGTGAACATAGATTAATTGTGTCAAATTATAAATATGTAAATTTAAATAAAAATACATGTCAGAAATGCAGAAAATTTACAAAAATGTGGGGGAGGTGTAGTTGTAGTGTATATGTAATGTAGTGTAGGTGTAGTGTAGGTGTAGTGTAGGCATAGTATAGGTGTAGTGTGGTGTAAATCTAGTGTATATGTAATGTAGTGTAGTGTAGGTGTAGTATAGTGTAGGTATAATGTAGTGTAGGTGCAATGTATATGTAATGTAGTGTAGGTGTAGTTGTGTGTATAAGTAATGTAGTGCAGTGTAGGTGTAGGTGTATTATAGATGTAGTGTAGGTGTAGTGTAGTGTAAGTGTAGGGTAGTGTAGGTGTAGTGTAGGTCTAGTGTAAGTGTAGTGTAGATGTAGCATAGGTGTAGTGTGGTCTAAGTCTAGTGTATATGTAATGTTATGTAATGTAGTGTAGTGTAGGTGTAGTATAGTGTAGGTATAATGTAGTGTAGGTGTAGTGTATATGTAATGTAGTGTAGGTGTAGTTGTGTGTATAAGTACTGTAGTGCAGTGTAGGTGTAGTGTATATGTAATGTAGTACAGTGTAGGTGTAGGTGTATTATAGATGTAGTGTAGTGTATGTCTAATGTAGGTGTAGTGTAGGTATAGTGTAAGTGTAGTGTAGGTATAGTGTAGGTGTAGTATAGGGGTAGTGTATGTTTAGTGAGGTATAAGTGTAGTGTAGGTGTAGGTGTAATGTAGGTATAGTGTAGTGTTTATGTAATGTAATGTAGTCTAGGTGCAGTATAGGTGTAGTATAGGTAGTGTATATGTATCATAGTGTAGGTGTAGTGTAGGTCTAGAGTAGGTGTATTTACTGTAAGTGAGAGTTTTTACTTGAAGATATTTAAATACAGAATTACAATGAATTAATATCAGGTGTAGAATTTTCTTATCAATTTATCTAATATTAATTTAATATATAAATTATTATTTATACTATAAATTAATATCTATATTCTATGAAGTCTATATCTTAGTCTATAGGGTATTTAGTTTACTATAAGTCCAATAGGTCTTAAATCAGGTCTTCATCCTATACAACTATTATTCTCACAATGCAGACATCTGGTGTGTGAATCGCGCTAATCAACTCATAAATTCTATATTTGCACACAAATAATAACATGATTATCGGTGATATAATTTTCGGCCTTCATCCAAATTTCATGAAAGTCGAAAACATCGGCGGAATTCTGAATGTATAAAAATATAATTCAAATCTCGAAAAACTGCATTTTAATATTTGATATATCTACTAAAAAGTAATATTTATGTAGAGGTCCTTTTAAGTTAAGATTAAGATCCTGAATTACGTTAAGATTAAGATCCTATTAAGTTAAGATTAAGATCCTATTAAGTTAAGATTGAGTAAAATTCTCGCGAACCGATTTCTTGAGAAATTCCACACTTTCAACAGATGAAATGGCATCGTCCAGCGAAGTGTTCATAGACTTCACATTATCCGTTAGCGATGGTTTCACATGTAAGTTCCGAGTCAATAAATAGATAAGCAGCATTATCGCAGTGCATGTAAAGAGACGCCATAAAATAGAACGCTGCATCCTTGTCAAAATCTGATTTAATGGTTTATATTCATGTACAATGTCATTTATCTATCATATATATATATATAGTATATTTATATTTTATTAAAACATTAAAATATTATCTTAATATTATCTTATAATATAAATTATAGAAATATGGTATTATAGTCGAAATATTATTTTAATACTAAGAATTATTGCCATTGAATTTAATATCAAAATATTTCTTTTTATAAAATCATATTTAAAATAACATATACAAGTTGATAATAGAATAGATTAGTTTATTTTGAAAAAGAATATAAAGTTTATACTCTTGATAAAATTTTGAGAATACAAATTATAATAATATCTAATGAAATAAGTTTGTTATTCTACTTAAAATAAGAAACATTATTTTAAACACTACTTTGAACTTTTAAATCACCCATTGAATTTAATTAAATATAATCGTTCATAATATTTGTTATAGAACATATATTTTTATATAATAATTTGATCATTATTTTATATATAAACAATATAATTAATTAAATTTTATAACAAACAATTCAAAATATTATAAGTTATTTTGGTAAACGTTATCTTATATTATTCAGGCTATAAACTCTATTTACTCAGACCATAAGCTGTATATATTAATAAGTATTTAGAATCAAATAAAATTTGAATATCTTTTTAAGATATTTATTTTTGTAAAGTAATTTACTTCTTATTTAGTTATATGTCGATCTCTTAAACTTAACTGAATTGAACTCGGATATAGATTTATTTAGTATAATATAATTAAGTACTATTAACTCAAATGTATATTAACAATTATAGAATTTAAATAGTTATTATTTTGAATTAATAGAAATGGTATACCTGATATAATTGATTATAAAGGAAATATATTATATAATATTTGTTACAATAGTGTATACTATGAAATTATATAATGCATAGAATTATATAACATAGTAACTGATATAATTCCAGAGTACCTGAATAGTTTATAAATGTATATATTTTTTATGTTGAATATTATTGTAAAATATAAAATTTATTTATTTATTATAAAATATATATATATAAACTTACATTCCACATTAAACATTACACATTTAAATGCTACTGATGTTATAAACTCAATAAGTCTGGAAGATTACGAACAACATTTTAAATAATATTCTTATATCAAATGATAAATATCAAAATATTTGTATGGCGAGTTCAACTTGTGAGGACTTGTGTGCGATTAATTAGTAAATAGACGTATTCAAAATAATACGAATGACATTTGTCAATCAAAACCAACCAATCATATTAAATCAAATTTATAAATAGATATATTCCAATATTAATAGCAGCAATAATATAAATTAAGTAATATCATTAATTAATATCACAGTAATTTATTGAATACAATTAGTTAATATCTCATTATTAATTATATCATTCCTTTTATCATAACTATATATATAGTAAAACTTCATCTCAGAACGTACGCATGTATATTATTTGAATGTTTTATAAATTATTTGGAAGCATTATATGGAATCTAACCTAATCCTACCTTAGACTATATAAGGTATGATTATAAGTAATAGTATATAGTACATATATAATATATAAATCATATGTATATCATATTTAACACATTATTAGAGCTTTAATTTTTTTTTATTGAATTTATTTTTACATGAATCGGTTTTAATATTTGTTCTAAATCAAATATTTCATACAGTACAAAGTATATTAACGTTAGTTAAAATAGCAATGACTGCAGGTATTTGATTGCTAACTGGTTAAGAAAAAAAATAATGGTTATAAGATGAGTATAGTAACTGATACATTAACTGTATAGTAACATATATATAAAATTCTATAAGAATAATAAAATAACCATAACAGTAACAAGAATTCTCACTAATGGATCCCATAATTATATTTTCTCAATACGAATAGTTCAATTATGAATATAATGTATTTTTGTATTGTATGCACTCATATCACGTCTTTCTTCCTCATCTTCAGGTATTGTCCAATCATATTATCCATCCTCATGAATTTATAAAATATTTGAGAGTTGATATTATATTTATTTTTGATCGGGATACTTGTCTAATCGACAAGTTCTCATTATTTGAATCATTAGAGTCTCACAAATAAGCGTGTAAGATATAGATATATGTTTCATCAATTAACTTTTTTATTAAAGATAATAACTTTAGAATATTGTAATTAATTTTCATCTAATAATTAATCTAATACTTATTGCATATCAACCTTGATTTCTAAATTATTTTAAACAAGCCATTAATAACTCTACATAAGAAATGTAAATCAATATTAAAGTTGATTTACATATAGAAGAGGTCTTAAAACCTCTTCAAGTAATTACTTTAATATTTAACATGAATATAATGATTAATTATTTAAATATTATAATTATTTTAAAATGTATACAAAAGTGTAATATACCACAATTCTATTTTCATGGTATGGCCTATATTCTAAACATGACGATAATTGGTGCTAATTTTAATAAATTTTAATGAATAAATAAATATAATTAGTTTCATTTTAAATCAAATAATAATAATTAATGGATCAGCTCTCTATCGTAAATATTCCATTTAATTGATGCAGTAATTGAATTCATAACATTTTTAATTTCTAGGTTAATATTAAAACAATAATATAATATTATTTATATTTTTATGATTACACATGCTTTTCTTAGTTAAAAGGGAAATATGTTATTAGTATTTAAAAAAATATTGCTAGTATTTCGAAATTATCGAAACTAAAGTATTTACTTATTGTTTTGCGATTGTATACCAGAAAAACTTTTGTATGCAACATAAACGTTATGATAAATGGAATTATCATATGAATAGTTATATAGATACATACATACATACATACATTTTATTATATTTTATTATTTAAAAATTGAATATATAAATAATTATGATAAATATAAATATGATATACTTTATTAACCTCTGATTTTTATTAAGTGCATTTGTTTGGTAATTTTTATTAGGTTAAAATATGGAAAGTTAACTTTCGATATATTTGTTAGCTTTGTTATACTTTATTTTATTGTTAAAATAAATATTATAGGTATATCAAATAACTAAGTAATAATCTTATAAGGGATATATATATAATATATATATATAATATATTTCTAATTTTAGTAATTGCAATTTAATAATTACATACTTAAGTACGTATACGTATACTATATAGTCACAGAAACTGAAGCATCGAAATATCATATTTGTTAAATATATTATTTATGTACATGTTAAATATTATATTAATAATATATGTAATTGCCAAGTTAGTGAAATGTAAACGTTTTTTTAATACTCTGAACAATTATATTATTTTCAATTCCCATAACAGAATATTTGGTTTATATCAGTTTAGTTTACTTTCTATCTATCGCATAGGTTTTGAACGCCCCTTTAACCCTAAGGGGAGAGTGTTTAGGAAATTGAATTAGATTTTATTTTAATATATTAAATGAATATTTATTAAGATCAAGCCAAAAAGGTTATATTTATAAAGATATATATTATTATTAATGTATTGATACTATTATACAAAGATATTTGTTTGTAATATACTATTTATTTCTGATATTTATATCAAATTATTTTTTTTTTCAAATTTAAGATTTACGATCCCTTTTAAATTTATATGTAAAAATATAACAGTTATCTCTTATATTTTCATAAAATCAGATTATATTTTTTTGGTTGTTTTCCACGGTAAAAGGATTCATAAGTTATTTAAAATAAAAAATAATAATGTTATCTGAGCAGAAAATTATAAAATAATATACGTACATATATGTTAAAATAAATATTTAAGAACATGTTGCATCTACTACATATCGATATGTTGTAAAATGAAGTTATTGTCTATCTATTTAAAAATAATATATATATATATATATATATATATATATATAGACTCTAAATACCAATAAAATCGAATATTGTAGTTCCGGTTAACATATACGATAATACATAGCTCCATGCTAATATGAGTAGATGTTAAGAAACTCATATATGTAATAGTATTTAAACAATGTAGTTTCTTTATTAACGATAATGCTTAAATTCGTTTAAAAGACAAAACCATTAACATTTTAAATTATTCATCATAATCTAGCGTGAAAACACTTCTGACTTAATTTAATCATTTAAATCGATTATAATTTATAATCTATTTTGTCATTATTCTTCATTGGGAGGTGTGTTTATTACACGTAGACCTTTTACTGCGACTTCTTCAGAGCAGATATTATTAGTGAAATTTAGAATCATTGGCATTGGGATTATATGGCTTTGAAACATTGTTGATCATTTATCTACCATAGTTAGGACATATTGATTGATGCAGCTTATATTACAATCATGGTTCAGCATGATACATATAATACGTATATAATCTACATAAGCATAGTATAGTTAAATTATTTTAAAACATTATTAAATATATCTAATATAATATATATAATTCTATTACTTTATTCAAATAATTTTATTACAACTAAATACAAAATTAAATAATTATATATTATTTAAAAATATAAAACTATAATATAATTTCATTATTAATATAATTTCAATTTATTTTTAATTATATTTTTATTTTTAATTTAATTTTATTTCAAATTAAAATAGTAATTTAATTTTATAATTTTAGATAACATTAAGCAAACATTTCTTCAATATTATAATAAAGTAAATATATCGTGTTACGGAATGAACAAATAATCCTTACCGATGGCAATAAGTGAACATGTTTAATCATTCCTTTAAATTTTAAAATTCAGATCGAAATATTCTTTAAGAAGCCATTTTTAATAGAAAATTTACATATAACGTTAAAAAATGATAATTCTTATGGTTGTTCTATTGGCAACATGGACATTTTATGAAGCCTAACAAAGTTCCATGTGCTATGAATACAAGGATAAATACAGTTAGTAGAAAAAATAACATTATCTTATTACAGTCCATCGGGTATAACTGCACTACATTTCATATTGGCGGTACATTTAAAATGATAAAATATATGATCTATAATACACTTATGGAATATAATCATAAATGTAATGTTGAATGGTTTACACAAAAAATTATTAAAAACATCACCAAAGCATTTGCATTACGGTTAAAGTTACACAGTTACAGAGAAATCCGACAACAATTGTTGTTCCATATATTCATTGCCGTTTACATGGTATACGCGAATTATAAATACGAGGGTTATTTTCTCATTACTAGTAAACGATTGGTATTGAAATTATTGATAGATTACAATTGTTGAAATAGTCTTATATAATATATATAGCAATATATATATAGCATCGAATATCAATAATTAGACAATATAATAAATTATTAGAATTTTGAATATTTTACTAATACTGAATAATATAATATCATCCTGTATAATAAAACGAATTATTATTAATAATATATTATTATTTAATTTAAAAGGTACAATTACTACAATCACATTTGCCAACAATGGGTATTATGCTACTAATGTAGTGGAAATATATCAATATTTAGATATCCTTCGTTTTGCGATATCTTTGTGAAATTCGAGAAATTAATTTTAAGAGATGTGACCGGCAAAACTATAAAGGAGATGGATCTCAATAAATACTTGCCTATACGTAAAAGGAAATACAAAAGAAAGCAATACTACAACGAACTAATGACAAATGTTTATATAGGAACAGATACATCGGAGGTTTTTTTACAAATGAGTAAATATAGGGTCTAATGATGAATATTACTATGGTAATAATGGTAATATAAATCTGTTAACAAATGTTAACATATATTTTAATGTTTAATATAAAATCATTATAAATTATTTTGATATGTGTACATATATGTATTTCAATTGATACACAACAATATATAATATAATTTAAACTACACTTTAAAGGATCAATTATTCGACTAAGAAAACGTTTCAATTGTGAAAAAAAGAATTAACCCAGACGAACACAATTTGCTGATGCAAGTATTGAACCCACTGTTCCGGAACACTTTTTTTGCAAATACATAGCTAGATGTAACTGAATTAAGAGTATCGTGATTTTGTTATAATTTACAGTATAAATAATTTAGTATTCAAACGACTCCACACAACTACGGATTGAATATTATTCGGTTCATCTTATATCAATAACTTGTAAATATAACTGTGTGTATATTGATCGATTATATTTACCGATGGATTTATAATATTTATATGTAATTTAAATGTTTCTATTTTTGCATCTGTCATTAAGTTTTTGTAGTATTTCTCTCTCATTATATTTCCTTTAATACGTATAGGCAAGTATTTATTTAGAAAGATATCCTTTGTATATTTGAAGGTCACATCGTGTAATGTTAATTTCTCGAATTTCATAAAGATCTCGCAAAACGAAGGATATCCAAATATTGATAAATGTGCCACTAGCTTAGTTGCATAATACCCATTGTTGGCGAATTTGATTGTAGTAAATGTATCTTTTATCGTAAATATATTGTAAAACGAAAGATCTCGAAATATTGATACATTTGCCATTATCTCAGAAGCATAACATTAAGTGATGACGAATTTGATTGTAGCAGGAATGTACAAACAAATGTAAAAGAATAATATATTATTAATTGAATTGTTAAGAATGATATTATATTAAATTAATTATTAAAATATTCAAAATTATAATTTTTATTATTTTATATATATTGTCTAATTTTGATAAACTTCAATGAAATCTTAAGATAAATCCTAATATAATATAAATATTTTATATATATACAAAATATGTCCTGTATTTCTCATTGTTAATTATTTTGAACTTTCAATATGATCTACACTAGAGTGTAAGATACATTTCATATTAGTAATAGTAATTGATGTTAATCTCCTTTTTGTATTAAATATATACTAAATATATATGAGTTATTATATCAAGTTGGTTAAAGTTATCGGATTAAAGTTTCCTCATCTCAGAAAATTATAAAATCTAAATATTTAGATAACCTATATTTGATAACATACACGTGGCAAAATCGTTCACTAAAATATCCTATGATCTCCAAAATGTGTATTATTTGATATGCTACTATAGTTTTTATAAAAACACATACGCGTATATACAATGTATGCCATTCATACAAACAATATATTGTTTAATATATACAATTCATACAAACAATATAACTATGATATAGGTCAAATAATTCACCAATTAAACAGTTATATCGCATCTAAAATTAAATATAATAATTAGTAAATATTTAAAAAATAATGTATTCGTTTGAAATATTTCGAAATCATTACAATAATAATTTAAATAATATTACCCTTTTAACTAAGAAAAGCACGTGTAGTAATAAAAAGGTAAATCATATTATATTCTTGGTTGAATAGTTGGTACTTAGTAACTTAGCAATTACAAATTCTGTAAATTAAATTACTGCATTAGATCAATTCAATTAAATATTTTTGGTTGTTAGCTTATCTATTAATCATTATCATTTGATTTAAAATTAAACTAATTACATTTATTTATCCATTGTATCATCATTAATATTAGCACCAATGATATCCATGATTCGAATATAGGCAATGCCATAGAAACTAGCTTTGTAGTACATTACACTTTTGTATACATTTGAAAATGAATATAATATTTAAATAATTAATCATTGAATTCAAATTAAATTAATAGTAAAATAACTTCTCTATATAAATCAACTTGATTCTTGATTTACATCACCGATGTAGTATAATTAATTGCTAGTTAAAAATAATATAGAAATAAAGGATGCCCAGCAAACAAATTTTGGAAAAATTTGGATAAAATAATGTTATCTTTTTAGAGAAAAAAAACACTTTTTAGAGTACACATTTATTTAATTATACCTATTTATCAGAATTATTAAATATTTATTAATATTTATTAAATTTTAAATTAAATTGGAATTTCGTGGAATATTCTGGAAAAATATTTCCAGAAATTTTTTTCTTAATAATTCAAATTGTTCCTGAAGAATTTGTCACAATTTGGAATATGTATTCTTGAATTTTAAAATATAAAAATATTTCCAGAACAGTTGATCAAAATTTGTATGTCAAATTTTAAAATTTTGATCAACTTCGATATTGTCAAAATATTTAATTCGTTGTTTAACTTTCATATTATTTGCTCCTGAGTTCAGTTGCAACGAACAAGAAAAAATTTGTAACTGCCTTTCAATAATAGATATTCTTTTATTAATATGAATAATATCAGATTTTGATAATTTATGACAGCATTAAATATAATCTTTTCCGGTGTAAATTTGTATAAGTTTTTTTGTTACACCTAATAGTACCGCATGCATATAATCATTGTAAATATTTTAACCATATTTATTAGTAAGCATAATAATGGTGTTTGATAATTATGATGACCAGGATATTTAATACACCTAAAATCTTAATCAGTTCTTTTTGTAAAGGAATCACCTAAATAAAGTGTAGCTCCATTACAAGATTGCCTTAATAATAAGCATTTATCACAACCTTCTTTCCATTAAATTGTTTAAATCATCTAATAAAAGAATTTTCTGGTGTATCGCTAGTTATTAATTTCAATGAAAATTTATATATTTTTTTGTTAATGGTGATTATTTGCTCTAAAAGGGTGAATTAAACAATTAACTATATCATTTAAAAAAGGAGGTTAGATGGTTTGCTTCCATATGTCATTGCTAGTGGAAACATGTACAAATCAATACTAGCTAAAATAGGCCACACTGAAGATTAAGAATTTTTAAATAATGGAAGACAATGAATATTTAGGGAAAATTATATAGTTTTGTTATTATATAATTTTAACTTAGATATGAAATTTTTGATAACAGATATATAATTAAATCTATAACATAGGCAGTTTGAAATACAATGTATATTTCTAGTTAGTGAATTAGTTTATAATAATGTTCGGCTAGTTCTTGGTCATTTAATACCACAATTATTAAAAATAATGATATAATGCTTTAAATATTATATTATTAGTTATAGACCATATAGTGATAGCAAGCATACATTTCTCTATAGTTATTTGATTTGTTATCAATATTATAGAGCGATATTCACTTTCGTCAGTTATATTTTCATCGGTTTTATTTTCATCGGATTCAGTTTCATCTCTTTCAGTTTCATCGGATTCATTTTCATCAGTTATATTTTCATCAGATTCACTCATTTTTATCTATTTTGATAAAAAATAGAGTTATGCTTTAGTCAGTAAAACTAGATATACAGAATAATAATTATATCTAACCTAAGATATCAACTGACTTGGTTGATGATACAGATGAATCAGTAATGTCATCCTGTTCTTGTTTCTAAGATGTAGTTATTGTAAATATATATAAAGTTTATAATTGCTTAACTTGATATTATATTATATTAGGATCAGAAAAATTAAAATACATTAAATGATGTATTTATTAATACAAAATAATTAAAAACAATCTTAATAGTTCATTAAATTTATATTATCAGAATATAATTATTTATTAACATTATATTATATATTTACTACCACATTTTATTTATTTAACAAACAATAATACATTTATTTAAAATGGCTATTGTATATTACCTATAAACATAATTTTATTTATTAAAAAATATATTTAAAATTAAAGTCGTCGGTAAAGTTTGTATATATATATATTCTTTTATAATATATTTATAATATACATACATAGAACAGTGAACAATATGCCTCCATATTCAAAACATTTGGAGATAAATCCATTGGTGTAACATCAGAAAAAAAGCTGATGCTAACTTTTTTTATTAATTTATATAATATAATAATATTTACGATTTATTTAGATCAATATATGTCCAAATTTTGAAAGAATATTTATTTAATGTAATTTTAAAACCATATTTACAATTCATTATCATTATTAGTACAAAATAATTATGTTAAATTATTGCAATGTATTTTTTTAAATGATAATTATTATATATTCCCTTAGTATGCTGTATTATCATTTTGTTCATTTGCCTTTTATTTTGCATCCATTGTTTTCTATACAGTTTTCTATCCATATCATTTATTATATAATAGATTACTTTACTTTCTATATTTTCTTATTATATAATACAACTATTATCATATTAATTTTTGTAAATAAACAATAATTTATTTAAATATTCATAAATATATTATAAAACCAAAGAGTTTGATCTAATAATAATAATAAATAAACAGAGTATTTTACAATTGTTATTAAATATTTAAATTTAATTTACTGATAAAAATGTCATCAGTATTGGACCAAGATAAAAAAAAAAGTAAGTGATAACTAATATGAAATACAATATGCATTGTATTAATACACTTTACATGTATTTAATATTTTTGTTTATTTTATTTTATAATACATTATTAATATAAAATTGGGCGTTATTATAAATTGTCACCTTTTTATAGTACATATAAAAAGAGAAAGCTAATTTATACACATATTTTACAGAATATACTATTTGAAAATATATACAATATGAATAGACTATAAGAAAATTATGTAGACTATGATAAAGATTCACCAATACGTTAGTATATTAGATACAATTATAAATCATATGAATATATAGATCTATAATGATAATTATTATCAATTATCAAAAGTGTAGTCATTAATAATGAATAATTTCCAAAATAGATAATATTCATAATTATATTTGCAGAAAAAAAACAAAGAAAGAATAATTTGCAGCTTCCAGTATTTTCTCAAGGTTATAAATAGTGTTAACTTAAAAGATTATAATTTAGAAATATTTATCAGATTTATTTTATATACGTTTAATTATATATTATATATACATTTGTTACTTCATATAACTTCCTATAAACTATATATCTATTTAATAATTTATAATAATTTAAGATTACTCAGATACTGTATATATATCTAATCTTTAGTTGCAGAAAGCATGGTTGAAATAAATTTACAGAGTTAGAATTCATATGTAAATTTACTTATATACTAATTTTATATATAATAGATTTATAATGCTTCAATATTAGATTTCTTAATATATGTATATCATTCATCTATTTATATTTAACTTTAATATATATTGCTTTAATTGGTATTCATATTAAATGAATAATTGTAATCTAATTTTGATGTTCCCTTTACTACCAATATAGCCATCTATTCTGAATACTCGAGACATTATCTCAGAATTATCATTATAATATTATTAAATTATTAATACTATTTAAAAAATATGATTCATTATACACTTTTAATAATTAATGATTTGTTACCATTAACAAATTTACTCTGTGTATAATAGAATAAATTATTTCTAGAGATTCCCTCAAAGACAGAAATATCAAATTGAAATAAAGAAAAAGAAATGAGTTGCCACATTTATAATAAACCCTTTTGTATATACAAGTATCTATAACTATATAACGTTTTTAGTTAAGAAATTAAATTTTCAAATTGTTTAATATTATTAAAAAACTGAGTTAGATTTATTTAAGTATTAAATGTATCTATCAATATTTATTTTATTTAACCAATATATTATATTTTTAGAACAATAACTAATACCAAGGTGTCATGCTGATCTAATGTATACCATTACAAATAAACATAATGTAGTTCGGGATGCTATTCCAAGTTTTAAATTATGTCTGCTAGATATAGACAAAGGAAACACTGAAAATGTTGGTATAATAGATATGTTTATATTATCATTTATATTTTAACATATAAATAATTTAATGTACACTAGTATAGTACATGTGCAAAGTCAACATTGATTTATAATATTAATTAAAATATTAATTTTTCATAAGATTAAACAATTGAAAACTATAAATGGAACATAAAAAACATCTTTCTACGAATATTATGCGTAAGTTAGAGCCAGATATATTGATATATGAATCCGTTTTTCTTATTAAGGGAAGGGTTCAAAGAAAATCAGAAAACCAACATTTATTCACACCAAGCTCTATTCTATTATATGTGGCAAAAATTATTTATTTATTTATTATTATTTGTCCTTATTAAACCTTAGTTTCACAAAATATAGTCTTGATATTATAAACTATTTAAAACATTACAAGTTATCTAATTTGAAATCATTTATTGAAATTAATTATTAATAACTCTATCATATTTTTTAGATATTTACAAAAATAAATTTAAGTTATCTTTTTGGAGATAGATTAATAAAATAATAACAGTTTTAAATCTATTATAATAAGTGGAGCACGAAAAAGTTATTAGTTTTAGTTATTATCTTCTTTATATGATGTTGAACACATACTTTGATTAAGATTATTTTAAAGTTAAACATTATCATAAACAATATCACAGAAACAAATCTATCCACCAAATAGTTTGTACTCACAAATTATATTGATATTCGCCAATTGTAGAATAGGATATAAAATCTGGATTTTAAATATTTAGTATGGCATGTTTTTTATATAGTATTTAATATATAATTTATAATACAATTTATATTTTTTGTATGGAACGATTCATATGAATAATTAATTTGATTAATTTGTGCTATTAGAATGTGAAAAGTTAATCAATTAATATAAAACTTTCTTGTAAAATGTTGGGCTAAAAAGATGAACCGGAGTGATACATCACCTCAATATATATATTATACAAAATGTATTAAACATTACGAATGAATGTAGTATATTTTTTGATTATTATATACAATAACATAATGAACTAAATAATTTTATTTATTAAACTATAGAATTTGAAAAAAGGATAAAGTTGAAGTATTAGAAGGTTAATAGAAAATATTCTTCCGACTAAATATTATAAAATTTTTATAATTTATAATTTTTTTATTAATTTTTATTTCAATTATCGCTTGATTTTTAACTTCTTCATAACATTATTAAATTGCAAATATTATTAATCATTAGAAAATGAAGTGTTATATGCATTGTTATGTATAATTATTAATGAAGATATAATATCATCTAGATAATATTAGTATATTTCGTAATTTTATGTGGTGGTAGAGTAATCATAATATAAATTATAGATGACCATATTTATATATTTCTCTATAAGGATTCTGAAAAAACTATTACGATATTTATATATTTTTTCCGGATAAATAATGACTTGAAAAAAAACTATGTAAAAATTTAAATTATAGAATAATTATTCTAATTATACAAAATTATGAAAAAATGGGATGGTTATTAAGTTCATTGATGATTTTGTAAATATTTAATTAAACCTGTTTGTATAATTTTGTATTTTATAAATAATTAATATTATTACTCTATAATTATTTTACTAGGATATCATATATCTGATTAATTGATAATTAAAATATTTAGATCTGCCGATATACATAGTATCTATGATATACACAGTATATATTAAATATATTATAAATTGCATTACATTCAAATTCAGCTATATCTGATATATATCAAGAGCAAACTGCATAATGCATATATTACTTTATATGTGATATATTATTTGACTTAACTATAATGCAGACATACCGAGTATACATATTTGAATACATTCGAATGATTCGTTTAGTTCTAGCTAAATATCAATTATTTGTAAAGGCGTAACCTAAGTTTTTGATAAATATCATTACGTCTTTCTACAATCAGGTAAACAATTGCCAATCAACACTAGAAAAAAGGGTTTTCTATGGTATATAAAAAAGGGTTTTCCAGAGTGCATTTGAACGCTTTTGAGAGTTTCTTTGATGCTTGAAATTAGAAAACCCTCCTGAGGGTTTTCTGGATATCTAGATAAAGGGTTTTCTAAATATCTTTATAATGGTTTTCTAGATATTTGAAAAAAGGGGTTTCTAAATATTTTTAAAAGAGGGGATTCTTGTTTTAAAACAAGGGTATTCTTGCCATTGTAAAAGGGTTTTGTAAGTTTAAAATTACATCTTTTTCTGGATAATCTAAAAAGGGTTTTCTATATACTATTTTTCATATAATTATTACAAAAAATATATTATATATAAATTTTATTAAGATGAAAACTAATAACATAATTTGAATACAAAATAATAATCAACATTAAAATGATAATGTATAATACACATATATAATTATAAATAATATAATAAATGTAGATAATAAATAATTATGATATATATTACAGAGATTATATATTACCCAGATAGATTAAAATATCCTATATAATAAAATAATAATCCATAAAATTGAACACATTTATTATATGTATAAAATATAGAAACAAAATGAAGAAAATGATGATCATTTTTTAATATCCTTCATTTCAAATGTTCATTTCTGATATACGCTATGCCATTTCATTGGTGTATCTGTTTTATTATAATGTATTGTAAAATAACGCAGATATAAAATAGTTTATCACATAAATCAAATAATTTATGTATTATTATATTAATATCAGAATATCATCCAATCAATAAAATTAGTATATAATTTAATACGCACATGTTTATTACGAATGTATTTTCATATTAAAATTAAAATTAACCTATATTTTGAAAATATAATGAATGGTCAATATCCATTGTTCATTCACAGATAAATATATTATTATAAATACAATTGCTGATTTTAATGAGATCTAAAATTGTATAATATATGGTATTACATTATTTAAAGTATTATATATATACATATCATATATATGATATATTATGAATATTGTTTATCTATTAAATATATAAATAAATTACTATCATAATATTAATAATGTAATATATAGTAATATACCAATCAATATTAATGAAGATTAAATTAAATTTTTAAATGTAAAAATATGTTAGTAAAATAACTGTTTACATATACATATGTAATATATATATATATATATATATATATATATATATATATATAGGGCAAACATAATTCCGATAATTTCTCAATCTATTCAATTACTTTACAATCATTATTTTCTTAATATTAGTAACTGGATCATATCAAGTCTGTTTTAACGAATATAGATAATAAAAATCATATATTTATAAAAATATGAATTTATATATATTAATATCATTATTATAAAATATCATAAATACGTGTTTCTTATTGTAATAATCTCATTAGTTTTTAACAAATTTAATTTATTATCTCGAGTAATTGCCGTTAAATTATATTAATATTTGGTATTTTTTTATTATTAAATAATTATTTATATACATATTGAAAATATGTAGACATTATTTAAATGCATTATATTATTAATTACATGTTTTATATTATACTTTATTAATTATCAATCAATTAATGTATCAATTATTTAAATATTAATTATTAACTACATCATATAATCTATTTATAGAACAACAATTATATAACAACAATTTAATTAACAATGAATATACATCAAGTATAGGAATATAACCTATACCCAATATTAACTACAGTACTCTTTAACTTTATTATAAGTAATCAAATTTAGAGAGATGGCTAGAGTAGTAGAATACTATATAGAGGGGAGGGAGTGGAAGAGGAGATGGAGTGGCAGAGAAGGAGTGGGGGGAGGGAGGGAGTGGAAGAGTGAGTGGGAGTGGGAGATGTAGATGAATATGGTGATGGAGAGGGAGAGGGATATGTGTGAAGTTCTCCCTTATTATCCACTAGAAGAGAGCGGTAGTGATATTAATTATTATTAATATTATTAAAATTATTATAATAACATTATAATAACATCTATACTATAAAATATACTTATATGTATACTTTATATATAAATTAATTATATAATAAAGAAATAATTATATTATATCTAATATAATTATTGTTTAATGTAATAAGTAATATGTTATTCATCATTACATATATATGTAATACAAACAAATTAGTTTTATGTTGGATGAATGAATGTTATCAAAGAAGTTACAAATTTTACAATAAACAGAACACGTAATTTTTTAAACAACGCACACAATGAAAATACAAATATTGTATATTTTTAGTTTATTCCAATTATAGTTTAATTATTTTAATTTATTTATTATATACATTTGCGTATTCTCAACGTATATACGATCAATATAATATTAGGGTACACAAAACAATTGTGTATTTTCAAACATCTTGTACCCAAAAATATAGTAATATTGTACCCTAGAAATGAGTCATTTCGTACCATAATTGATTATTTAATCATGTACCCTAATTAGGGTACAATACAAATACAATAAAAGCGTTTTTGTGTCTTCCGTACCCTAATTTTTTCCCTATGTACCCTAATTTGTCTACAGTGTTGTTAATACAATAATTACACATATACTTATAAATATTACATTTTATTGGTATAAAAACAATATTTCATTTTTCTCTAGATTATAGAAAAATAATTCATATATAATTATATTATAAATATATATATATATATATATATATTTAATGTAAAATAGTATTTCAATAATTAATTGGAAAAGAATGAGTTGGAAAACCCTTTTTATAAAGTTTATTATTTTAAAAGGGTTTTTCTAGCTAACTCTAGAAAACCCTTTACAAATGTTAGGGTTTTCTAGAAAAAATCGACTCATAGAAAACCCTTTTTTCTAACAGTGAAGAAAGAAACATCATATATATATATATATTGTATGTTAATATTTATATTTTATTTAAGTGAAACTTAAAATATTAAACCGTATCGACGTTATTAATAAAATTAATAAAATATATTAAATTAATATACACTTAGATTATCTTTTAAATTAGTTTCAATTCGAATTTGTTTTAAAACATTTCTATAGATATATTCATTATTAATGTTTCTATAAATTAATACGTTATGGTATTCATTCTCATAATACCTTTGATATCAAAGGAGAAAGAATTTTATTCACTATTTTAGTACTATTAATAAATAATGTTTACAATTTTTAAAAATCCTAAATAATATCTAGTAAATAATAATAAATAAATAAATGTATTAATATTAATATTAATTATATATGTAAAATCATGTAATTCATTTGAATTTATTTGGTTATCTTAGCGCGATGTAATATTTATATTTAAAGATAATTAAGGCATATTTTTAATTATTTGAATGCGTAATGAACAAAATTAAACAAAATAACTGCGATAAGAATAATCAAAGGTATTCCACAATACAAAAGCCACAATCTGTATATAAGTTTCGACTTGATATCACCATTTATTTTATTGTCGTTGGATAGCAAATCTATGTATGGTTTTTAATATATTATTATATTACCACAATTGTTAATTTACATTAAATTTTAACAAATAGTTTATAAAATTGTGAATTCAATAATTAATATTTTATTAATATATATATGTATATATATATATATATATATATATATATAATTATATACTTTGATAATCAATTACTCTACAATGTTACCGCAACAATAAACTATATTTTTCAATTTAGTAAAACAAACGAGTACATTTTTCAATTGTATATTTTCTTTTACATTATTTTCATAATTTTTTGTATATTTATATGTATGTATGTAAGTTTATTTATAAAAATATAGATCAGAATATCTTGCAATATAATAATAATGATGATAGTATGAAATATATTAAGCAATATTTAATATTTGTTATACATAACAACTGGGAATTATGTCATAGGTATTGTACACAAAGTTCTAAATAGTATACATTTCTTACTAAGAATTGGAAAATAAAAAATACATAATAAATGTATTATTGATAGTATTTTAATAGTTTTTTATTGAGAATCAGAAATATAAGAATTTGCTAAAGTAATGTTACTATAAGAATATCGCAATGAAAATTAAATTTTACTAAGAGCAGCTTTTAATCATTAGGAATGTTATTATTTTCAAATAACCAAAATACCACATAGAGAGATGTATTGTATGCACATACTAAATATAATAATATAGTTATTTTATAGTGTATAATATTAAATTTATTGTAATTATATTCTTAAGAAAATAATAATTATTATAAAATTAAAATTACCAAATTTTAAATTCACCAATTTTTAATAAAGATATCTGAAATAAAAAATTTCTATCGATTAGTAGTAAACATAGATAAACAAACACAAACATAGATATATTATATTCTATAGATTTGAATACTAAGTTTATTGAAACATCGTATCGCAGTATCATAGTATTTTATACTCGAATTATATATTTTGTTTTAAAATTTAATTGAAGAGTATACAAAATTAAGTAATATCTCTACAATATATTAAATATATTATCATTGATTATTTAAATATTTAAATTTGACCCATCCTTAAAAAAAGTATTTTCATTTTTACTTTATTATTTTTCGAATATGATCGACAATTCGGATACTTAAAATGGCGTATAAGCAGTTAGTATCACATATAAATATGAATTAATCATCTAATTTATTATATACAACTTAATATAACTTTAACCGATAATTTAAAATAATATTTAAGTATCATTTTAAATTGTGTTTGATTTTTAAAATATATCTAAAAATTCATAAATCTGGTACATGTGAAATATTGTAAATTCACCCAGAAAATTTGGTACAACTTATGTTCATTTATAAAGAATTTTATGGTAAAATGAGTTTTATATGGCAATATTATGAACAGGTATATATATATATATATATATATGTTTCAAGCATATTACTGTAATTGATGGAAGTACGAGCGCAATGGATAGTATTCAATGAATACTATTCATGATGTAATTTATACCTGTTATCTTATAAATTTTAAGTTTACTCATAATTATTGTTACAATAATTGTTTAAATTAATAATAATTAAAATTGTTTTTAATAATAATTATTCTGCTTTACCTAAATAAATAGCTTACATAACTAATATGCATATATAACAGTATTCAGAGAAATGGTATATTATTGTTAAGGTAAAGATTATCTACAATAGTTTAAAATATTGCGATTTAAATCATTTATATCCACCAAAATTTATAATTTATTATAAAAAATGTGCATTACATTCAGGTATCATTCATGTGAAGTTTGTAAGTTTTTAAAGGAATCTACTGGATCCATTAGGTTTAATTAAAGAGGCCGCTTTATAGCTCAAAGAATACTGAACTATTATCTAGGATAAAGTATAAGTATCTAAATATTAAAGTTAGTATTTATTGTAAATTTATGTCAATGAATGCTGATTACTAAGTTTTAGTTGATTAAATTAAAACAAATATTTGTTTGAATGTATATTTTAGGTTATAAGTGTATTGAATAATATTAATATTATAATTATTAATTAAATAAACTATAAATAAAATAAACTATAGAGCAATTCTAAGGAAGATCCTGCTAGACAACATAACGAGATGGAAGTTTTTTTGGTGGAATTAAATCACCCCAAATTAAAGATGTATATTATTTTTTAATAGATTTTAATAGAGTTTATTTATGTATTAGTTTAAAATGTCCTATATATATTAACCTTGTAATTTATTTGATTCAATTGATTTCATATTATTGAAAATAAATAATTAAAAAAATAAAATCAGATTAATGCAGATATACCACTCTATTAAACGATCAACATAAATATGAAATGAAATCTCATTGACTGGTGGAGAGCAAATGAGTTAATATTTCATTAATTATCAAAGATTATCTTAAGATATCAAGCTTGCCAAGTTACTCCAGTATCAGCCAAATGTAGTTTCAGTTCTGCTGGCATTATTATAAATAATTCACATAAACGTTTATAAGATTAGCATGCTGATATGGTGATTTTCTTACATACACATTTATAAGATATGTTTACTATATTATAATGTTTATAATTTTAAATACTTATACATGACCTCACTTATTTATATATACATTTTAATAAACATAATATAAATAATAAAAATGTATTCTAATATGTTTCGTCTAGAAAATAAGATGTTTCAGAATCTTTCCAAACTCACATTTTTGTTACTGAAACCGTTTCAAAATTCCTTTATTGGGTGCATTTACATAACTAGCATTATGGTTGAATTATAACAGGTCTCGCAATTTTACAATAATTCATAAAATAGAGTTAATGATAAGTATTGATAACCAGAGAAATACAAATGAATCTATATATATTATGAATTATATGTATTTAATATATACAAGTGCATGATGTTACTTTTATGATATATATTATTAATATATGTATAGTATTTAATAGGGAAATAATCCGTTCCTTATCCGTGATAATTAACTGAATTAGTTTTATGTAAATAATTTTATTTAACTGCATTTAACTTATTCAAAAATATAATTCGAAAAAATATTTTTAATAATTTACTTAATGATCAAATTCAATATAAATATCATAAATCTGTAATATATTATTCTGATTACTCCAATTACGATATAATAATTCATTATTGATGCTCTTAATATCTATGCTAATTTTTAATAAAGTGTTAATAGCTTAATATTAATAAATGCATTTATTAAGTGATAATATCTTAATACTAATCATATGCATATATTATAACACTTTCAAATATATATATATATATTTGTAATGTAGTCATTGACGTACAGGTTATTATATACATAGATAAATTGTAAATATATATAGTTCATATGTATAAATTCGAAGAATATATTTATCGAATTATGTATACATATATTATAATGGATTTGTATATTTTTCAATATTGGTTTGATAATTATTATAATTCATAATAATAATGTATTATTTATATTTAAGTAGTTAATTAATAAAATAAAATAATAACTACTCTATATATTACCTTGGGTACTGTTGTGAAGCCATGCTTTAGAATACACAGTTATTTCCACAAGTTGTCCTCCAGTCCAGCTAGAAAGTTGAATACCCACTCTTTTTACTGGATGTTTAGAATTTCGAACGCAATCTGCATAGCTAGCCACTAAATCTGATGCTATAAGTATTGAACCCGTTGTTCCGGAACAATGCTCTTTAGACGCACCAAGGGATGTAACTGAATACAAGAGTATCGTGATGTTTTTATACTTTGGAGTACCGGGGGGAAATAATTTAGTATTCAAACGACTCCACACAACTACGGATTCAATATTAGTCGGTTCATCTAATATCAATAACTTGTAAATATCTCTGGATAGATATTGATCGATTATATTTACCATTGGATTTACAATATTTTCATTTAATTTCAATATTTCTATTCCTGCGAAACCATCTGTCATTAGGTTGTTGCAGTATTTATCTCTCGCTGTAGTTCCTTTAATGCGTATAGGCAAGTATTTATTGGGAAATATATCATTTATATATTTGTCAGTAATATTGTGTAATGTGCATTTCTCGAATTTCGCAAAGATCTCGCAAAACGAAGGATATCCAAATATTGATAAATGTGCCACTAGCTTAGTTGCATAATACCCATTGTTGGCGAATTTGATTGTAGTAAATGTATCTTTTAAATTAAAGAATAGTATATTGTTAATTATATTATTAAGATATTATTATATATATTATTATATATTAGATATATTATATAGTATATGATATTATTAATTATATGATATTTTATCATTTTTAATTCATATTTAAAATTTATGATGAACATTATGATGAACATTGATGATGATAATCTTTAAGATAATATAAATGTTTTATATGTATATATACAAAATATGTCCTGTATCTCAAATTATAAATTATTTTGAATTTTCAATAGGATATACACTATAGAGTAAGATACATTTCATATTAATAATATCAATTGGAGATGATATTTGTATATACTTCTTTTTTGTATTTGATATATCGAAAACATTACATATGAATTATTACATCATAAATAAATCGTTTAAAGTTATCAGACTAAAGCGTCCTCGCCTTTAATACATGCGTATAGTAAGCTATACCAGGAAGCAAATTATTCTCATGTATTTATTCTCATGTTAAACTTAATGATACCATGTAAAAACTTAATTAAGTACCATTAACCAAATGTAGAGTTTCCATATATATTTTAAAAGAAAACTCATTATTGGTTTCTTAATATATATTTCTTACAATTTAAATTATTATAGATCGTGTATCTTATTTTCAAATATGATCCCCAGATTACCGTGGATTTCATTATGATTTATTTGTTATTTTATAATTAGTGATCAACTTATAAATAAAATTGTAAATGGATGATTATATACAAGAAAGTATAGTAAAAAATATATTCCTAATGCGCAAATTGTATTAAATAAACTGTAGTAATAAACTAACTTAAGTAATCCACAATTTAGAATACTCTAGATATGTAGTTTTTATATTTTCTGAGAATGCATTCTTTCAAATATATTCTAACATTATTTCATTATTATTAAATGTACGTATATATTTTATTTTATTAAAATATACTATTTACTTTTAATTTTATACAATTGAATTTTATATAAATATGTGTGTGGGTGTATACCAATATATGTATACACTACATCTTGATTATATTATATATTATATTGACCCTAATATATATTATATTTTTTATTTAAATAAAGTAATTCTTTATTAGTATAATACAATATATATATATATATATATAGATATATATATATATATATATATAGTATATTTTCATTGTAATATTGAATTGTAAATGGAATTTAATTAATTTTTTTAATTAATTTTTTTGTAAAATATTCTATAAACTAAAAATATCTTTAACTATTTTATATTATTGAATTGTAAGTATATTTTATAATTATCATGTTACTATAATATAAGCATTTAATACATAGTAAATATATATATATATATATATATATATGTATATAAATATATATTAAATATATATAGAAATATAACTAATTTCATAAATAATATATGTATTATATAACCATTATAGAAGACGACAATATCTTTCAATGATTTTTGTTTACATTCATTTATATTATCGAGAACAACTCTATATTTTTCATCTGGAGTTGCTGATAACTCTTTGATCATAAATAATTTATTATTTTCAAATGAATCACCTGCCACAAATGTGATACTTTCTATAATGACCAGACTGTCGAATACAAACGTAAACGATATGATTCCGCTATAGACGGGAAACATAATACATCTATTAATATTAAAGTCTGATAACACCCCAGATATTAGATCATGATCAATTTTAGATAATTTATTAATGAGATGACGATCATCAATTATTTTATCCAATAGAATAATTGGTTGAGTTTGATGTTTAATTGTTTTTGATCTTCCTGCCCTTTTACCGATACACTTAAAAAGCATCGATTCGATTATCTGTTTATTATATACGGCTATTTCAACCAATTCAATTTGTGTAATTTCAAGTTTAATGAACAATCGTTTACCAGCAATAATAAAGTAACCTTCGGGGTTGCAATTAGCGTATACCATGTAAACGCTAGAAATCCCAGTGTTTCTTTTGAAAATATCTTTACAAATTGAATTAGAATCAATAACTATAGAAGTTAATATTATTGGACTAGAACAATTATGTTGGTAGGATTTTTCTACCTTACTTTGAAACTTGTACCACAGTGCAATTGCCTTCATAGTGATATATTTACGAAATTCTATTGTAAAACATTTACCATTACATTTATCATTATATACCGTGTGTTTATTATAGATGATATGTTTTCCCATTTTATAAGTTCCGTCGGTAAGAAATGTAGTGCATTTCGAGTTATACCTGATGGACTGCAATAATATAATGTTATCTTTTCTAAAAGCAAAACTTGTTTTCTTTGAAAACGAATTTTCATTTCTTTCATATCTATATTTAGGTTCAAAACTACACAACTGGTTCTGAGGACTACCCGATATAATATCTAGTTTTAGTTCATTAGCGTAAATATTAAATTGTATATTTGATAATTTAGCAATTCCAATCTGGTTAGTGCCTGATGTATTTTTTGAACAAATATTAAAATATATTAATGCAAAAATTTATTAATACATAATAAATATTAAAAAATTAATATTTTACATAATATATATATGTGTGTGTGTATATATATATATATATATGATAATATGTGACATAATATATATGTGTGTGTGTTTGTGTTTGCATGTGTATATGTGTACACCTCAATATGTGTATTATTATTAATTATATCGTATTTATAAAAATGTGAGTATGAAGTAAGTAACTGTATCGAATAATTAACGCTATGTTATATACTATACACATGAATATTGGTAATAATAAGCTTCTATGTTCTAGATAGTATTATAGATCGAAATAATTTGTTAACCATAGTTTGTACATTTTACTGCGAATACATAAAATAGTAACAATATTAATCATACCGATAAAACATTTAATTACGTTGAACTTATCATGAATTTTTCAAATATAATTCACAACTATAATATACACAATTTATTTAAATAATGGTATGATTATCATAATAATTATTAAATTGATTATACATTAATTAAAACAATATTGTGTATTTTTATATAGATAAGTTTGTAGATCATATTATTTTACAATATTTTCTCTTAATAATTTTATTTATAAAACTTGTTTTTACAATCACGATATAATCGATACAATAAAATATTCAATAAATTCTATTAATATAATCTAGGAAATTATCCCTCTTATATTTAATTTTCTTGTTATATTCATGATATATCATAACATTATTGAGGTGTATTACAAATATCCTATTACATATACTTAATTTATAACTTAAATAGAGTTATAACTTAAATAGATTTATAACTTAAATAGATTTATAACTTAAATAGATTTATAACTTAAATAGATTTATAACTTAAATAGATTTATAACTTAAATAGATTTATAACTTAAATAGATTTATAACTTAAATAGATTTATAACTTAAATAGATTTATAACTTAAATAGATTTATAACTTAAATAGATTTATAACTTAAATAGATTTATAACTTAAATAGATTTATAACTTAAATAGATTTATAACTTAAATAGATTTATAACTTAAATAGATTTATAACTTAAATAGATTTATAACTTAAATAGATTTATAACTTAAATAGATTTATAACTTAAATAGATTTATAACTTAAATAGATTTATAACTTAAATAGATTAGACGAAATAAATACGAAATTAATATATTGAATATAAATATTTACTAACTGTATTTATTTATGTATTCGGAACATATATGAGGTTTAGAATCATAAAGTGTCCATGTTGCCAATATAGTGTCATACAAGTTATCATAAAGGAACAACATATTTATATTTTCTAACATAAATGGCTTCTCGGAGAATATTTCGATCTGCATTTTAAAATTCAAAGGAATCTTTAAACATGTTCTATTATCGCCATCGATAAGAATAGTTTTTTCATTCGGTACTACGATAGAGATATTTTCATGCATATTAACTCTTGTTACTTTAATAGTATTGTTACCTAATATATGTTCTGAAAATTGTACGATTATAATAAATATATTAATGGGTAATATAATAATATTGATATTCATCATATAATATTTTTTGTTTATTTATATTTTCATAAATTAAAATCAAAATTAAAATTATAAATATTATATTTTATTTTAATTTTCAAATAATTTAATGATATATATATATATGTATTATATATATATATATATATATATATATATATATATATATATATAAGATAGCATTCTTAAACCATTAGAATAATATAGTCAAATATGCAAATGTTTAAAAAATGAATAATGGCTTCAGTTACATTCTTTATATGATAAATCTATCTGAATCTATATTGTCATATGGCAGCTTTATTAAATTATTGATTCAGTTATAAATACTAGTATATAAATAAAATAGTTCATATCTGTCAAAAATGTATGGTATGCTAATTACAGATAATTGTATTAAATGTGTACAAATCATTGCATGCGAGATCAGCATCATTATATCCGATTAGAACAAATTAAAACATAACCGCATATGAAATCAGTTATAATCTCACTAATTGTTTACAAACATCGACTATTAAC
>OZ038317.1:14807533-14885445 GCA_964035775.1 Osedax frankpressi | reverse complement strand
CGACTAATAACTATTAACAAGGAAAATATTATATTGTGTAAGGCAAATTGTATATATATATTTATAATTATTAGTATTTCATAGTAAAAATATTTTTTCATTAACACATTTTTTTTAATGAAATACAGCAGGTTGCAGATAGGATCTACTAAATTATCAAATATGCTATTTACTATTAACGCTTATGAAATAAAACTACAAATTATATCCGGTGATTATGAGAACATAAATCTAAATATAATCATAACAGATTAGAATATTCGCTTAACGTATTGATTCGCTTTAAAAATGTTTTAAAAGAAAACATTATAATATTGGAGTACATCGGTTATAAGTCGAAATGCACTACATTTTTTACCGAGGAAACATATAAAACGTGAAAATATATCATACATAATAAACTTATGGAATATAAATACGATGCCAATTATTTGGCGCTAAAACATCGCTATAAAGTTATTTGTGGTTCAAGTTACAAAATATGAGAGAGAAATCTAACAAAAATAATTGTTACGGTTCAATAATATCATTATTGATTCTAATTCAATTTGTGAAGATATTTTTAAAATAGACACTCGAATTTCTAGCTTTTACATAACATACGTTAATCGTAAACTTGGTGGTTACTTTATTATTGCTGGTAAGCAATAGTTCATTAAACTTGAAATTAGACAAATTGAAAGGATTGAAATAGCCATATATAATAAACAGAGAATCGAATATATATCCTTTGAGTATATCGGTAAAAGGGTAAGAAAATCAAAATAATTAAACATCTACCAATTATTCTATTTAATGAAATAGTTGATATATGTCATATGACATATATACAGTTTTATTAGACTTAATGTTTATTAGTGGTTTTTTTTTATTAATCAATAGCGGAATCAAGTAATTTACATTAAAATTCTACAATACGGTACATAGATAATACATATATTATGAATTGATTTATTAAATTTTAATTATCAGTTAATATACTATAGTATACGTTAAACAAATTATGTTATCAAAAAACATATATTATCTATAGTACCTACTATTATGATATATATATATATATATTAAAATTGTATTATTTTAAAATATATATAAATTAATATAATAACAAAATAAAACATGATATAATTTATGTTTACTATATTAATTATTACTATTTACTAAATAGTATTTTGTAACCATTTTCTCAACAAATCTTTTTTCATGATTAATTTCCAGAATCTCGAACTCGTGCAATGTCGTCATTTTTCCAATATTCAAATATTGAGATATAGATGATAATATTTAATAAATATGTACATATTTATAAATATATGAAATCTATATTTCATACTGTATAGTATGTATATATATGCCTTCTAATTCTAAAAAAATCCATCCGTATATACATCCATCCATCCATCTATTCTTTCATCCATCCATCTATTCATCCATATATCCATCCATCCATTAATACGTCCATCTATCCATACATCCATCCATACATCCATTAATATCATAACATTTAATATTACGATATAGGTAGGATAATAGGCGATATCACCCACTATAAACACTGCTCATCATAAATATAATGTACATCTATGATATGCATATATATATATATATATATATATATATATATATATATATTACCAATTTAGTTATACGAATATATACTATACGGTTATCAGTATATACATAAGTATACATAAATACATTTAATAATATCGATATTAATAACTTTTAGCTTAAATAGACAATAACTATACCGCTGACTAAATTTAACAATTATTAAAGTTAATTATATATAAACTATTCTTTATACCGATAACTATAATAATATTGCATCCTATACAAATACAAATAGTTCTAAGAGAGCATTACATATAATTCAACAATACATTTAAAGATTAATAAACAACAATGTTATCGCTATCTATTATAATTGATAATGTCACTATAATATATTCCGCTAACTTCACTTTTAATGTTAATAATAGTATTATAATTATATAAATATTGAAAACTAATACTTCGACTATAACTAAATCACAAACGCTATCGTAATATATATCAGTAAATATAACATATCATTAATGATACCTACAATAATACAATTAATGATAAATATATTCATAACTCTTATGATAAATTGTTCAGATTTAGTTATATCTTATATTTGGTTTGGTATATATTTGGCTTAAGTTATGTTTTGTGGTTAATACAATATAGATAAATATATTAAAAATAACTCTATCACCAGGTCCAAATTAGCTACATTTTTGTATTTACATATTACGATATATAAAATTAAATATATATTTATCTAAACTAATTTATCTAAACTAATTAACTAAATTAAATATATATTTATCTAAACAAATTAACTAAATTAAATATATATTTATCTAAATTAATTTATCTAAAATAATTAACTAAATTAAATATATATTTATCTAAACTAATTTGACAATTGACTATCGAGTACCGGGTATCAGACGTTCATGAATAATTATATTTTTGTAATTCATAAACTACATCTTAAACTACCTATTAACTGGAATCACCGGGTCCAAATGAGCTATATTTTGTATATTAAAAAAATACGATATATGTAACTTTATGTATTAATTAAGATTGGATAAAATATGCAACGGAATACCGGGCAACGCCGGGTCTATGGCATCTAGTAATATATATATTAAATATAATATATTAATATATTAATAAATTAATATATATATTAAATATAATATATTAATATATTAATAAAGTAATATATATATTAAATATAATATATTAATATATATATTAAATATAATATATTAATATATTAATAAATTAATATATATATATTAAATATAATATATTAATATATTAATAAAGTAATATATATATTAAATATAATATATTAATAAATTAATAAATTAATATATATATTAAAGTATGCCTACTAATTCTAAAAAAAATTAAATTAAATTAAATAAATAATTATTTACTAAATTATAAATATTAGTATTATTATAATTAACAGTATCATTATTATTCATATTTCTATAACCAGAACTACATATATGAGAATTTTCTCTGAAATATGAAATTATAAAATTAAATGTATTATTATTTAATTCGAGCACACCAGCTACATCTAATGGTTGGTAATACTTGTAATACGATTCTGAATCGGTTCAACTAAAATATATTATTTACTTCTAATTTCGTTCGCGTATATAATTTGTTATACGATTTAATGTTAAATCGCTTAAGCATAATTATTTTCTATATTTATTTAATTTCTAAATAATTTAATATTACAGATAAAGTAAAGTTTATTATAATGAACTAAATAATAATTGTTAATAAGTTAACCCTTTTTGCGCCAATAGATATATCGTTACATGTTTATCGGAATCACATATTTTACGTATTTTTAATAATAACCTTTACAAGTTGTTAAATTTAATTAAAATAATGAATACTGCAACAGTTATATTATATAACCCGCATCGTATATTGCTTAAGATTTACGGTTAATTTTATAAAAAATATTTTCTAGATTTGTTATCATATGACTTATTTAATTTCTGATAATTCATGATCTATAAATATCATATAAAACTAAAATTCACATTAACTAACTACTATACAATAAAGTGATATCTTTTTAATACAAAAATAAAATATTAATTTAGGGTACTCATGCAAAATATTTTTTAAATATAATTTTTAAATGAAATATTGTAATAATTAAATTTATTGATATAATGTATATTATAAATAGTAAATAAGTTTAACAAAACAATACCGTTTCATAAAATATAAGAACAATATACATATATATATATATATATATATATATATATATATATATATATATTTATATAAGTGGTTCAATGTACTTTAACTTTTATTTGCGAAGGAAATGAATGCCTGATACATTTGAAATGTAGGAGATGTGGCAGTTGTTGTATGTTGTTAGATAAATAATGATTTATCTGGCATTGTGTTGATAATCGTAAATAAAATAACAATCTATAACTTGATATGATCTTTATGAGTCAAATCAAATTATAGAAAATTATTAAATTTGTTTTTCAAATTGACTTATAATATCAAACCTTTTCAATTCTAATAAGCTATCAAGGACGAGCCAGGTAATGTAATACATCTAAGCAATACATTCCTCGTATAACTTAGTGCTAACTCGTATTGTCCGATATAATCTTGTCAATATGTTCTTTCAAACAATAATCAACAAAAGGAGGCAGATCAAATGTGTATCCTTCTGATGAAAATTCTTCATATCTAAATTTATCAGAAGTACTTCGCCCTCGTATATTAGAATCACTCAAACATCCACAAATATATCAACTTACTATGTATTAATTACATTTTATAATTTTCAGGAGAATCAGGAAATATTGGATAAACGGAATCTGGTAAATCATTGTTATTCTAAAAATTATTTTTAAAAACCCATGAGAAAAAATAACGATGATAATTTAATTATTGATAAAATATAAATGTTTAAAATATCTCATAGTTGAGGAACAATAATTGAAGTTGATACAAATCAGGAATGTGATCATGTACTGCTATAGTAACATGAAATAAATAAAAGAGTACGTGGTAACAAAAAAAATTAGAATCAAATATTTTGAAATTATAATAAACATTACATTTGTTATAATATATCTATAAATTTTAATTATAATTGTATATTAAATAATTGATGTAAGATTAGTATATATAGTAAAGTATGTATAATAACCTATTCAAAAATATCACCTAATAATTCATCAGACTATACATAACTAACATATTTGAAATTTAAATATACGCCATATGATTAGTAAGAATTTAACAATACATGCTGTGTTTAACGGAAATATATCATAATACTTCCTATTTTCTTGTATTATTGCAATTAAATGGGTTTATTTACTCTTTTAAATCAGTTTTATATCACATATCTATATATTTTATATCACATTTCTTCTATCACATGTAAATATAAATGTATCAAATTGTATGGTACTTTTCAAATTATTTATATTATATTTACATCCTAAGAATCACTTTTTGATTATAAGAATTAATTTTGTTATTTATTTATTGTGATTAAATAAGTTCCATTTGTTAATAAATAAACATGAACCAACATTTACAAATATATTTATTATATTCTTTACCAAATAGATATTATTATAATCCATAAACGAATACAAATGATATGGATCTGATTACATTTTGTTTATAAAATGTTAATTATATAAATAATATTGTATTTAAACCTATTTGTTTTATTCTATAATATGAAAGGGATAGAGTGAATGTAACTCCCTGAGTTAGAGTTAGTATAACCCCCTGGGTTAGAGTGAATGTAACTCCCTGGTTAGAGCGAATACAACCCCCGGTTTAGAGTTAATATAACCCCCAAATACATCCAATAATGGAGACTATGAAAAGGCTAGAGAATATTACACAGAAACTCTGAACAATGACTTCTCGTGTATAGAGGCTGAATATAATATGGCTTAGAGAGTTAGAGGGAATTAAGGTGTTATGGGATGAGGTGAGGTTAACTTTAGGGTGTAGTGGAGTGATATGGGGTTAGAGTTGCAGTAGCGGGGAGAGTTTAGGTTAGAGTTAGGGTGTAGTGGAATGAGGTGGGTTAGAGTTGCAGTAGTGGGGAGAGGTAATGTTACAGTTAGGGTGTAGTGGAGTGAGGTTAGCATTAGTTTGTAGTAGTTAAGTAAATGTGATGGTTGATCGGATAGGTATAAGAAGGTTAGGGAGGGGTATGGAGTCTGAGTGTAGTTAGAGTGAGGTTATATAGGATGAACTGGAGTTGATATGGATTAGGATTAATTAAAATTCTTGTAAATGTGTTTAAGATTGTATATGGTTAGATATGATCAGATATAATTATATAATGTTAGATAAGAGTGTTAGAAAGGTACATATTGCATCACATGGTGATTGTGTTTAGTTGTAGTATATTATACCACTATATTATTTACTAACTCGTACTAATAATTCCCATAATTCTCAGTCGCTGACCATTAAATACACCCTAGCCACGCCCATGATCTAATTTCCTCCTATTTCTAATTATGCCCTAATAACTCCTCTAAGGACTCTGCAATAAACAAATTCAGAGGTACGAACTGGCACTTGACTCCTTTTACAAACTCCACGGCATTTTGAGGAATAATGCTCAAGTGATCTATGAGATTGCTGATATGCATCCTTGACCACAGCACAAAGGATATATTGTAATCATACTTTGTAAAATATATAGGAGATGAAAACTTTTAAAGAAACTTATACAACTAAAGAAACATATTATCTCTAGTTCTTATATCTAAGGAACCATTTTAACCCTATATATTATCTTTGAGAAAATATCTTATCTCTAAATAAATATCATAACTATAGATTTTATATCAAATGAATCATATTAAGATTATTCTTATTAATTTGAAATTATTCAAAATTGATTTATTGTTAAACAAAACTTTAAAATATCTTATTATATATTGAGGTTCCATTCTGAGACACGACACTGGTAAAATATAATTATCACATTGAAAATTTAATAATTAAGAATATAAAATTTATACATAAAAACAATTATTTTTTACCTAATGTTTATAATTTAATGATCAAATTTTTATTTAATATTTAGTAAAAAAATATTTTACTTTATTTAAATGTATTTAATATTTATTGTTTTAATAAATTAAATGTATTACTATTAGAATTATATATGATGTGATAATAAAAGCATAGATTAAATATATATCGAGTTATAATAAGAAATTTGCATTAATTTTCTTTAAAATAGAACATATTTTTAAAATAATTTTATATTGATTTAATTTTAAATTATATTAATATATATTTAAATATATTATAATTCTAATGCTAACCATAATCCTTAATTTTACATAGAAAACATTTTCATATTCAATTGTCATGTCTATATGTTTACTAAGTTTAATTAGAGTGATATTTTGGATTAATTATTCTACAAGGTTATAATAATAGTATTTGTGTTATTTTACTTTATATATATAAAATTTCAATATAAAGTAACATTCATTTTAATAAATATATCACATTGTTATATATAATTAAATATAGGTATGTATAGATTAGGTACTATTATTATATATACTATATAGATATTATTAAAACAAATATTATCTCAGATACATTCCATATTAATGATAAAGTTGTTAAAACAATAAAATCAAACTCTAAAAAAATATTATATTTAAATATAAACCTATAACTTAATATATATTTCTTATTAAATGTTAAACAATTAAAATATTCTTATTTTTGTATATAATATAGCAACATTTAATCTTTCTAGCAATTAAATAGTAATATTTCATCTTCAATGCATTATGTGAGTGATTAAATAAAAATATTTCATTTTAAATTGCATCTAATTTTCATTTTAGCAATAAAAATCTAATTTATTAAGACACATGTGTGTCTACATGTGTTGTAACTAAATAACTGACAGGTTTGTAAATTATAATACATTTTTTTGTTGGGAATGTTCTAATACCTACGACACGGATAATGCCAGTCAGATATGATGTAGATGGATAATTCCCAATAGATTGAAGTCTTATCCAATTACAATGGTATAAAATAAAAAGTTTTTTTAGTTTTAGTTTTTATGTTTAACAAAAAATAACAAGTCAATTACATGTCATAGATGACCTACATTTTATAATACTTTCATTATGTTATCAAGTATGTTATTAAGTAGCATATCGAGTATGATATTTAGATTGTAATATTTAGTGTTTATAATATTATAAATCATTTATTACAAAATGCTTGTTTTATTAATATTTTTTATGATATTGTATTTATTTGTATGATATTTTTTTATATATTGAATAATAAATTATTTAATTTACATCTATAGTAATATATTATTAAATTTGCTTAATACTTTGTTTATGAGAAAATAAAAAATTTGAACATCACAATATATTAACAAATCTAATACGATTAAAGTAATTATTAAAAATAAAGCCTTTCATGTATTTGAGATTAAAATCACATATAAATCACATATAATTATAGATCTGATAAATTGTAAGTAATGAAAAGGACCCGGGTGAAGCACATGCCCTAGACTAGGATATGTGATTTACTGAAGTCCTTTTTACTAGGGTCCCTAGTGAGTGAGTGAGGAGAGTTGAAGCGTGAGGGCTATAGATGATTATTCTAAAAGAGTGCCAAACATGGAGTCTGATGTAACTGATGTATAGTGACAAAGTAAATTTAAAATATATATAACCTGTTACCTAGATAATCTAGTACTAGTAGAGGGTAGTAAAATGTGATATTGTGAGGAGATGAAGTTAGATCTGGCATAGGTTATGGCTATATTTTAACTGATACAAGGCGTGGCTTGTAAATCAGAGGACTGGACTAAATCAGTTATGGTGGTGGGTGTTCAATAGTGCGTTCCGCGGTGAAGGAGAGAGCAGGTAATGTCGCTTCACTCGGGTAGTAAATCATCGCCCAGTTCCTCGTTGGCGAAATCGTCTTCCTGTTCCAGACGGCTGCGTCCCCGAGAACCAACCGCTGCGGTCATTGGCCGTTCCACAGCTGGACCCAGAGGATCCGAGTAACTGGCATCTGTTAATCAAGTGTACCGGGTTATAGGAACAGGAGGTAAGGCTAAAGATGATTATCCATTTATTAAATGAAATATTCATATAAATGTACCATCGATATTAATTAAAAGAAAAGTTATTTGCTAAACGAATCGCAAGAGATTTTTATTATTCAAAATACATCTAAAAAGCATTGAATAATATAAATTACGTTGATATTTTTTAAAAAGAATTGAACGATTGATCGATAAATTAAGAGTTTATTGTTTGCAATATTTATTTTACTAAAAAGTAAGGAAGAAATTACCTAAACTTTGAATTAAAGAATATACGAAAACCTGGCTCTGTGTTGAAATCTGTTTTCTGAGGTAAGTCTTTGAAAATATCCGTAGGCGGTTGCATGAAAGAGTTCTTTCTTGAGATATCTGTTGATAAAATAGTTATGTGAAAATAGTGAGATAAAATATTGTAAACCTTAAACAATAGGATTGGGAAATAAATGTAGATGCATTTATAAATAATGACTTAAATACCTGACTTTGCTGAATTTGGTTTGGAGTCACGCCTTCGTCCGCTAAAGTGACGCGATGTTCCACTATTTGACCTCTGACCGAATTGTATGAACACAAAGGTAAATTAATAATGATCTTAATTAATATAATAAACATGGAATGTATAAACAAAGGCTATTTACTATGTTTGTATCGAGTTGATTATTTCATCATTAATAGAAATTCACAAATACTAACATCCTCTTTTATTTTCGCTATTTTTTCAGCTTTACGGAGTTTAGCAGAAAATTCTTGCGATTCTGGAAGTCCCAAGTCAGTACAAATTCGTAAGAGGAATCTTAGGCCTGATGAAGTGAGGGCAGAGTAGAGTTTATAGGACGAATGCAATGGGAAGGAAACATGACCTTGTTGAGGGATGAGAAGGTATCTCTTAACTTGAAAAGATATGGATACTATGTATCATTAGAGGAAATGGAGTGAAGGAGAGATATTAGGCACTATTGAGGAAGGGGAGGAATTTTAGGTATAGATAAATTTAAGGGGGAGTAGGAGTTGGACTTATTGAGAAAGCCGAAAAACGTTTACAACATAGAGATTAGATAAAAAATAAATTTGGAGCAATTGTTAAAAGGACTGTTAAATATCTTATATAGAATGTACATTATTTAGAGTGTAAGAGATAGAGCGATGGAAAAAATATTGAATATTAACATTCAGTGTTATTGGGGAATCGCTTGTTGATCTTCTTGTAGGTAGCCATAGCTTGTTGGTAGTTACCGCTTCTTCTGTGGCAACTGGCAACCATCAACTGCCACTTCACCTCGTTTGGTCTGATATCGATATTCAATCACTTTAAAATGAATTATTCCTCCCTCCCTCCAACCATCTTTCTTTTTTTCATCCCTACAACCGTCTTTGCCTAAATTTATTCCACACTACTTATATCGTTCAATCCCTCACAGCATTCCTACCATTAATTAAAGCCTCATACATTCATCTCTCCAACATGTCCATCATTCCACCCTCCTTCCATAAGAGTTTCAACATTTATTCCTCCCACTCTCCAATATTACTTCTACACCTACCACACTCCCTACCTCCGTATCCCTTCCCTAGATTCCTCTCAACTTTGTTCCCTCTTCCCTCACTTTAATCTAAGATCCATTGGCCATTCTCTCCGTCATTTCCTACATACTTACACCCGTCAAAACTAACTGGATAATAGAAGCGCGATCAAAGTAGTGAATTGCTTTCTCAACAAACTGTGATTCGATGTAATAGGCACCTAGCCACTCAATCACAGAAATGTTGGTAGGGTTGTACCTATATGACTAAAATGGGAGGCGTTTGTGCTGCGAGATAGGAATATAATGTGGTAAGAGCTTAGGGTATGAGGTGAGAGCTTAGGGTGTGAGGTGAGAGCTTAGGGTACGAGTTAACGAGGTTAGGGTTTAGTGTATGAGTTAATGAGGTTAGGGTTTAGTGAATGAGTTAATGAGGTTAGGGTTTAGTGTATGAGTTAAATAAGGTGAGAGCTTAGGGTATGAGGTGAGAGCTTAGGGTATGAGGTGAGAGCTTAGGGTATGATGTGAGAGCTTAGGGTATGAGGTGAGAGCTAAGGGTATGAGGTGAGAGCTTAGGGTATGAGGTGAGAGCTTAGGGTATGAGGTGAGAGCTTAGGGTATGAGGTGAGAGCTTAGGGTATGAGGTGAGAGCTTAGGGTATGAGGTGAGAGCTTAGGGTATGAGGTGAGAGCTAAGGGTATGAGGTGAGAGCTTAGGGTACGAGTTAACGAGGTTAGGGTTTAGTGTATGAGTTAATGAGGTTAGGGTTTAGTGAATGAGTTAATGAGGTTAGGGTTTAGTGTATGAGTTAATGAGGTTAGGGTTTAGTGTATGAGTTAATGAGGTGAGGGTTTAGTGTATGAGTTAATGAGGTGAGGGTTTAGTGTATGAGTTTAATGAGGTGAGTGTTTAGTGTATAAGTTAATGAGGTGAGGGTTTAGTGTATGAGTTAATGAGGTAGGGTTTAGTGTATGAGTTAATGAGGTAGGGTTTAGTGTATGAGTTAAACGAGGTTAGGGTTTAGTGTATAAGTTAAGGATATATGCGGGTAGAATTGATCCAATGTAAAAGAATTGGGATTTTACTCTTACACTAATTATGTTATCTCATTGAATATTTATGGGATTTCTACGAAATTAATTGCATTGTAATAAGGAAACCCAACTCCACAAATATTGTGTTCAACATTTAACAAAAATATAATATGGCCAAAAATATTTGTGAACAAAATTTAAATATATTTTTCAACACATTTTCAATGTTATAAATCTCTTATAAAATAATTTAAAGACAATTTTAAAAATGTTGAACACAATTATTTTAGGTATAATAAATATAATAATATAATAAATAAAAATAATAATGTAATAAATATAACTATAATAAATATTCTGTAAAAATATTACCGAAAACGAACTGTAAACTAAAATATTTCGGATTTTTAGTCTACAAATTTAAAATACTGAGAAAATGACATTTAAAGTTTATTTAAAATTATAAGATCTTTTTATATCCCTCTTACTAGCATCTACCTTTATAAGCTATGCAATAACAGTAAAAGTAAATATACCCCTTGACATTATAATATAAATATAAACATTGAATTTTATACTTTAATTTTGTTTTAATATTATAAAAATCGTTAAACTATAAGTATTTCAAATTAAAAATTTATTGAACACATTTATTCAAAAATTAATAAAATTTAAATAATCAATAATATTATCTGAGAGTTTACTTTTAAAATACGTCAATAGAAAATATACTAAATTATTATTTTATATAATAAAAAAAAATTGTTTAAAATTTCCACACCCGCCCAAACCCCCATAAATGAGGTGAGGGCTTAGTCATGCGTTAGATAAGATGAGGGGCTAGGTGTATGAGTAAGCATAAGTGAGGGGCTAGATGAGGTTACTAGGGTGGATTAATCTGTATAAATCAACCTTGAATTGTACCTAAAATACTAAATTCTGGTCAGACCTACTAGACTAACATCGTAGTGGAACTGAAAGGCTTGGGATTTGTCATCTTCTGTCTCATAAATTTCACCCAAACGCTGCAACACAGAAGCATCCGAGGGCACTATTCCAATCAATTGCAAGAACCTATTAAGTTTATGGGTGGTTTATTAGGGTAGTGGTAAAGTAGAGTTAGTATGAGGTTTAGATACAGATAGGGGTTTCAGTGGTTCAGTTAAGAAAGGTAGATTGTTGTCAGATATATGAGATCAATATTTGATTTAGAATTGGTTGTCTGTTATTCTGGTTAAGGATTGCGCTAAAGATTGTTAAAGATATATACGAAATGCAGATTAATTATACACTATCCGATGTATCTCGAGAAACCCATCCTGTACGTGACAATTATAACCCCACATCCCACTTCCCGCTTATAACCCCACATCCCACCTCCCTCTTATAACCTCACATCCCACCTCCCTCTTATAACCCCATATCCCGCCTCCCTCTTATAACCCCATATCCCACCTCCCTCTTATAACCCCATATCCCACCTTCCTCTTATAACCCCACATCCCACCTCCCTCTTATAACCCCACATCCCACCTCCCTTTTATAACCCCATATTCCACCTCCCTCTTATAACCCCACATCCCACCTTCCTCTTATAACCCCACATTCCACCTCCCTCTTATAACCCCAAACCCCATCTCCCTCTTATAACCCCACATTCCACCTCCCTCTTATAACCCCACATCCCACCTCCCTCTTATAATCTCACATCCCATCTCCCTCTTATAACCCCAAACCCCACATCCCAAATCCCTCTTATAATTACCATCCCACCTCCCTCTTATAACCCCACATCCCTCTTATAGCCTCACATCCCACATCCCTCTTATAACCCCACATCCCACATCCCTCTTATAACCCCAAACCCCATCTCCGCTTATAATTACCATTCCACCGACTGCGTGGTATCCTTTAGTTTATCGTGACTTTGCAGTAAGTTAAGTATATCAATATTATATGAAGGATTATTCGTGAAGAGATAAGATACTACTTAAAGATAAGATACTTCCTTAAAGATAATATACTTCCTTAATGATAAGATACTTCCTTAAAGATAAGATACTTCCTTAAAGATAAGATACTTCCTTAAAGATAAGATCTAGAATTAAGATGCTTCCTAAGAACTAGAGATAAGTTATAGATATAAGATGCTTCCTTAGAGATAAGATTTAGAGATTAGAATTACAAATAACATCTAGAGATGCAATGCTTTATTAGAGATAAGAACTTGAGATAAGTCCTAGATATAAGATGCTTTCTTAGAAATAAGATGCTCCCCTAGAGATAAAAATATAGTAAGATGCTTCCTTAGATATAAAATCTATAGTTATGATATTTATTTAGAGATAAGATATTTTCTCAAAGATAATATATATATATATATATATATATATATATAAAATGGTTCCTTAGATATAAGAACTTGAGATAATATGTTTCTTTAGTTGTATAAGTTTCCTTAAAAGTTTTCATCTCCTATATATTTTACAAAGTATGATTACAATATATCCTTTATGCTGTGGTCAAGGATACATATCAGCAATCTCATAGATCACTTGAGCATTATTCCTCAAAATGCCGTGGAGTTTGTAAAAGGAGTCAAGTGCCAGTTCGTACCTCTGCATTTGTTTATTGCAGAGACCTTAGAGAAGTTATTTGGGCATAGTTAGAAATAGGGGGGAAATTAGATCATGGGCGTGGCTAGGGTGTATTTAATGGTCAGCGACTGAGATTATGGGAAATATTAGTACGAGTTAGTAAATAATATAGTGGTATAATATACTACAACTAAACATAATCACCATGTGATGCAATATGTACCTTTCTAACACTCTTATCTAACATTATATAATTCTATCTGATCATATCCAACCATATACAATCTTAAACACATTTACAAGAATTTTAATTAATCCTAATCCATATCAACCCCAGTTCATCCTATATAACTTCACTCTAACCACACTCAGACTACATACCCCTCCCTAACCCCTCTTAAACCTATCCGATCAACCATCACATTTACTTAACTACTACAAACTAATGCTAACCCCACCTCACTCCACTACATCCTAACTCTAACCTTACCTCTCCCCACTACTGCAACTCTAATCCCATCTCATTTCACTACACCCTAACTCTAACCTTACCTCTCCCCACTACTGCAACTCTAATCCCATCTCATTCCACTACACCCTATCTCTAACCTCAACTCTCCCCACTACTGCAACTCTAATCCCATCTCATTCCACTACACCCTATCTCTAACCTCAACTCTCCCCACTACTGCAACTCTAACCCACCTCATTCCACTACACCCTATCTCTAGCCTCAACTCTCCCCACTACTGCAACTCTAATCCCATCTCATTCCACTACACCCTATCTCTAACCTCAACTCTCCCCATTACTGCAACTCTAACCCACCTCATTCCACTACACCCTAACTCTAACCTCACCTCTCCCCACTACTGTAACTCTAACCCCATCTCACTCCACTACACCCTAACTTTAACCTCACCTCACCTCATAACACCTTAATTCCCACTAACTCTCTAACCCATATTATATTCAGCCTCTATACATGAGAAGTCATTGTTGAGAGCTTCTGTGTAATATTCTCTAGCCTTTTCATAGTCTCCATTATTGTAAAGAACATTCCCTTTATTTACAAGTGCTAAGGGCATTAATTACCATACATTAACATATATAAATATATTATAGGTAAAAATAAAATGGCTAATAATAGTGATCAAATTCAATGTTATTATTTGTATTGTTTATATAAAAAATAATAACTAGTGACTTTATATTCACTCTAACCCAGGGGTTATATTCACTCTAACCCAGGGGTTATATTCACTCTAACCCAGGGGGTTATATTCACTCTAACCCAGGTGGTTATATGCATTCTAACCCAGGTGGTTATATTCACTCTAACCCAGGGGGTTATATTCACTCTAACCCAGGGGGTTATATTCACACTAACCCAGGGAGTTATATTCACTCTAACCCAGGGAGTTATATTCACTCTAACCCAGGGAGTTATATTCACTCTAACCCAGGGGGTTATATTCACTCTAACCCAGGGGGTTACATTCACTCTAACCCAGGGGGTTATATTCACTCTAACCCAGCGGGTTATATTCACTCTAACCCAGGGGGTTATATTCACTCTAACCCAGGGGGTTATATTCACTCTAACCCAGCGGGTTATATTCACTCTAACCCAGGGGGTTATATTCACTCTAACCCAGCGGGTTACATTCACTCTAACCTAGGGGGTTATATTCACTCTAACCCAGGGGGTTACATTCATTCTAACCACGGGGTTATATTCACTCTAACCCATGGGGTTGTATTCACTCTAACCAGGGGGTTATATTCACTCTAACCAGGGAGTTATATTCACTCTAACCCAGGGGGTTATATTCACACTAACCAAGGGTTGTATTCACTCTAACCCAGGAAGTTATATTCACTCTAACCCAGGGGTTATATTCACACTAACCAGGGGGTTATATTCACACTAACCAGGGATTACATTCACACTAACCCAGGGGGTTGTATTCACTCTAACCCAGGGGGTTGTATTCACTCTAACCCAGGGGGTTGTATTCACTCTAATCCAGGAAGTTACATTCACTCTAACCCAGGGGTTATATTCACTCTAACCCAGGCGGTTATATTCACTCTAAACCAGGGAGTTACATTCACTTTAACCAGGAAGTTATATTCATTCTAACCCAGGGGGTTACATTCACTGTAACCCAGGGGGTAACATTCACTCTAACCAGGGGGTTACATTCACTCTAACCCAGGGGGTTACATTCACTGTAACCCAGGGGGTAACATTCACTCTAAACCAGGGGGTTACATTCACTCTAACCAGGAAGTTATATTCACTCTAACCCAGGGGGTTATATTCACTCTAACCCAGGGGTTACATTCACTCTAACCCAGGGGGTTGTATCTATCTGCACTGAGAGCTAAGCCTGCATACTTATCAGCATTTATGTGGTCAGACTCGAGGATGTAGAGAAAAGAAAGATTTGTGGCGGCCGTGCTGGTTATTTTGGAATCTTTCTTTTCGAAGGACTTTAATGTCTCAACTGCCTTTAGGTGGTGAGATTACGAAGTTGATAATTTGCAATATTGCACTAAGGTAAGGTTATAGTAATCAATTATTAGTAAGTAATAAATTAGTAGTATTTTATGGTTATTGAAAGTGTTTAGATGTTAAATATGATATTAAAGAAAAATCAAGATCGGATCTAGCAGTAAGATATAAAGTCTAGAAATTAAAGATATGTTTAGGGACTAAAGATAATATCATAATAAAAATAAGTAATAACAGAAATACATAAGCGTTAAAGATAAGATATATAAGTTATATATGAGGTCTAAGAAATTAAAAAGTTTTATGAGTTAAAATAAGGTTTAAGAATTAAATATAATGGAACAAAGGAAGAGTCTAGAAGTTTAAAATAAGGTCACATGATAAAAATAAGTCTCAATATAGAAATAAAGCCTGATATTTAGAACATAATTAACAATTAAAGATAAGATCTAAGAGTAAATTATGAGGTTAGTCTAAAGATAAATTATATTTTAAAATAAGCTCTAGTATATATATATATATATGTCAATATTAAAAGATAATAACTAGAAGTTAAAAATAAGACCTAGAAGTTAGAGATAAGATAGAGCTTAAGATAATATCTAATAGATATGATCTAAGAGTTTAATAAATTTCAAGATTAAAAGATAGGATATAAGGATTAGAGATAATATGAAATAATAGTTTATAGAGATAGAGTCTAGAAATTAAATATAATATGTAGAACCTAGTAATACAGTTAGGAGTATAAGATATTAGTTATGTGTACAAAATTAGAGATAAAGACTATCTAATAGATATGATCTAAGAGTTTAATAAATTTCAAGATTAAAAGATAGGATATAAGGATTAGAGATAATATGAAATAATAGTTTATAGAGATAGAGTCTAGAAATTAAATATAATATGTAGAACCTAGTAATACAGTTAGGAGTATAAGATATTAGTTATGTGTACAAAATTAGAGATAAAGACTAACATGGTTGAAATCCTTCTGTTTCAGGTAACCAATAGCTTTATCCACTTCGAGAATATGACCCAAATCAAGGAAATTTGATAGTTTAACTTGATCGTTGCACCTTTAAATTATTTTCTTTATTAACATAAATTTTAGAATTGATCCTACATTAAGATAATATAATAAATAAATTCATGATTTATTATTTATTTATTAAATAACATTAAATAAGAATTGTTATTTTCAAAATGTTAAAGATTTTTTTAAATATTAGATTTTTCATATATAAAGTTGCACCATTCGTATCCAGCTGCATAACTTGACTCAATGATAGGAGCGATGATTTTAGCTGACATCATTATACATCTCTCAGCCTCAGCCTTCCTAGGAATAATAGTTTAATGTAGTTCAAAGTTGTCACAGAATATCGATGCCATTATTGCCAACAATTGAAAATAACTTTTTGTGTTTATGTTTCGATTTTATTCGTAAACAAATAATTAAATACATTTTCCACTAAAAAACTTTCTTCTCCTAGTTAAGCCATGTTTTATTTAGAAGTATTTATACAAACTTTCGCCTTTCAATTTTACGAAGCGCATCGTTCTTAATAACTTCTTGAATTAGAATTGTCTGTTTATCATCCTGCAATTCAATAATATTTAAAGTTCAGTAAAATTCGTGAAATATTCTAAAAGCAATATCAAATCTTCAGCATTACTAAATTAATGTTTTATTATGATCTCTACATTACACACTACATTATTCCACACAATATAACATCAATTATATGTGCAGTGGTATCCTTAGTCTTCCTTCATATCATGATATTCTCATCGTACAAAACCAAACTAATTAACCTCACATCTCTCTACCCCTCACACGTAACCTTACTTCACAACAAATTAACCTCACATCTCTCTAAACCTAACCTTACTTCACAACAAATTAACCTCACATCTCTCTACCCCTCACACGTAACCTTACTTCACAACAAATTAACCTCACATCTCTCTAAACCTAACCTTACTTCACAACAAATTAACGTCACATTTCCCAACCCCTCACATGTAACCTTACTTCACAACAAATTAACCTCACATTTCCCTATCCCTCACACGTAACCTAACTTCACAACAAATTAACCTCACATTTCCCTACCCCTAACACGCAACCTAACTTCACAACAAATTAACCTCACATTTCCCTACCCTCACACCTCCCTACCCTCACACCTCCCTACCCTCGCGCCTAACTTCCTATTCCCTCAACTAACCGTATTCGCATTATTATACTTATCATCGTCTTCGCTGGCTGACACCAAGGAGTTTTCAATAGCAAGTAGTCGAATGAAAGTACGTTTCATTTTCTCGCGATCGCCAGTGCCGCAGTAACAGAGGATTAAATTGAAACCTATCCGAGTAAAGAGAGAGAGAGAGAAAGTGGTGGGAATAGATGATTTGAGGTATTGTATATTTGCATACGTTTATAAAACCAATATTTAATTCACTATAATTTAAATCATACATCTATTGATATAATATCATGTTAAAGTGTTGTTTGAGAGATAGAAAATAATGAATCTGTAGAATCCAAAGAGAAAAAACCGATTTTGAAATCTGGATCACTCTCCATTATATGTTCAAATGAAGTTATAGCATCATTATACTGATTCAGTTTCACAAAGGTCACTCCAATATTCTGCATCAGCTTCATTCTATAAAGTTGAGAGGGAGAGAGAGAGAGATAGAGAGTGTGTAAGGGAATACAGAAGGGAATACAGAAGGGATTGGAGAGGATAATGGACTTACCTCATATTCTTATGTGTATTAGGGATTTGGTCCAATGCCATCCTATACATCTTAATGGCTTTTGCGTATTCTTTCTGAATGAAGTAAATATTTCCCATATTTACTTTTAAACGACCTTAAGAAGATTATTAGTTTATTTTTAGTTTTTTCTTTCTGTATACTAGTATTCAATATTGTCAATTTATATTAACTAAAGGTTAATAAGTTACGGTATTTATATTAACAAAAGATTAATAGGTTAGGGTATTTATATTAACAAAAGATTAATAGGTTAGGGTATTTATATTAACAAAAGATTAATAGGTTAGGGTATTTATATTAACCAAATGATAATAAGTTACAGTAATAATATTAAACAAAGGTTAATAAGTTACAGTATTTATATTAACTAAAATTTAATAAATTAAAGTAGTTAATATAATTTTAACTAAAGTTACAATACTAAGGTAATCATATCAACTAAAGGTTTACGAGTTACAGAAATAATCTTAACTAAAGGTTACAGTAATAATCTTAACTAAAGGTTACCGTAATAATCTTAACTAAAGGTTAAGAAATTGGAAGCTGCAGCAACCTGCATTAGTAAACATCTTATTCTTGACAATCACTTGGTAGGTGTTGAGTGCCTCCGTGTAGAGTTCATTGCTCGCATACTGGCTTGCAAGATTAAACAGCACCTACATGGAAGTATACGATTATGAGATACAGGATGGTTGATACAGTATATTAGATACGCAAGTTAGATAGGGCGGTAACAGTCCCAGAGTACTCGCAGTTAATTACCGAATACGTCAGGTCCAGGTTGATTTGATCGGAAGAAGACACTTGTTCCCTTTGCCTGACAAGGATTCTCTCTTTTCTTCCGGCTTCTTTAGCTTTTTCTAGAGCCTGCCATGTTTTGAGAACATTACTCAAAAACTGAGAAGTACTATTTTTACATTATTATTAACGTTCAGCGGAGTATTTACAACAGATTTCACAGAATCAATTAAACAAGTTATCTCATCAAATATTTCCGATTGTTAAAGTCGTCTAGTTTTAATAGGAACCACTTATATCGTTCATAGATATTGATAAAGATCTGTCGGATAAATCAAACTATATCGCAGATACTGACCAAGGCAAGTTCTCCATTGTGTTTAGCCAGACAAGACTCTTCTATGAGTTTATTTACTTTCTTCTCGAGTTGTTTTATCTTCTCTTCGGGTCTGAGTAGGAAGGTCGGCGCACAGATTATAAGTCATGTGTAACTTCTAGTTATGAAAATAGAGTGATTTCTAATTCCCAACAAATATTTTAACATAAAAAAATAAGAGCAAAATTTAGAATGAGAATTAAAATTTTAGAATCATATATAAATCTATTAATATACTAATTGTTACATTGGTTATGTATTTAGAAAGTTGCTAAAGTAATTATATGCATTGTTAAGATATTGTTAAGTAATTGATTATAAATTGACCTAAAAATAGAAGTGATTGATAATGCTAACAACGAGGAATTAATTTGGAGTACAAACGAAAAAATGAGAATATTTTCAAATTTCCTAACTTTGCTCTTCAATTACTTTTTACAAAACTATTAAGTTCCTATTAAAATATTAGGAAATACAAACGTTTCATCATTCATTTGTTCAAGTGGGGGAACATTCGATTTACTCTTCATTGGATCAAAAGCCGAACCTGAAGAGAAGGCGGACGGTAAGGAAGATGGAGAAAGAGAGGAGGTAGAGTGGGATGGAAACGATCTCTACCGACCACGTTGATTGGACCCAAAGCCGGCGCCCTTGACTGCTGTCATAGGTCGTGCCGGTCCGTCAGCCACACCTCCTTGCACTCCAGTCGCCAGTCGGGACCCATAACTAGAAGGTAAAGTAGCTCCTAGTCCTAGTTGTGGTTAAATGCATTTTATTTTAATTCTAGGCGCTAGTTATAATATATATTCATTAAAATATAATATAACGTATACATATATATATATATATATATATATATATTTATTTATTATATATAAATATTATTTATAATTTTGATCCTTTAGAAATTAGTCATAATTATGTTTTTATCAATTGATGAATTTATTTATATTTTAAAACTGCTTTATTTGAATTGTATCTGAGTTCTTTTAAATACATACTTAGAACAAAATTTTTAATAACTGATACAGAAATTAAGATTTGAAAAAGTTGATCAAAACATAATATAACTTTTATATAAAGTAAATAAATAATTCATATTATTATATTATGATATACAAATATATAATTTATACATTGAAGTGAAATAATATTAATAACAGATTATTTTTGTAAAATAAATTTTAAAAAATGTCATTAAAAACATTTAAATATGTAACGTTATTTATTAGTGGCATAACAGATTAAATATAATTATTTTATAGTTAATAGAAAATTCTAGTTATTTAAAAGTGATTAGACAAATTATTTAGTAATAAACTCCATACTAATGACTAGATGATTTCGTTAATGTATATTAATAAATATCCTTCAGTTATAAACTATAGTTCTCATAATAGATACTAAACTATACATAATATGTATTGCAATATATTTAAACTATTAAAAAAATCATAATAAATATTATAAATATAAATATAGCTACAATCGTTGGGGGCATATGCTTGTAGAGACTAGTTAGCATAATTTGCATAAACTCTATAATCGGCGCAATAACCTGAAGTCTTTGCAGTGAACCTTGCCCCTACAGTTGTGGGAGGTCGGCGACCATGACTGGTCATTACTGCCTTCTGGAATCCAGCATCATCTTGTAGATTCTAGACAGCAAAAAATTCACCAATCAGATCATGCATTAATGTGAATTATGATTGTTAACAGGGAGAAAATATAAATTTTAGTAGATAAAAGCGAGACAATATGAATTTTATAAATAACAGGGTAACAATATGAATTTTATAAATAACAGGGTAACAATATGAATTTTAGTAGATAATAGATAATAATAATGAATTATAATAGATAATAAGGAAACAACATGAATTGAATTAGGTTAGATAGAAATTGCATGGTTTAGAATTTTGAATTAGAATTATAATAGATATATAATAGGAAGGCAAAATATATTGTAGCAGATAAAAGGGAGACCGTATGCATTATAATTTATAAGAATATGATCATGTGAAATGTAATAGATAATAAGGATACAACTTAATCATGAACAAAATTAAATAGAACTAATTAAGATTAACTTAAGTTAATGAAAATCAAGTTAATATTAAATTTATCTATATACAAAGAACATTTCATTTCATATAAGCTCCAAAAATAGAATGTCATCAAATATGATAAGATCTAACCTATATATTAATTAACTTATAACTTCAGTATTAATATCACTAGATGTCTAACTTAACTATTGAGGTCACTAGATGTCTAACTTAAATATTGAGGTCACAAGATGACTAACTTGTGTATCAAGAGCTGCATCGAAATCATTGAATCCCTCGTAGATATCATCCTCATCCTCTCCTGCCAAATGCATGTTCTCCATCGTTTACTTGGTTTTTTTTTTTTTTTTTTTTTTGTATTTTTGTAGTTCTAAGAAAGTCGTATTAATATTATTTTCTATATATTTTCTATGTAAAACTTATAGATAAAAAATCTAGAAGATTTTGATTATATTAAAGAATCTATTATGAAATGTAATATATATATATATATATATATATATATATATATATAACTATTAACATAACACTAAGTAAAATCTAGCTAATAAAATGTATTAAAATTTGATTGAAGATATAATTAAGATGAATAAAAAGAGACTAAAAAATAAACAACAAAAATTAAAATAAGATGTATATGCAAATACAATTTATATTTAACAACTAACTAAAAATAAACTAAAACTGACTTAAACAAAGTTAAAATAACTAAACAATTAAATATATAAGAATATAATTATAATATGAATTTAATCAACATAATTGTAATATAACACACAAAGGTAAAACTATCCAAGACTATTAAATAAAGAATATTATAAATTAATATTAAATCAAAAGTAATTTTTTTAAGATTTTGCATTAATTTATATGTTTATTATATGTATTATATTTTTAAGTATAATATAAAATCATAAACGTACAATGTACGTTAATGATTTTATATTTTCATTATCTTTTTCAGCATTTATTGGTATCATTGTTTCAAACATCTATTTAAAAACAATAATATTATTATATAAAATTTGCTAGATAGGCTGTGAAACATGCTGTCGTGTCCCAGAATGGAACATGTGCCAGAATGGAACCTACACATATAAAAAGATATTTTAAAGTTTTGTTTAACAATAAATCAATTTTTATTAATTTCAAATCAATAAGAATATACTTAATATGATTAAAATACATACGAGTAAATTATTTTATAGATATTAAATGTTTAACTAATAATATAACTAATCCATATATTATCACTTCTACAGATTAAAATAAATTATTATAGGGATGCCTTAACTGTCAAATAATTGATAAATAAACATGCTAATCAAAGAAATATAAATATTGCATTTTAAAATTATAAATATATATCGAAAGATAATAAATTTGAATTTTATATATATATATTTATATATAATTTAAATTTATATTTTAAAGTGGATACATAATCTATTTAGAATTTATATATATATATATATATATATTTAAAAACTACTTTTTGTAGAGTTACTACAATTCAATTCTTAAATATATTCTCAGTATATTGAGAATAGATGTGTGATGTCGTTCTCGGCCGACAATGCTATAGCGACTACTCTATAGAGTAGATTTGTAGATAATGGAAGTACTTATTACTATTATGTTTTAATTATATAAATTGTCTAGTCATGACAATATATGTTATGCATATTATATCCTCGGTAGTATATCATAGTAATATGGTAAATTAATCAAGCCCGTTTTTACTTTCGGTATAAGTAAAATAAATAAAAGATAGTTCAGGACAACCGGAAATTATAAACCGATATAAATACAATATATGCTTTTTTGTTATATTATTAGAGAATATTTCATTTTATAACAAATATTTGATCTCTTTTGAATTCATATTTAATTTCTTTTAATATCGTATTTATAATTATATTATTCCGAATATTGAAATATATTTATAAATTTGAATTTGTGTAATCACGCCCTGCTTTATATGCAAGATATTAATTAATACGCCCATATTTAATAATTTGAAAATTATATTTTTTAATATTATAGGAAAAATATATGATAGCATATAATAATAGCTGCTATTATTACTAATCATTAAGTAATTAAGCTATATTATTATCTAATTCTTTTAGATATGTTTGTAAATATTATGGAAAATGTCACGTGAAGGTTTCTGGCACAGGTTCCATGCTGGGACACGACAATGCCACATTGTTTTTTACAACTAATGTTATGAAGACATAGGCTAGATAGGCAGTTAAGTGTGCTACATTGTTCATAAATAATTTGTATAATGTTCATGTCTTTGTATTTCATAAATGGTTTATTTAAATTTTATAGATATTAAATTGATCTCGATATTGCTTTTATTTGTTAATCACAGATATTTTCAAATGTGTTATTTATTTAAATGTTTTAGATATTCTTTGATCTTAATGTAGATTTATTACACGCAGATATTTCCAAATATATACCAAATTAAAATGGAGCAATGAATAATTACTAATGTCCCATTCCAATAAAGTCCAAGGAGATTGCTATGAAATTAACAAATCTGTCGGCTGATTTCAATCTGAGCAACGTATTTTTTATTTTATATTCACATTCGCATATATCTGTGCGTATAATAATATTAGTATATATTATTTAAATAATATGATAAATTGTTGTATTGTTATATTTATTTATTAAATACATACTAGTTAAAAAGTAAACATATTTTTTATAATAAAATTTGTGTACCTATATTTAAAAATTAACCATATATGAATAGTCAAAATTCAAAATTAACTTAATTCGTAATATTCGCCAATATGATCAAAATATAATATTAAAATATTATATTTATTATATACACTTCAGGTTCAAATAAATTATTAGTTTTTTTTAATATATATATATCACTTACCGTCTACTTATTGTATGCAGATATATAGGAATGTAAATTTAAATATATTTTACGAATATTTATAAATTATTTAAACTTCTCACTCATATAAAGTGTCAAATTTTAATATATAATTTAAATAATGTAATAATTATATATTTTATTTATAATAATTATATTATCATACACTATTTACGAATTATTCTATATATAGAGTCTAACAAATATAATACACTACAACATATACATTTCCCATTATTTTTGTTTTAAAATAAATTTGGTAAACTATAGTTTTACTATAGCATATATGCTCAAATTCTAGTTATAGCTAAATTCAAAATATAAAATTTAAGTAATATATCACATTAATTATTAATATATATACACACATATATATATATATATATATATATAGTATAGTTAGTTATTTCAAGTTTATTCCATATATACGGTATGAAAAAAGTGTATATTGAAAATAAATATGCATTTTCCACAAATGTTTCTATTTACATTGGTAACTAGTAGAAGTATTATTGATATCAATACAATAGCTATATTTAATATTCAACCATGTGTGAACCACAAAGAAATAAAAATTATAAAAATAAAATTATTTGTAAACAATGTAGCACAGTTCACAGCCTATCTAGCCAATGCCTTCATATAATTATTTGTAAACAATGTAGCATGTTTCACAGCCTATCTAGCCAATGCCATATTATATAATATATATTAATTATATTATATTATATAATTCGTAAGTTTATAATATAATCAAACAAGAGTGATAGGAGTGTTTCAAATTTGAGAAATAGAATAACCAATTATAGTTTAAAATTATATATATTTAATAAGTTCGTAGTAGATTTTAACAAAGCTCAGTTAGTATAGATATGATATTATTAATATTAATGTGCTATTATTAATGATATTAAATGTATAGTATTTTTAAAATATTACATATAATATTAGGTTACTATTATAAAAATGTGATTTATTACACAGTATCCTAGTAAATGCATTTTAATACTATTTTATTAAATTTAAAATAGTATTTACATGTTGTCAAGCAAATATAATATTGTATAACAAAAAATTAATTATATAAAAAATATGCATTATCGGAGAGTTAAATATTGTATAGTATATGTATATTTACTTTATATGTATCTTCTTATACTGGTGATAAATAAATAATGTTAAAATACAGTAACATATATGATAATATATTAGATTATTTTCTAAAGAATATAATTGTTTATATACAATAAATAAAAGAAATCCGGCATATATTCAATTAAAATATTAATATAATTTTCAATATAATAAAATACATATTATTAGTATTATTACATATTAGTAATATAAGTAATAACATAGATTTATAATTTAATTACAAATCTATGCATAATAGTAATTCTTTATGAATAAGTTCTGATTTTAAATTTGAATAAATATATATATTTATATATTTTAAACAAATTTAAATAAAAAATTTTTAATTTTACATAATATAAATCTATGATTTAAATAGATAAATTCAGATATGAATTTATTATTTCTAGGAATAGTTAAATCTTTGAGATGCTCACGTCAATCACTTTTTAAAATTCATACAAATGTAAATACAAAATGAATTGTAGACATATTTATATATGAAATAGAATACGTAATGAATTCAAGAAGACTACATCATAAAAGTCGTTAGTACATTATAAGTAATAAAAACCGAATACAATTTAACGCGCGATCTAATGTGTATATAATATCCTAGAAATATGTTGTTAATATCCATATCACAGAGTTTATATCTCATCTTGAATTTTTCAAACCAAAGTATTTTCTAAAGAATCATAGATTTAGAATATTTATTAATAATATATACTTAAATCAATTATTACGTATGTTCTTATTAATAATCTAAACATAAATATTACATTTTATGCACATCAACATATATAATTTGGACTACGTTGCATCTCTTTATTCGGGTAGAAAAACGAATAACAGATCAATCAAGCAAAATGAATCTCGCAGTTAATAATATCGCAGTTAATAATATACGTAAATCACAAAATAAAACAATACACGTTATTATTTTATATATCTCGTAGCCAATAATATCTATATTAAATCATCTTGGAATGTAGTTTACATAGGATGTACTAATTTTATATATTAAATAAATAGTATTAATAATATAATTATCTAATATATATATATATATATATATATATATATATACATGAGTGTGTATGTGTGTATATATAGGTGAGTATATATATATATATATATATATATATATATATATATTATAAACTATTTATTATATCTAAGTTACTATTTAACATCCTAAGTCATACATTGGATACTTAGGTTGTAGAATAACCAACTTATATATAAACAATATTAAAATTATTTTTAAATTAGTGATATCTTATTTTACATATAATATAACCCATTGGATATATACCAATATAATCATGGATATGTAATTGGTTTCGGTAAATAGATATCGAATCTTAATAATTACTGATTGTATTTGTAACTGTATTTATCATTTTGTTACCAATAGCAACAGAAAATATTAAATTTGTTGAAATGTTGTATATATTTTTTTATGAATACAATTAGATAGCCTCCGCCATAACCGATTTTATTTGTTTATTTAAATATATTTTATAATATGAATTGATGGGACTGTAAGTATAAAAAATATTGTATTACGTTTTTAAGTTAAGTTATATTCATATTTATTTGATATTCTATATTATATACATAAAATTTATAATTATAATTTGAAAATTATAAATTATAATATGTATAATAATATAAATAATAATAAAAAGAACTTAAATTATACCAATAAGACATCCAAATCATTATATAATAAAAGTGAAAATATATTATATTTTAATTAAAAATATATTGTTTATTTATAAATAAAATGATTATATCATTTAAAAAGTTAAATCATCGTGTTTCACGATATGCCAAACCTTTTAGATATATAAATTTAAAATAGATTCTTAATACAGAATTTAGCTATATTTATATTTAATTTCAATATTGTAATTATATATACTATTGAAAACAATAGTAATAATACATGTGTTATTAAAATATACTGTTATAAAGAATACTTTCTTAAAATAATGCTTTATTGTATCACGAATAAACCCTATAAGTATCTTCATATGATATAAGTATATAAACTGCGAATTTAATCAAAGTTTTTAAACCTTTAGTATACTGACGATTTTATAAAAGGTTTTTAAAGTGGAAAATTTAATAAATATTGTTATATGTCTAGAAATTATTTATTAAAAAAATATATTAATAATATTCAATTTATTAATTCTAAAAATATTATTTTCTTTCACAAAAGAATAAAATATATTTGAATATATATATATAACCTATATATGTCAATAATATATATATAATCATATAAATATAATATAATTTATAGTTACATAATTTTTATATTATTTTTAGAAAAATAGGCAACATTTTTATAATAAATTTCGATAAGTCGGAAAATATAACTCTATCTAATATATTACTTTGCATTTTATTAAAAGGAATTTAAAATATCAAATTGTAATTAATAACATTACTAATAAATTTATTAAATCTGTATATATATATTTATTTATTATTTAGTATATAGTACAGTTTATTATTATATTATAATATATATATATTTATTTATACATATAAAGATAGCAAAGTTACGGAAATTTACAAATGAAATAAATAACCATGACACTGAAAATAGATAGATGATAATTTCTATTGGAGTGTTATATCCGAAGATCAAATTGATACATTACCAAACCCACTTATTGGACAAGAGATGAATGACAAACTATAAAAAGTATAAGAAATATAGCCACGGACACTGTCTGGCGGACAGTGATTGACTTGAATATATTCACATTAAATTAGTAGATAAAACAACGAAGTACTAGTTAAAATTATTGCTGTTGTGCACAGATTAGTATTCCAGATTCTTGGAAAAAGGTAAGTTTATATTCATAATAAAGGTTCCGCCAATTGTCCATCTAACATTATATAATCTATGCAAGTATTGTATCTACAAAAATAGTAGGAATTGTATCTCTGCTCAGCAAAAGTAGTTTCTTCCAGGATTAATGGATATTCTGGAATATAAATATGCAATAGAGATCACTTGGTTTTAAGAAACCAAGAGGTATAAATTTGATTTATTCTTTATTTAGCATGATTTAAAGAATGATTTTATTTCTATCCGTCATTCATCATCGTTCAATTTGATCAGATTCACTACCAATATCTTCAAAGCCAACACTATTGTTATAGATATATTTACTAATCCAATACATGAATATTCTTATTTTAATACAAACTCTAGCCTCGGCGTTAAACAGATTAACAATATTTCAAAATTTTCAATATAGCTTCAGAACCGTTAATGAGAACATCTCTCCGATCTCCAGAAGTAAATGTAATGTATAACAACATATCCATTACATGTTATGTAGCTGATTCGACAATTATTGCAAATCTAGAGGAGCAATCGTGCTTAGTAATGTGTACTGGGTAGAGGGGTATTAGCTTCAAGCTTATCACTTCCAAATATACTTTTAAATGTATTTCTACAGGGAATCAATATATGTACTCCTTAACATACGTGATAGAACTATCAATTATGTATTGATCAAGTATTCACCAGTATGTATGAAATGACTGTATGTATAGAATGTCTGCTGACATACCGGTTCTAATGGACAGAGTTGCTGTCTTAGCTCTATCGATATAAAGTAGGTACTAAGCAGTCTCCTACTGGCCTCTATATCGCGTGGCTTATTTTCGAGTGGGAAACGCATCTATGATAACTATTGAAGTAAAATTAAACATTTCATTAGGCATGTGAGGGTTACACCCGACAATTCTGCATCTCCTTTTTTCTCTGTCAAGTGAATTATTGGAGACTTCGTAATTTTTTATTACTGGAGGTTGGATAATAACTTGATAATGGTCAAAGCCACACAACTACGTAATTCCAAAGATACTGTAATTACTAATATGGCAAGCTGTCAATTATCTTAAAACATATCCTCTACAACGATATGCGTTGCTACAAGCATATGCTTGCTAATGTCGATACTTGTATCTGGAAGTCAGTTTTAAATTCCCTATACGCATTGAGAATTTCATTCAAACTGCGCTATGCTAGCCAAAATTGTCGGAAGTATGCATATTACAATGTGGAATCACTGGTCAGACATGGTCATAAAAATATAATCATAAATTATACATGTTAAGTTGGTATTTTTAGATATCTAGGAAACACAATTTCCAACATGCTGGTATGTTACTGAACATAATTCTCAAGATTAATGCCTATCTTTTCGTTCTTGGAATGTATAGCACATACTAGTTTTCAAGTTATTCCTGTTAAGGATTTCACTGTGTCGGCTGATTCCCTACGTACGAAGTGATATACCTCTTGGTAATAATGTATTACGTATTAAGTAATAATGTGATAATGTTCGGTCTTATCTAGCATAGATGTTACCCATCAATCTAGACTTTACCCCGAGTTGCGTCCAAAAACCTGATATATTAATCGCGATCGTAAGAAGAATATTACTATAGAAGTTTATTATGCGAATGTTTTCATTGCTGCTCAACATAAGATCACAAAATACTTTCATCTTGGATTTGTTATTCCATATGATGTAAGACCTACACTGAGTTTAGGTATTCTTGAGTCGAGGCATAGCTGATATGGTCTCTTAATAGAACATCTACATATACCATATGGCAAAAGTAAATACTCAAAATATACAGAAGATTTTGAAGTGTGATTCACTCTGATTCTTATGTAATATTTAGATATTACTATATTTTAATTGTTTAAATTTTCCTTTTTTGTGTTATCTTTCCCTGCTTTATTTATATCGATATAAACACTAAATATTTGACTTTATATATATATTTATTTTTATGTTAATTTTTGTCTTATTAGGTGTAATGAAGAGGTTATGATTATCAATATACTTTAAATTGTAATCATTGACACCAATCTAGTGCTTATATATATATATATATATATATATATATATATATATATATATATATGGTATGCAGTTCATTGTAAATAGTTATTGACACTTATAATGTTTACTTTAAAGATCTATTATATATATTATAAAACGTGGCCATTCAATCACTAGTCATTTTGTACTCGAAGTCTCTATAAATGTCATCCGATGCACTTAGTTAAGTACATATGCGGGTAAATACAAACGTACTCGTAGAATAACTTTCAGGGTAACTCACTTAATTATTAATACCGAGTAACTCGGGAGAGAATTCATTGCAATCATGACTAATTCACTGAATAATTAACCTATATATAATTAACCTATAATTTCTATAGTAACTCGCCGGGTAGCATAGGTATCATTAAATTATAAATTAAGATACTTAAGTACTGTGATCATTTGGCGGTGTGATAGTGTAAGGCAGATAACTGCCGTTCACACACATGTGTGTAATCCGATACGTGCAAAAAAATGCACGTAAAAACATGGGTATTCTAAACAATACGATTTGTATTGAGAATGAGTTCGTCTCGCATACCGTCCGGCTGATTACAGGAGTAGCCCTGTTATTTGTAATTCTACTATCATCATTATTATCATTGCCGCCACCACATCAACACCTCGCCTCTATTGTAAGCACCGCCGTCACAAACTCCAAGCCCACATTCGCCCACTTCTACCACTACCACCATGCAACAAACACGATTACCAGCGCTGTATCAGTAATAGAAATGGGATTGCCATTCATTTGCCGATAACTAGCGAAGGAGTCCATACCGTTACAGTTAGAGAATTACAGTTAGGGAATTACAGTTAGAGAATTACAGTTAGGGAATTACAGTTAGAGAATTACAGTTAGAGAATTACAGTTAGAGAATTACAGTTAGAGAATTACAGTTAGAGAATTACAGTTAGAGAATTACAGTTAGAGAATTACAGTTAGAGAATTACAGTTAGAGAATTACAGTTAGAGAATTACAGTTAGAGAATTACAGTTAGAGAATTACAGTTAGAGAATTACAGTTAGAGAATTACAGTTAGAGAATTACAGTTAGAGAATTACAGTTAGAGAATTACAGTTAGAGAATTACAGTTAGAGAATTACAGTTAGAGAATTACAGTTAGAGAATTACAGTTAGAGAATTACAGTTAGAGAATTACAGTTAGAGAATTACAGTTAGAGAATTACAGTTAGAGAATTACAGTTAGAGAATTACAGTTAGAGAATTACAGTTAGAGAATTACAGTTAGAGAATTACAGTTAGAGAATTACAGTTAGAGAATTACAGTTAGAGAATTACAGTTAGAGAATTACAGTTAGAGAATTACAGTTAGAGAATTACAGTTAGAGAATTACAGTTAGAGAATTACAGTTAGAGAATTACAGTTAGAGAATTACAGTTAGAGAATTACAGTTAGAGAATTACAGTTAGAGAATTACAGTTAGAGAATTACAGTTAGAGAATTACAGTTAGAGAATTACAGTTAGAGAATTACAGTTAGAGAATTACAGTTAGAGAATTACAGTTAGAGAATTACAGTTAGAGAATTACAGTTAGAGAATTACAGTTAGAGAATTACAGTTAGAGAATTACAGTTAGAGAATTACAGTTAGAGAATTACAGTTAGAGAATTACAGTTAGAGAATTACAGTTAGAGAATTACAGTTAGAGAATTACAGTTAGAGAATTACAGTTAGAGAATTACAGTTAGAGAATTACAGTTAGAGAATTACAGTTAGAGAATTACAGTTAGAGAATTACAGTTAGAGAATTACAGTTAGAGAATTACAGTTAGAGAATTACAGTTAGAGAATTACAGTTAGAGAATTACAGTTAGAGAATTACATGTAGAGAATTACAGTTAGAGAATTACAGTTAGAGAATTACAGTTAGAGAATTACAGTTAAAGAATTACAGTTAGAGAATTACAGTTAGAGAATTACAGTTAGAGAATTACAGTTAGAGAATTACAGTTAGAGAATTACAGTTAGAGAATTACAGTTAGAGAATTACAGTTAGAGAATTACAGTTAGAGAATTACAGTTAGAGAATTACAGTTAGAGAATTACAGTTAGAGATTAACTAGATAATTAGTTGTAAATAGGCTGTCGAACTTACTAACTCATCTTCTACATAGATTTTAGTCATATCATTAGCGTAAGATTAATAGCTTCAGAGCATTTTCGTCATGGCAATATCGTTAGAGCAATATCGTTAAATCAATATCGTTAGAGCAATAGCGTTAAAGCAATAGCGTTAAAGCAATAGCGTTAAAGCAATAGCGTTAAAGCAATAGCGTTAAAGCAATAGCGTTAGAGCAATAGCGTTAGATAAATATCGTTAGAGTAATAGCGTTAGAGCAATAGCGTTAGATCAATAGTGTTAGATCAATAGCGTTAGAACAATATAGTCAGAGCAATAGCTTTATGTCAATAGCATTATATGAATAGCGATATATCAATAATAGCCTTATATCAATAGCGCCATAGTAATAGCGTCAGAGCAATAGCGTTAGAGCAATATCATTAGAGCAATATCGTTAGAGCAATATCGTTAGAGCAATAGCCTTATAGCAATAGTGTTAGGGAAATAGCGTTAAAGCAATATCGTTATAGCAATAGCGTTATAGCAATAACGTTATATCAATAGCGTTAGAACAATATAGTCAGAGCAATAGCTTTATGTCAATAGCATTATATGAATAGCGATATATCAATAATAGCCTTATATCAATAGCGCTTCAGTAATAGCGTCAGAGCAATAGCGTTAGAGCAATATCATTAGAGCAATATCGTTAGAGCAATAGCGTTAGAGCAATAGCCTTATAGCAATAACGTTAGGGAAATAGCGTTAAAGCAATATCGTTATAGCAATAGCATTAGAGCAATACGTTAGAGCAATTGCGTTAGAGCAATAGCGTTAGAACAATAGCGTTATATCAATAGCGTTAAAACAATATAGTCAGAGCAATAGCTTTATGTCAATAGCATTATATGAATAGCGACATATCAATAATAGCCTTATATCAATAGCGCTTGAGTAATAGCGTCAGAGCAATAGCGTTAGAGCAATAACATTAGAACAATATCGTCAAATCAATAGCTTAGGATTAATGGCATAATATCAATAGCGTCATAGCAATATATTCAGAGTAATATTAGCAGGGCATTAGTAACAAAGCAATAGCTTCATGTCAATTTTGATATTCCAATACTAATAGATTAATAATGACGTCGATATTGATACCTAAATATATCTACATAGACCAAGCAGTCCACTTAGACCTAATTACATCTGCTAAAGGATCTTACCACCATCGAGAAGAAAACCAATCGTCTAAACGAAATGCAGAATCACAAGTCATATCGTCACAGCATCCATTTGGACGGAAATAAATGTCCGCCATTCCCCAGTTGGTTATTTTAAATCTATTAAATAATACAATATTGTGTGTTTGATATTTAGTATGATTGTGCATGAGTTAGTATATAGTGATACTGCTTATATATATATATATATATATATATATATATATATATATATATATATATTATTTAGTTGAACATGTATAATTTAAAGACATATTTTCAATATTTAATAAATACTAGTTATATGCTTCACATAAACAACATATTGATATTTTACTGCATATATATTAAGGTATATTTAGGTGACACATATAATAATATATTCATAGGTATAATAAACTGGATATATTATATAAAATATTTGATAATAGCAAATATAGCATTACAAAATATAAAGAATGCATAGATGCAAGTACAACATCCTACCTATAGATCTATAGATTACGATATATAGATATCGCGATATCGATGATCTTATAATATATATAACTATATATATATATATATAACAATATATAGACAACGAGATTACGAGATTACTTTCACAACATTTTTCAATTAATTTAAATCTGATATTTAGATATATTTAGACGCGTTATATTGGTATATGTAAAGTTGTTCTATAAATAATCACAGACATGATTTAATAAATTATAGTATGCCATTACCAACTAATTAATAAACTTGAGTTAAATTATTTTACAATTACTAAATATAAAATCACTTAGTAAATTTTGTTTTAAAATAGATGACTATCGTTAAAATCTATATAAAAATTCAAATTTTTGATTATAAATGTATTACATGTGTTTGTAAATTGCATACAAACTAAACCTATAACTCCTTAATTTAATAGCATTTATATAAATGTATTACATGCGTATCTAAATTACAAACTAAACCTATAACACCTTAGTTTAATAGCATTTATATAAATGTATTACATGCGTATGTAAATTATAAACTAAACCTATAACACCTTAGTTTAATAGCATTTATATAAATGCATTATATAGTATGTTTATTACAAACTAAACCTATAACACCTTAGTTTAATAGCATTTATATAAATGCATTATACAGTATGTTTCTAACATATATGGTTAACCAATCTCATAAATATGTTTTAATGTTTATAGACACAATTCAATTATAAAAGTTGTTTACTATAATGCATTATACAAATTCCTAATAAATTAATATTTTGTAATGCTATACGAAATATTTAAATTAGTAATTAAACTGTATATTACAATTACTTATTGTAACGTTTGATTAATAGAAATCCCTAGTGGGTACATTTTTGTAATTCAATAACAGTTTATTGACTTATAAATAATTTTGATTTATGTAAGAAATTATAGAAATGGTATGAAAAATATGAAAATTAAAATAAACAGTATTTTTTAATTATGGATTATTTTCGCTTGATCTGAAACCAAAACCAAATTCCTGTATTTGGAAACAATTTTAATATTAAATTTTAACGAAGGCAAAACACAAAATATGGTTTTAATGTATCTGCTTTATAAGTTGGTAGTTATGATGGTGGTGATACATTATATCAAATTGCCTACACACGAGTTATCGATGTATCTAAATAATATGTGAGAACACTATATGAACACATTCGTGAGCTGTCAACTCACGAAAGTGTAATTAGTATGTGTCTAGTAATTCGAGAGTGAAATTTGAGAAGGAAATTTCAAATGGAAATACGAGCGATAAAAATATGAATTTGAAACGAGTGATTTGACGATGTAGGAAAGTAGTTTATAATTGATGAGCATCGTACACATATAATAGATAGTTATATTTCTTAATTATAGATGGACAGGCAGAATATAAATCAGGAAAAATAAGTCCCGGGTGACTCAATGTATGTGACTGGATGAAAATATATATAATTCATTTCAGCGGATACGATATGGACAATTGTACCCAGTTAAGTACTTCCTCGTATTCTATTGTCTAAATATGGATACGATAATCATGTGGTCAAGGATATCATATACGCGTTGGTCAAGTGCGTTCCGAAAAGATCAAGAGGTGTAATATAACCTCGAGGTGTACATGCCTAGATATATGTCATCGTGTTACGGATTATAGTTATTACATCCGGGGCTGTACGCCATTCTGAATATCAGATATTTACTTTGGCATCCAGCCGATGACTAGCCGAGGGATTGCTTCTTCGTAGAGTTTTTGGAAACGACCATCATTCTAATAACTAGAACAATAATTATTAAGGATAGATGTGTTGCATTACAATGAATTACATAAAGTGTACTCGCGATATAAGTACCCACTATTGTTGTCGAGTGTATACGATGTTTATTGTTACAAATCCTTATTAATATATTTTTAGGAGAATGTATGTCAAATCAAACCAGCAGTATACTGATATATACATATATTTGTGTATAAGTATATATAAATAGATATATGTATATATTTATATATATATATGTGTGTGTGTGTGTGTGTGTATATATATGTACATACATGAGTATATATATACATATATATATATTTATGTATATATATATATATATATATGTACATGAGATATTTGAATAATTTCAATAAATATCTTGAGTATAGCTGATTATGTTTGAGAAGAATGTTGAAAGTGTAGAATATAAGTTAGATATGTATTTACTATCATTATGAGATAGTTACCCTTAATTATTACAAAAGTAATGTTCACTAATTACAATTAGTTGAACATGTACAATCTATGTACTGAATACTAGATTCAGAAGTATAATGAATACTTCCCTTTTACTATATCGTTTGGCTCGTATGCGTATGTAACTATTATTATAGCATTGGGTACATTAGTTTCATATTACTAAGTAATTTCTACTTATAATGTATCTATTAACCGTGCCTGGGTTGTGATTATGTTTCCCATATGACAAAAATTATACATTATAATCCAAGATTACCTTGGGTATAATAATATATTATAGTTATTTGCATATGTATTACATTTAAATTAATTATATATAACTTATTATATCTACTATATACTATGTTATTATATTATAATGATGTATATATATATATATATATATATATATATATATATATATATCTAATATATACTATTTGATTAAGGGATAATTGATATTCTGTAATTAAAGTAAACATAAAATGTATCACATATAAAGTTTGAAAATAAACTTCTGTCGGCGAATCAATATTTACATATGTTTTTATTCTATGTATATACATACTAATTTACTTTATATTATACTCTATATTGCAATGCATTTGGATAAGGTATCCATGTGTGTAATTGGTGAATCTTAGAATTTAGATAACACATTGTAAATTTAACAACTATTAACTCCGAAATAAGCGATCGTGGGCTAGTTATCGAAACGTGCGGCTTGGGACGTGCGGCTTGCGTAGTGTAGTGCCTAGATGCACCGTGTGAGTCGCACACCGCGCCGAGCGCAGTTACCTGAATCTATGTAAGTAAGGAAGTGACGTCACCGGCGTAAACAAACTCGCGCCCAGCGAATTATAAACAAACGCGCGCGTCCTTATCGCCCGCAAACCCCCGAGGAGTTGCGTGGTATCAAACCTGAAGTGAATAGCCCTCGCAAAATATAAATAATAGCTCGACAAAATATATTGCAGCATTTGCTAACCGACGAGCGTATCCGTATCGCCTCTACTCGCGATCTACTTCGGAGTCTACGACAGGTAGACTACTATTAGCCTTATGTCTCCTACCAGCGTACAGTACGATGCAGGTTGGTTAGGTATCGGGATGGACCGCTTGGCATAACATGGTAACCTACCCCGCATCCGCTCCTACCTGCAACTAGTATTAACTGTAGACAAAACTATGTCCGACTGCGATACTGTGTCCAAATGCAGACATATTTAATTATATTATAGTAAAATCTCGCAGTTGACGAATATATTTAATTTTCATTTTATTTTCAAAACTTTCAAATAATTACGATTATATAGTTTTTCATATTTAAATTATAACTAAGATATTTAATATTAGTTTATATTAGTATTATATATTTATATATATAATAAATGTGTATAAAATATAGTTACTATATTTTGTAATCCAGTGTTTTATTTATATGTTATTAACTTTATCGTATACGATATATATATCATATTTAATAAGTATTTTTCTTATATAATACCAATATATAACTAACAATAAATACTAACTTATATATATACTGACCTATATATGCCAACCAATACATTCTAACCTATATATGCTAACTTGTATACATTTACATATATATGCAAACCTTAACAATTTAATTATATGACATAGTAATTATTTCATAGTAAAAATAGTTTTAAAAATTGATGGTAGAATTTATAATATTAAAATAAATCACACATTTAAAGTTTGATATGTAAATACATTGTATAATTAACTATACAAATATATACACACATACATATATATAAAACTATATATATATATATATATATATATATATTTATAAATATATATATATATATATATATATTTATAAATGTAGATATATATATATATATAGGTCGTATGCATTGATTATTCAATCACATATGCATTGAATATTTTCCATTATAAATGTAAAGCTAGATATATAATCAATATAAACACGTGTTGTCATTAATTTATTTCAAATTTTATTATTTACGAATAAGGTCATATATAGAACTGTTCTAGGCACTACCTACGAGGTACTAAGTGCCTACTAGGTACTACCTACTAGGTAATTAATTCCTACTATGTATTACCTACTAGGTACTTAATATCTACTAGGCTCTAACTACAAGGTACTTAATTCCTACTAGGTACCTCCTACTAGGTATTACCTACTAGATACTATCTACTAGGTACTTAATATCTACTAGGCACTACTTACTAAATACTTAATACCTAGTAGGTACTACCTACTAGTTACTTACTATTTAATAGGTACTTAATATCTACTAGGTACTTAATTACTACTATGAACTACCTAATAGCTACTTAATACCTACTAAGCACTACCTACTAGTTACTTAATATCTAATAGGTACTTAATATCTAATAGGTACTTAAACCTACTATGTACTACCTGCTATGCACATAATACCTACTAAATCCTACTTACTAGGTAATATAATATTTATAGAGAAACCATTAATACGACTTACAAAACGCATCTGATATTAATGCAAAACTTAATAAAACTTAATAAAAACGCATCTGGTATACACACTGCTAATGTCCGTTGGACGTTGTCCGTGTGTATATAAAGATAATTAGTCAGTACAGATATGTACACATTAATCTAGTAATATATATACCTTTCTATTAATAATTAGTGTTAATAACGGTGGTATTTTAATCCTAATGATAAGTGCAGTTATACACATATGCTATGTTATGTATTATACATTATTCTATGTATCTATATATTGTTATAATACTTATACCAGGATGTGTGCTGTAAAACTAGTACAATTTACTTTATAATTATAAGTAATGCGTATTTTGTTTACAAATGATTCTGTTTATAAATATAGATTTTACTAACTAGGTAAATATACTAAACAATTTTTAAATTAAATTATTCACAATTCATTTTCTATTTACAACATCGATTAATTTACGGAATTAATAATTATCCTTTTTATCCATATAAAGTCAATATGTAAATATCTATAGTATAATAAAATGTAATAGTATCTATCAATTATATGCTTTCATAGGAAAATTCTTTTAATTGTTTATAATCAATATTATAATGAATGGAAATTACAATTTCTGATGTAATATTTTTCTTTTATTATTTTCACTTATTGTATCGCCTCATAAAGTAAATATTTGAACATATCATTTAACTTTATGAAACTTTTATCTTTATATTTAGTAATTTGGCCAGATTTAAACTGATAGTGCTTTCAAATACAACATTTATTTTAAAATCTACTATCATATAGGAGTTAATTCAAATCTATTATATTTTAATAACTTTGTAGTTATATAAATTAGATTATTTTAAAACTATAATATACAAATTTATATTTTTATATGAAAAATATGGGATATATTTAATATTATAATATTATATTTTGTAGATTTAAGCATAATACCTAAATGAAATATAATATATCATATCAAATTTAAAATGGTATATTTAATTTCATTAAAATGTAAAATAATATTTAATATCAAATTACAAATACGAATTAAATATATTTAAAATGTCTGTTAAAAATATAAATATATAAATGTGTGAAAATTCTTGATAATAATTCATTACACTTGCTGATAAATATACATTGTGTAAACATTTGGATAACTGCTAATTGGCTCAACCCACTGTAGACTAAGTATCCTCTATATATAGGGCGCTTTACACTAGTGCTATTGTAATACTTCTACGTAATACTTCACCTGCGTGGTTCCACCGGTACTCGCGTGTATTTATTTTACAATCGAAAATAGGAAACCTATCATAAATCTTCATTTTTCTGCGCGTTAGAAAACTACGATAAAATGTATATACAATATAATGAACTTTAGTATGTACAGAATTAATAATCCCAATAAATAATAGTAATACGATAGCGTTCGTTGCCCGCAGGTAGGGTTTTTATTGTTATTACTAGGTGGTCAGCACTCATTATCGCCATTGAGGTATTGCTGGTATGTCGAACAGCGTCCTCTACCACTACACGCCGTACGGACAGTACGCCATACCATAGCCGACGTTAACGCGAAACATTGCCCATAGTTAGCGTCGCCATTTATAGTATGTTTATTTTTATCCGTTGTTTATAGCCGGCCTCGTTATGATTTCGGAATCAACCGGTGATATAAAACCTCTGTGGTGTACGAAATATTTCACAGTTCGTCCTAGCAACCACTCATTCATCACGTTCATCGCAAAACACTTTTGCTAGTTCTACTTATTTCGGAGTATAAAACTACAATCGATATAATAAGAACATATATTATCAGACAATTTTGAAAATAAATAACAAATAATTTATCTTAAAAATACGAAATCGATAAAGGAATACTTGAGAACTTCTGAAATTGTAGAGAATAAATTATAAGTAACTATGATAGCTGACACCGATATGGACAACATTAATGCTATTGCATTGGAGAGGCGAAGAGAGTCGTTTAGTTTGCTATGTAAGTATGCTGTATATCGTATTTTATAATAGTACTGACCTTATCTAAATATTTCGTGTACAATGGTATGGAAATAGGCTAATTATCTGTAAATAAAAATATCAATATATTTCTTTTTGAAATTACATAATAAACCGATCTTTAGTACATGGATTATCCACCTTTAATCATTTCTAACCTACGGTAGAATTCTTGCGGGAATCTGTACATTTGATAGCGTAGGAGATACGACGTATATGATATATTCTATATTAAGCATATAGGGTATATCCCATAAGTATATCGTATGTACGATGTGTATTGCAGATAGAACTCTGATACGTCATTTCTACATATAGGTAATGAACATGGTTTATTAAGGAATGAAATCGTATTTATGAATGTATTGCGTCATTCTTATTAAGGTATTCATGATGTAATAAACTCAACAATATGTATCTTATCTCGCACTTTAATTTATATATATATATATACATATATATATATATATATATATAAATAAATCAGACATGATAATATTCAATTGATAGTGATATCATGCAATGCTTTTAGATCTCAATTTTGTATTTGATATTAGAAAAAAGAAATAACAATCTCTATCAAATATCGGTATTACTGTCAATGAATTAACATACGGCAGTTACTCCTCGAGTTATATTAATGTTTTTACAATATTTTTCAGATCCTGTGTTTCTATTCTAGGACTGCTACTTTTCAATATTTAATACTACCTATATTTAATATTACATCAAAAGTCCATCTTTCATCTTTACATTTCAATGCTGAAGAAATTCAAATAAATCTCAAATGCACTTCTACTCCCAACAGGAACCGCAGTCTTAATCTGTAAAACTCTATTCAATTCATTTATAGTTGGCTCTCTAATTACTTTCGTTATAGAACCCCAACAACTTTGAAACTCTCTACCTTAGTAATACTACAGCTTCTTGTTCATTAAGTACTCCTAAATTAAAGATAAAACACAGATTTTCCATCAATTATCGCTTCATTTTCTTTTTTCTACTATTTTTTCAATGTTATTCAGCTCAGCCAATATCATAACAAACATTGCCTCCTTGATATCACTAACTGCTAATACTGTCGCCCTCCTTACTTCCAGAATCGATTTCCTTCAACTACCATCTACGTATACTCTCCACTCTACCAATTTAATTGGAAACTACTCTTATCAACTACATTTACCAACTCAATCAAGTCACTTCTAGAAACGTATCACTTCTTTATAAATATGTGGCGATTATTGAATTAGTATATATTTTTATTTTATAGTCCCGTTAATTAATATGCACGTTCATTTATATTCTAGGGATACATACTCCTGATTGATTTTTCACGTACAAGGCATACAAATAAATATTAACATAATCTAATTGAGTATAGATATTATGTAGCTCTTTAAGAATTTCGATTTCTAATTAGTAATCTGTAGCAACGTAAAAAAGGAGGTATACTCATTTCCGGTTCATAGAGTATTACTTATGTTTAGGTTAGGTTAGTTTTAAACTACTGTTTACATTACTTACTTTGGCTTTACATAGGTGCTATACTATAATAAATATAGTAATTATATATACTATATTAAAAGTAGTTTCAATAATACTCTTGTGATATGTTATGTTAATATATAAGTATATATATATATATATATATATATATATATATATATATATGTGTGTGTGTGTATGTGTGTTTATATGTGTGTATGTATGTGTGTATGTGTGTATGTGTGTGTGTATATGTGTGTGTGTGCGTGAAGAATTTAACGTTTATTTCGATGTTCTACAATGTGTTAAGTAACTAGTACAAAGACTGATCTAAAGTACAAATAACGTAGCGTTACTAGGTAACAAATATAATAGTATAATGTAAGTGATATCAAATATTAGGTAGGCAAGTGTGTGTGTGTGTGGGTAGGTGTGTATGTGTGGGTGTGTACTCTGTATATTGTATATCGTGTACTGTGTATATTGTACGAATGGAATATCGCACACGTAATGGTGTGCCTATTTCTACAATAAATAATTATAATAATTCTATTTATAGAATATATTTATGCTTATTAATGATCGATATATAAGATAGATTATTATTACATAATATATAATTACTACCCTGGTTGTTTTAAACAAGTTCCACACAAGAAAGTAAGTATTGAATTAGGTTTTATTACATAGTTCTTCAATAAAACCTAAAATGATATTCTAGATTATAAACATTTAAGGAACATTAAAGAATGTTATATAAACATTTGAGGAAGTAGTAGGCTATGAAATACAGTTATATACTAACATACTTAAATGCATAAATAACACATTTGTATAAATAAAGTTTATATAACCGTATTATAGATTAATTGTAATGGTCGATATGAAAAAATAATTCTTAAATAACAATAGAAATATTTGAGTGCTTTCTTTATGTAAGATATATACTTTACAATAATGATACACGCTATCCTATATGATATAGTCATATGCATATATGTATACACATATAATTATATACATATGCTTATATGCATGCATATATATATATATATATATATATATATATATATATATATATACTTTAAATATAATAAGCTATTTTCTAATTATAACTGTCTACATACTAAATCATTCTTAAATTTATACAAATCCGTCTAATTACTATAGTATTCTAGACATAGTAGTAAATGTGTGTGTATGTGGGTGTGTGTGCGTGTATATATATATATATATATATATATATATATATATGTGTGTGTATGTGTATGTGTGCGTGCGCGTATGTATGTGTAAGTATATATGTGAGTATATGTGTTTGAATGTGTGTGTATATATATATATATATATATATATATATATATATATATATATATATATATATATATATGTATATATAGATATGTGTGTGTAGGCTTTCGTGTGCGAGTGCGTGAGTTAGTGTGTGTGTGCGTATGTGTGTGTGTGTGTGCGTGTGTGTGTGAATATGTGGGTTAGTGTGTTGAAGTGAAGAATACTAATGTTAACAAAATAATAATGTTTTAAAAATAATAAATCCGTCAAATCAGATTATTCAATTTCACTGAACCAGAAAGTTTTTTAGTTTGCGTTTTAATTCATTAAATAAATTGTTTGGGGAAAATAAGTTTTTTGGAAATTTATATGAAGAAAGGTGACTGAATATTTTCTTATATATTTTGTAATCTGGTTGATAAGAGTGTAACATAATTAGATCGTAAGTTCGTTGTTCTTATCTAGTAAATTATTCTAATAGCTCAATGTATTGTCATAATGATTTATTTTGTATTGTTTTAAACAGTAGTGCATTATATTAGCGGATTCAATATATTATAAGTGGCTAGGTTAAGTTTTCAAGTTAATATATGATAACGGGCATATCGGGTTGAATTATTGAGTAGCTCTAGTTTGTGTTAATTAATTGTTTGTAAAAGTTTAATTTGTAATTGAAATAGAATGCTAAATATGTTGTCGAGATTATAAGAAGTAGAATGTTATGTTTTTGTGGGTATCAGGGAATTAGTTAAGGAATTTGTCATGTTAAAATTTGCTAATGAAGTTTTTGTGAAATTAAATAGAATATTATTATTAGATAAGCAGTTATATTGTGTGGTAGCAATGTATATATGTGTATATATACTTATATATGTTGCGTGTGTGTGTATGTTTACGTTTGTGTATGCGTGTATTTGTGTATGTACGTGTACTTATATCGAATGTCACCTTGTGATTCACCTTGTCATTCACATTGTTATTCACCTTGTCATTCACCTTGACATTCACCTTGACATTCACCTTGACATTCACCTTGACATTCACCTTGTCATTCACATTGTTATTCACCTTGTCATTCACCTTGACATTCACCTTGACATTCACCCTGACATTCACCTTGACATGCACCTTGACATTCACCTTGACATTCACCTTGACATTCACCTTGACATTCACCTTGACATTCACCTTGACATTCACCTTGTCATTCACCTTGACATTTACCCTGTCATTCACCTTGACATTCACCTTGACATTCACCTTGTCATTCACCTTGACATTTACCCTGTCATTCACCTTGACATTCACCTTGACATTCACCTTGATATTCACCTTGACATTCACCTTATCATTCACCTTGACATTTACCCTGTCATTCACCTTGACATTCACCTTGACATTCACCTTGACATTCACCTTGACATTCACCTTGTCATTCACCTTGTTGTTCACATTTCACATTTAGTATTCATATATATAAAAATTAGCCTTCAATGTATCTCTTACGCACTGTTCATTTACTCACTTCCTGTTCCTTTACTCACTCCCTGTTCCTTTACTCACTCCCTGTTCCTTTACTCACTTCCTGTTCATTTACTCACTCCCTATTCCTTTACTCACTCCCTTTACTCACTCCCTGTTCATTTACTCACTCCCTTTTCCTTTACTCACTCCCTATTCCTTTACTCACTCCCTATTCCTTTACTCACACCCTGTTCATTTACTCACTCCCTATTCCTTTACTCACTCCCTATTCCTTTACTCACTCCCTATTCCTTTACTCACACCCTGTTCATTTACTCACTTCCTGTTCATTTACTCACTCCCTATTCCTTTACTCACTCCCTTTACTCACTCCCTGTTCATTTACTCACTCCCTTTTCCTTTACTCACTCCCTATTCCTTTACTCACTCCCTATTCCTTTACTCACACCCTGTTCATTTACTCACTTCCTGTTCCTTTACTCACTCCCTATTCCTTTACTCACTCCCTGTTCATTTACTCACTCCCTGTTCATTTACTCACTCCCTGTTCATTTACTCACTCCCTGTTCCTTTACTCACTCCCTGTTCCTTTACTCACTCCCTATTCCTTTGCTCACTCCCTATTCCTTTACTCACTCTATGTTCATTTACTCACTCCCTTTTCCTTTACTCACTCCCTGTTCCTTTACTCACTCTATGTTCATTTACTCACTCTCTGTTCCTTTACTCACGCCCTGTTCCTTTACTCACTCCCTGTTCATTTACTCACTCCCTGTTCCTTTACTCACTCCCTATTCCTTTACTCACTCCCTGTTCATTTACTCACTCCCTGTTCCTTTACTCACTCCCTATTCCTTTACTCACTCCCTATTCCTTTACTCACTCCCTTTACTCACTCCCTGTTCATTTACTCACTCCCTTTTCCTTTACTCACTCCCTATTCCTTTACTCACTCCCTATTCCTTTACTCACACCCTGTTCATTTACTCACTTCCTGTTCCTTTACTCACTCCCTATTCCTTTACTCACACCCTGTTCATTTACTCACTTCCTGTTCCTTTACTCACTCCCTATTCATTTACTCACTACCTGTTCATTTACTCACTCCCTGTTCCTTTACTCACTCCCTGTTCCTTTACTCACTCCCTGTTCCTTTACTTACTCCCTGTTCCTTTACTCACTCCCTATTCCTTTACTCACTCCCTATTCCTTTACTCACTCCCTGTTCCTTTACTCACTCCCTGTTCCTTTACTCACTCCCTATTCCTTTACTCACTCTATGTTCATTTACTCACTCACTTTTCCTTTACTCACTCCCTGTTCCTTTACTCACTCCCTATTCCTTTACTCACTCCCTATTCCTTTACTCACTCCCTTTACTCACTCCCTGTTCCTTTACTCACTCCCTATTCCTTTACTCACTCCCTATTCCTTTACTCACTCCCTATTCCTTTACTCACTCCCTATTCCTTTACTCACTCCCTATTCCTTTACTCACTCCCTTTTCCTTTACTCACACCCTGTTCATTTACTCACTTCCTGTTCCTTTACTCACTCCCTGTTCCTTTACTCACTCCCTATTCCTTTACTCACTCCCTATTCCTTTGCTCACACCCTGTTCATTTACTCACTTCATGTTCCTTTACTCACTCCCTATTCCTTTACTCACTCCCTATTCCTTTACTCACACCCTGTTCCTTTACTCACTTCCTGTTCCTTTACTCACTTCCTGTTCCTTTACTCACTCCCTATTCCTTTACTCACACCCTGTTCATTTACTCACTTCCTGTTCCTTTACTCACTCCCTTTTCCTTTACTCACTCCCTGTTCCTTTACTCACTTCCTATTCCTTTACTCACTCTATGTTCATTTACTCACTCCCTATTCCTTTACTCACTCCCTATTCCTTTACTTACTCCCTGTTCCTTTACTCACTCCCTATTCCTTTACTCACTCCCTATTCCTTTACTTACTCCCTGTTCCTTTACTCACTCCCTATTCCTTTACTCACACCCTGTTCATTTACTCACTTCCTGTTCCTTTACTCACTCCCTTTTCCTTTACTCACTCCCTTTCCTTTACTCACTTCCTGTTCCTTTACTCACTCCCTATTCCTTTACTCACTCCCTATTCCTTTACTCACACCCTTTTCATTTACTCACTTCCTGTTCCTTTACTCACTTCCTGTTCCTTTACTCACTTCCTGTTCCTTTACTCACTCCCTTTACTCACTCCCTATTCCTTTACTCACACCCTGTTCCTATACTCACTTCCTGTTCCTTTACTCACTTCCTGTTTCTTTACTCACTCCCTTTACTCACTTCCTGTTCCTTTACTCACTCCCTATTCCTTTACTCACACCCTGTTCCTTTACTCACTCCCTATTCCTTTACTCACTCCCTGTTCCTTTACTCACTTCCTGTTCATTTACTCACACCCTATTCCTTTACTCACTCCCTATTCCTTTACTCACTCCCTATTCCTTTACTCACTCCCTATTCCTTTACTCACTCCCTATTCCTTTACTCACTCCCTGTTCCTTTACTCACTCCCTATTCCTTTACTCACTCCCTATTCCTTTACTCACTCCCTATTCCTTTACTCACTCCCTATTCCTTTACTCACTCCCTATTCCTTTACTCACTCCCTGTTCCTTTACTCACTCCCTATTCCTTTACTCACTCCCTATTCCTTTACTCACTCCCTATTCCTTTACTCACTCCCTATTCCTTTACTCACTCCCTATTCCTTTACTCACACCCTATTCCTTTACTCACTTCCTGTTCCTTTACTCACTTCCTGTTCCTTTACTCACTCCCTTTACTCACTCCCTGTTCCTTTACTCACTCCCTATTCCTTTACTCACTCCCTATTCCTTTACTCACTCCCTATTCCTTTACTCACTCCCTATTCCTTTACTCACTCCCTATTCCTTTACTCACTCCCTGTTCCTTTACTCACTCCCTATTCCTTTACTCACTTCCTGTTCCTTTACTCACTCCCTGTTCATTTACTCACTCCCTATTCCTTTACTCACTCCCTATTCCTTTACTCACTCCCTGTTCCTTTACTCACTTCCTGTTCCTTTACTCACTCCCTATTCCTTTACTCACTCCCTATTCCTTTACTCACTTCCTGTTCCTTTACTCACTCCCTGTTCATTTACTCACTCCCTATTCCTTTACTCACTCCCTATTCCTTTACTCACACCCTGTTCATTTACTCACTCCCTATTCCTTTACTCACTCTATGTTCATTTACTCACTCCCTGTTCATTTACTCACTCCCTGTTCATTTACTCACTCCATGTTCATTTACTCACTCCCTGTTCATTTACTCACTCCCTATTCCTTTACTCACTCCCTGTTCATTTACTCACTCCCTGTTCATTTACTCACTCCCTGTTCATTTACTCACTTCCTGTTCCTTTACTCACTCCCTGTTCCTTTACTTACTCCCTGTTCCTTTACTCACTCCCTATTCCTTTACTCACTCCCTATTCCTTTACTCACTCTATGTTCATTTACTCACTCCCTTTTCCTTTACTCACTCCCTGTTCCTTTACTCACTCTATGTTCATTTACTCACTCTCTGTTCCTTTACTCACGCCCTGTTCCTTTACTCACTTCCTGTTCATTTACTCACTCCCTGTTCCTTTACTCACTCCCTATTCCTTTACTCACTCCCTATTCCTTTACTCACTCCCTTTACTCACTCCCTGTTCATTTACTCACTCCCTTTTCCTTTACTCACTCCCTATTCCTTTACTCACTCCCTATTCCTTTACTCACACCCTGTTCATTTACTCACTCCCTATTCCTTTACTCACTCTATGTTCATTTACTCACTCACTTTTCCTTTACTCACTCCCTGTTCCTTTACTCACTCTATGTTCATTTACTCACTCACTTTTCCTTTACTCACTCCCTGTTCCTTTACTCACTCTATGTTCATTTACTCACTCTCTGTTCCTTTACTCACTCCCTGTTCCTTTACTCACTCCCTATTCCTTTACTCACTCCCTGTTCATTTACTCACTTCCTGTTCCTTTACTCACTCCCTATTCCTTTACTCACTCCCTATTCCTTTACTCACTTCCTGTTCATTTACTCACTCCCTGTTCCTTTACTCACTCCCTATTCCTTTACTCACACCCTGTTCATTTACTCACTTCCTGTTCCTTTACTCACTCCCTGTTCCTTTACTCACTCCCTATTCCTTTACTCACTCCATATTCCTTTGCTCACACCCTGTTCATTTACTCACTTCATGTTCCTTTACTCACTCCCTATTCCTTTACTCACTCCCTATTCCTTTACTCACACCCTGTTCATTTACTCACTTCCTGTTCCTTTACTCACTCCCTGTTCCTTTACTCACTCCCTATTCCTTTACTCACTCCCTATTCCTTTGCTCACACCCTGTTCATTTACTCACTTCATGTTCCTTTACTCACTCCCTATTCCTTTACTCACTCCCTATTCCTTTACTCACTCCCTATTCCTTTACTCACACCCTGTTCATTTACTCACTTCCTGTTCCTATACTCACTTCCTGTTCCTTTACTCACTTCCTGTTTCTTTACTCACTCCCTTTACTCACTTCCTGTTCCTTTACTCACTTCCTGTTCCTTTACTCACTCCCTTTACTCACACCCTGTTCCTTTACTCACTCCCTATTCCTTTACTCACACCCTGTTCATTTACTCACTTCCTGTTCCTATACTCACTTCCTGTTCCTTTACTCACTTCCTGTTTCTTTACTCACTCCCTTTACTCACTTCCTGTTCCTTTACTCACTCCCTATTCCTTTACTCACACCCTGTTCATTTACTCACTCCCTATTCCTTTACTCACTCCCTATTCCTTTACTCACACCCTTTTCATTTACTCACTTCCTGTTCCTTTACTCACTTCCTGTTCCTTTACTCACTTCCTGTTCCTTTACTCACTCCCTTTACTCACACCCTGTTCCTTTACTCACTCCCTATTCCTTTACTCACTCCCTATTCCTTTGCTCACACCCTGTTCATTTACTCACTTCATGTTCCTTTACTCACTCCCTATTCCTTTACTCACTCCCTATTCCTTTACTCACACCCTGTTCCTTTACTCACTTCCTGTTCCTTTACTCACTTCCTGTTCCTTTACTCACTCCCTATTCCTTTACTCACACCCTGTTCATTTACTCACTTCCTGTTCCTTTACTCACTCCCTTTTCCTTTACTCACTCCCTGTTCCTTTACTCACTTCCTGTTCCTTTACTCACTCCCTATTCCTTTACTCACACCCTGTTCCTTTACTCACTTCCTGTTCCTTTACTCACTTCCTGTTCCTTTACTCACTCCCTTTACTCACACCCTGTTCCTTTACTCACTCCCTTTTCCTTTACTCACTCCCTTTCCTTTACTCACTTCCTGTTCCTTTACTCACTCCCTATTCCTTTACTCACACCCTGTTCCTATACTCACTTCCTGTTCCTTTACTCACTTCCTGTTTCTTTACTCACTCCCTTTACTCACTTCCTGTTCCTTTACTCACTCCCTATTCCTTTACTCACACCCTGTTCATTTACTCACTCCCTATTCCTTTACTCACTCCCTATTCCTTTACTCACACCCTTTTCATTTACTCACTTCCTGTTCCTTTACTCACTTCCTGTTCCTTTACTCACTTCCTGTTCCTTTACTCACTCCCTTTACTCACTCCCTGTTCATTTACTCACTCCCTTTTCCTTTACTCACTCCCTATTCCTTTACTCACTCCCTATTCCTTTACTCACTCCCTATTCCTTTACTCACTCCCTATTCCTTTACTCACTCCCTATTCCTTTACTCACTCCCTATTCCTTTACTCACTCCCTATTCCTTTACTCACTCCCTATTCCTTTACTCACTTCCTGTTCCTTTACTCACTTCCTGTTCCTTTACTCACTCCCTTTACTCACTCCCTGTTCCTTTACTCACTCCCTATTCCTTTACTCACTCCCTATTCCTTTACTCACTCCCTATTCCTTTACTCACTCCCTATTCCTTTACTCACTCCCTATTCCTTTACTCACTCCCTGTTCCTTTACTCACTCCCTATTCCTTTACTCACTTCCTGTTCCTTTACTCACTCCCTGTTCATTTACTCACTCCCTGTTCATTTACTCACTTCCTGTTCCTTTACTCACAATAATATTCGCACCCTACACACTTATCACTCCTCTCCCACGCAGCATTATGTCCAGACGTAGCGAATGTTGCAATAGCTCCTTGCGTAATTGTGATGGTAGGACTGCCCGCCAGGGGAAAAACTTACATCGGACGTAAACTCACTCGATATTTGAATTGGATTGGAATTGCGACAAAAGGTTTCTTAAAATGCTTTGAAAATCAAACAAATCCCCAAACCAAAAACACTTCGATTCACCACAATTCATTAATAAACTCTTAATAACATTCAAGAACGTTTCGATAACCCTTTAACGATCTCTTAGTAGCCATTCAACCTGCCTAATTAATGCCTCTAATCTGAGTGCGACCATCGCAACCTTTAACGTGTCCCCTCACCACTCCGCCAGTGTTCAATGTAGGCGAATACAGACGTAGGGCCACCATGGAATATAAAAACCATGATTTCTTCCGGGCAGATAATGAGTCTGCCATGCAGATTAGAACGTGTGTATTTACCTGTCAATTAACTATCAATCACCCCTTAAAATGTCAATAAAACACTACAATTTCCCTCCGTATATTACATCGAATAATTAGTCATCGCTCTAAATCCCCTCTATATACTTTGATATAGCAGTACTAATATCGTATTACCAACTCGTCTATCATCGTATTAATCGTATCTACCCCTTCCAACTCACCCTATCGTTAGCTCCTCTCCATAACGAGTCATATCTCTCCGCGTCCTTCACCGCGTACAGGAAGTGTGCTATGACGGCGTTGGAGGACGTTTGTGAGTGGCTTCAGAATGGTGGAGGTGAAGTCGCCGTCTTCGACGCAACTAATACGACGAGAGAACGTCGAAAGCTTATTTATGAATACTTGACCCGCGATCACTCCTACAAAACCTTCTTTATTGAAAGTGTGTGTATAGATGATTCCATCATAGAAGCCAATATAAAGGTTTCCCGTATAGCTGGTGTAGCCTACATACATATACCTTTGTAATACATCATTATAATAATGTATACCTAATGGTAATAAATGTATTTATTTATTATATTTAATATATTCATATTATTGAAAATATGACGGTATTATTATGAGTTTGGTTAACATTTCTTCAAGAATCTTTTATTATTAGTTTATAATAAGAAATATTTGAAAATTCACAATTTGTAAATATAAATAAATTTACAATACATTATTTGTGCATTAAAATGAAATTACTGTTCAAACAGGAAGTTAAGATTACTAGTCCGGATTACATCGATGTAAATAAAGACCAAGCAGTAAAGGACTTCAAGTTAAGAATTGAACATTATGCTGCAAGGTTCTCTCTATGTATCTCTAGCTCTATAGATCTCTAGCTCTATAGATCTCTAGATCTGTAGATCTCTAGCTCTATAGATCTCTTGCTCTGTAGATCTCTAGCTCTATAGATCTCTAGCTATATAGATCTCTAGCTCTATAGATCTCTATAGACCAGATATATACATTCTACTTTCATCACTACCATCCTCCATGCCACTCCACCATTCATTTCTTCTGTCCCTCCCACTTCTTTCACTCACTCTGATTAACCTCTATAAATCTCACTATCTCTCTCCCTCCCTCTCTCTCTCCCTCCCTCTCTCTCTCTCTATCTCTCATCCCTTATCTGTATACCTTAAAATACAGCTATGAACCCCTGGATGAAGATTATGACTCCAGGTACTCTTTCATCCGTATTTTCAATCAAGGAGAGAAATTTCTAGTAAACAGAGTTCAAGGTAAACACAATTTCATTGGATGTTATGTTATCTACCATCTCCTCACACTTAAACCTGTCCCAACTACCTTTAACACAATGAAATACTAACTCACATTTACACTAAATACTAATCACTAACATTTACACTAAATACAAAACACTCATATTTACATTAATACTAAACATTCACATTTACACTAAACACAAAAAATTCACATTTACACAAAATACAAAATATTCAAATTTACATTAAACACAAAACACTCATATTTACATTAATACTAACTCACATTTACACTAAACACAAAACACTCATATTTACACTAAATACTAAATATTCACATTTACACTAAACACAAAACACTCATATTTACATTAATACTAACTCACATTTACACTAAACACTAACATTTACACTAAATACAAAACTCTCATATTTACACTAAATATTCACATTTACACTAAACACAAAACACTCATATTTACACTAAATACAAAATATTCACATTTACACTAAACACAAAACTCACATTTACACTAAATACAAAATATTCACATTTACACTAAACACAAAACTCACATTTACACTAAATACAAAATATTCAATTTAACACTAAACACAAAACATTTGCATTAAACACAAAACATTTACATTTACACTAAACACAAAACTCACATTTACACTAAATACAAAATATTCACATTTACACTAAACACAAAACTCATATTTACACTAAATACAAAATATTCACTTTAACACTAAACACAAAACATTCACATTTACACTAAACACAAAACATTCACATTTACATTAAACACAAAACATTCATATTCACATTTACACTAAACACAAAAAATTTACATTTACGCTAAATACAAAATATTCACATTTACACTAAACACAAAGTTATTTATATCCAAACTCTGCCTTCAACTCCTAACCTATTATTTCACAATTCTCACCTCTAATCCTTCATCTCTCGCTAAACTTGTATCTCCCATCTATCTTCCACCTTAACCCCATGCACCCTTTAAGCCCCTCCTTTCTCACTAGGCCACGTTCAATCTCGTGTTGTTTACTACTTAATGAACATTCATTTATTGCCACGGACAATCTACTTGACACGACACGGTGAATCATCGATGAACGTTTGTGGGCGTATCGGAGGAGATGGCGACCTTTCACCCCGCGGAAGACTGGTTACTCGAGAAGAGATAACGCCGCTCAGCGTCATAACATAGCAGACTAACCTCTTACTGTAACCAATTACAACTAGATAACGCAAAACAACTCCGCAACATACTAACTCGTATTTGATAATGTATTATTCGAGTCAATGAATCAAATTTTAATATTACAAGTATACATAATTTCATTAACGATATTATGTAATAGGTTATTTAATATTGAATAACTTTAACCAACATAACTTTCACCGTACAGTATGCTGATAAGTTGGGAGAATTCGTTGAGTCCGAAGGAATTACAAATCTGCGAGTTTGGACATCGCTTCTAAAGAGGACGGTCCAAACAGCTGAGGCAATAGACGCTCCCAAAGAACATTGGAAAGCACTTAATGAAATTGATGCAGTTAGTGGATTTAGTTGTCGAGGTTAACCCATAGTGAGATGAACACATTAGTGTCACTAGTGAAATGAACAGCATTAGCGTCAACTAGTGAGAACAGCATTAGCGTCAACTAGTGAGATGAACATCATTAGCATCACTAGTGAGATGAGTTAGAACTGTCTTAGTGTCGCCTCTGGGGATGAACTCTAGTTTGACCCCAAGTACGTTTAGCTAGATTTCCCTACGTAGCTAAAATAGATCAATTTAAAGTAATAACCATTTGAAACGATATCCTATTCAGGGTGTTTGTGAAGGAATGACATATGCTGAGATTCAAGATAAATTTCCGGACGACTTTGTACAGCGAGATAAAGATAAATATCACTACCGGTACCCTAGTGGTGAGGTTAGTGTGAAGAGAGACATATCTAACTTTATAAGTCATATCTAATATTAATCTAACATTATAAGTCATATCTAACTTTATAAGTCATATCTAATATTAATCTAACATTATAAGTCATATCTAACTTTATAAGTCATATCTAATATTAATCTAACATTATAAGTCATATCTAACTTTATAAGTCATATCTAATATCAATCTAACATTATAAGTCATATCTAACATTATAAGTCATATATTTCGACTTGCACACATTATTACTTTTATAACAACTAGATATTTATTATTATAAATTCTGTCTTCATCTCAATTTCTCCCTGACTTTGTCATTTTCCTGCATCATTTCATACATATCTTCTACATTATCTCCTCCATATCTCCTCCTATATCATCTTATCTATATATTCTCCACATCTCCTCCATTATCTCCTTCATATTTACTCATTATTTACTCATTATCTCCTCCATTATTCCTCCATATCTCCTCCATTATGTCCTCCACATCTTCTTTATTATAACCTCCATATCTCCTCCATTATCTCCTGCAATATATCCTCCATTATCTCCTACAATATGTCCTCCATATGTCCTCCACATCACCTCCATAACTCCTCCATTATCTCCCACAGTATGTCATACTAATCTACTCCATTATCTCCTCCACAACTTATCCATTATTCCTCGATATCTCCTACAATATGTCCTCCATATCTCCTCCATTATGTCCTCCACAACTTCTCCATTATCTCATCCGCATTTCTCAATTATGTCCTCCATTATATCCTTCATATCTATTCCATTATTTCCTCCGTTATCTCAACAATATTATACTCCAGATCTCCTTCATTATCTTCTTCACATCTCCACCACATCTCCATTATTTCCTCCATTATGTACTCCACATCTCATCTATTATCTCCTACATTATGTCCGCCATATCTCCTCCATTATCTCCTCCACATCTCCTCCATTATCTCCTTAATTATGTCCTCCACATATCTTCCATATCTCCTCCATTATGTCCTCCATTATCTCCTCCCTACCAGTCCTACCAAGACCTAGTAGCTCGTCTGGAACCTGTGATTATGGAACTTGAACGTCAAGAAAATGTTCTTGTTGTTTGTCATCAAGCAACTGGGCGCTGTCTGCTGGCCTACTTTCTTGATATGGACCATGGTACATTCCATTTATAACTTATATAGAAACTTCTCTCATATTCAACCCCATATTTCAAACCATATCTCCCAACCCTAAATAGATCCAAATACTGTACTGTACATTATAAGCATAAAATATAGGTACACAAAATACCTATATTCCGATTTTATAATACTAGACCCACCCATAACTCTAGTCTCACTCTTGCATTATAAAGCTCGCCACTTACTCTCCTAACCACTCCCCTAACCACGCCTTTAATCACTCCCATAACTACGCGCTTACTCTCGCAGAAGAGCTGCCTTACATTCAGATTCCTCTTCACACCGTAATTCGCTTGACCCCGGCTGCTTACGGTTGTCATTTGGAGAAGATTCCCTTATGCGTTGACGCAGTGGATACGTTTAGGCCACGCCCAGAAGTACGTGACGCGCGCGCCTACTCACGCCACCACGCGCTGCTACCGCCACACACCACACCACGCCCACTTTGTGTCATCGCTATGAAAGCAGGTGAAAGCAATTGTCTTTGTAGTCGGTGTTTTATTGTTGTTGCCATGGTAATATAACTATAACGATGGCGCCACCTTTCTAATATTAATATTGCTCTGCCATTTTTCATATGCACACAGATATTAATGAGTATCATTTTAATCTCCAATTTCAAAAACTATAAATGCTACACGGGGACCGTTGCTTAGTAAATAATATTAATTGTTGTTTACAATTGTCTTCTTTCATTAACTATAACAACAACATATCGAATTATATTCTACTATTTATATTGTAAAGGATTGAATTAAAAATATAATTATATATTTATTATTATATCATCTGTAGTATTAAAATGAAATGTTTACAAATTATATAATACTGTATCATGGTAATTTCAACTACAAAATCTACTTACAATGAATACTATTTACTACATTTCATATCATCTATTTCTTAAAACTAACTGCAATGCGAAATATCATATTGAAATTTATTTTATCCAGATTTGGTCTTCTTTGTTATTATGTCATGTTTTACATACAATTTTAATATTTGTTAGGGTTTCATAGATAATGATGATTTTAAATGAGTTTTGAATTTATAAATGTATGTATGTCTAAAATAGCAATGATGTAGATATCACCTTTTTAATAATATTTCTAACTATACTAATAATTTATATTCTACATTCCACAATTATTATCTTAATATAAATCTGTAATGTCATATATTTAACAATAATCGTGAATTAATTAAAATTCAACAGTTAGTTGAAAAAATAAAGAATTCACTCAATTCTGTTAGTGTGTTTTCTTAATCAATGTTGTTTGTTTTTAACTTATTGTTGCATTTTGAAATCAAATTTATTTCAAAATACCTTAACCAATTGTTTATTAATATGTAAAATATTAATAAAATGTATTTTAATTTTAATATTTGAAGTCTTTTGTTGTGTTTGTTAATTGTTGCAGTATTAACTTTGTTAAAATGAATTCATATTAAAACTTTAACTTTAAACAAAGTCGGTTTCAATCTCAAATATTTATAATCATCCGTTTGATTTCCTCGACACGTAGAACACCGACCTTGAAAGATCAACCGACGACGCCCTAGCCACAGTGCCCGCTTTCAATGATCAGATTAAGGAGGAAAGATCGGAGCCCGAGTCTGTGCCTGCATCTTTATAAACAAATTGATTCTGCAGATAATTACCCGCAATCTACCCCGTGAAAATCGAACCCCTACAGCCTAATACTACGTTATGATCCTTAAGGTCACCATGGTCCATTGTTAATAGCCTTGACCGAGTTGATAGTAGCTCAAGATTGTTAATGATTTTAATATCGATACTGAACACTAAACACTTTGAACATATTCTAAAGTATGGATTTAACATAAATTAATTAATTAACATAAATACAATTTGTGATAATTAATTATAAATAAATATATTAAAAAAAAGTTGCATTAAAATATTTATATTCTTGTGGAAATTTAACACAAAATAATGATAAATATATTTATTATATTTATATCGTATTTGTATTTAAAAATGAACAATTTAAACAATGTGAAGTTAGGTCAAGTAGATCGTTATGTAATAATGAATGCGATCTACAACTGAATGCATTATTAATCTGCATTATCGAATGATTCACAATCGGGACAATGGAACACCGCAAAATAATCAATTGACTAATTCTTCACCTCGTGTCCTGAAGTAAGGTCAACTTTATGTAATTCCAGTATTTCAAAGCATTCGATTAGTTATTTACAATATTGACCGGGTAACAAGAAATAGAGAATCGTATAAGATTATTTTTAGAAAATCAATAGTTATTTATCAATTTAAGAGAGTTTAAGATTGAGATCGAAGTTGGGCAACGATTCGAAGCTATTTTCGAAGCCGGAGACTTCGACTAACTTTGATTGGGGATGGAAATCTTCTCTTTATTGTTGAAGATATGTTGATGCATTTTGTCGCGGAATTTGTAATCGATGGAAATTTGTTTATCTTCGCCAATGCAAGGATCATAGAATCCAGGTAGTCCACTCTTTAATCATACATGTTGTACATATAAACATTGTTTTATGCACTGAATACAATACATATATATATATATAGAATTAATAAATAAGGTTACTTTTCGAAAAAAACTAGATATTTAGATTATTTCTATATTACATATAGAAAGAAAGGATATGTTTGTAAAGTGAGAGTGTTTGATGCCATTGTAATGTTTAGTTCATTATGGATAAAAAACAACAATGTATATATAACAGATATTGTAAATTTGATAATGATACTAGGATTTTATAAATAGTATTAAATAAAATTCATTAAATTTGAAATTTGAAAATATAATTTCAACTTGTCTACAATCGTTGGTTAATCTCAAGCTACTATATTCGCGTCGCAAACCATTTCGATATCCTTGTCCACAACGAGACGAGATCCTTCCACCTTGTGCTGCAATTGCCTCGTCACGTGGATATACTCATTCTTCCTGTCGGATAGTTGCGGGCTAAGGTAGTCGCAGCAGAGCGCAAAGACCCCGAGAAGCGTTGCGAAAGCGTTGCAAGCGATAGAGTTTACTAGGGAGCGAATTCAAGAGGTTACGGAGAGAAAGAAGTGAGCTTAGCCTCTCAAACCAAACATAACGTTTGTTGGAATAGCAACAGAAACTAAATAGAAGGTCGATGTATGATATTGTCAATATAGGATGACAATGACATCACAGGTGAGATGCTAAACTATTGTTATTACAGAGATCAGTGGCGAGGCCTCCGATGCCTAAAACAGAACAAAGACTCGACGGAACGCGAAGATGAGTAAGAGATACATTCTATTTCCACTCGAACATAAACATTCTTATAGATTCAATAGTTGGACAATATTTTATTGAAGTTTTTGAAAATGAAAATATGAATGAATCTCTAAATCATCGATATCGAAATTTACATTAAATCACGAAAATCGTGAATTTCATTAAAATGGTGTGGTAAATTTCGATTAAATGGCGTGGATACTATTTACAATGTAATGTGCTACGAGTCACACCCCTTTTGTATTGTGGGTGTGGCTCAGTTGTCTATCAACTCTTAGTTATTCTTACATGTGTTCTCCCCTTGAAGCGGATTTGCTAAAGAAAGTAAAAGAGGTGTAGGCAGCGAATTAGAATACAGTATTAAGGAGACATATCAAATCTGATGGTTCTCGACTTGAGTGTTCGATGCGTTCCTATATATATTGTATATTCATGCACACTCTCCATCTTACTTGGTAATTACGAGTATCAGAAAATATATTCATAAAAAGAATAACAAATATTGTATAAGGATATCCAAAATAATATTAATTGATTTATTCGAAATTAATTATGAATTTAGTTCAATATAGTATTTGATATATTATTCAATATAATATTTAATATAGTAAATATAATATAAATAATAGTAGTACATAATTTTAAAGTAATATTATATCAATAATTTTAGAGGGTTTGTTATATAAACAATTATTATGACACGCTACAATGTTAACTTCACTCTTGTAACAACGTTTATGTAAATAAATTTATATGAAAACACCATCTTTTTGAATTTAATAATTAACCAATTAATAGTAAAGTATTACAAAGATTACTCGGTACGGTTGACTGTTAAAATAGATTTGTATATTATATAACCAAGATCTTATAACCAATATATGCCATAATTAAGGAACAAAGATTATAACTTTTATCCAATCACCAGAACTTAATATCAGAAAAACAAACAATCTCTAATTGAGTATACAACCTCCTCATAATGGACATCAAGTTATAACAATACTTATTGTAGATACATCCAATATCTAAATTGCAGCTTCATTTGAACGAAATAAAGGATAAAATCCACATCGAAAAAACTGAATTCATCTCAAACAAAATACATATAACTGCTGGTTAACAAATTCTTCTTGAAAGGCCAAACATTTTATATTAACATTTCACATAACCATTAACTACAGCAAATAAAGTCTGAAATATAAGGACAGTCAAGAAATTGTTTTATATATTTTCAAATTTAAAAACAATATTCTAAATGTATGTGAAATATATATATATATATATATTTACATAAGTGGAGATATACATAAGGTAACAGATATAATCTATTAAATGTAATATCTACCGATAATCAATCTGATCTATCTGATAAATTATAAAATTATAAAACAAAGATCCTGACATTGAATAATATAAAAGCCTATAAACAGACTATAAATAGATACAGACTAAAATAATATATACAGACTAAAATAATAGATAGAGATTAAAATAATTAATACAGACTAAAATAATAGATACAGACTAAAATATTAGATACAGACTAAAATAATAGATACAGACTAAAATAATAGATAGAGATTAAAATAATTAATACAGACTAAAATAATAGATACAGACTAAAATAATAGATAGAGATCAAAATAATAGATAGAGATTAAAATAATAAATAAAGACTAAAATAATAGATACTGACTAAAATAATAAATAAAGACTAAATTAATAGATACAGACTAAAATAATAGATACAGACTAAAATAATAGATAGAGATTAAAATAATTAATAGACTAAAATAATAGATACTGACTAAAATAATAGATACAGACTAAAATAATAGATACAGACTAAAATAATAGATAGAGATTAAAATAATAAATAAAGACTAAAATAATAGATACTGACTAAAATAATAAATAAAGACTAAATTAATAGATACAGACTAAAATAATAGATAGTACTAAATTTAATACTACGAAACCCAGACCAAATTTATATGTGAAGATTTAAGAAGATGAATATTTGATACACTGCATAATATACGATAATAAACAGCATTGTAGAGCATTGTAGAACTAAAGTAGAATATTAAACTATATTTAATAAATATAGTATTCAATATAATATTAATATACTAATAAATATAATAATTAATATACTAATTAATATATTATTTAATATAATAATTAATTTATTATATAATATAATAATATCATATAATAATTAATATAGTATGGCTAAATTATAGAAAAACAAACCCCGCAAGATCTTGGTGTAATTTACCAAACAATGCTTTTGTTATGATCAAACCACAAATTTCCTTTTCTCGATCGTAAGACCTATCTATTGACTCTTTCATCAAATCCAACTAAAATAGAAAATATTGTGAGGGGAGGGGAGGGGAGGGGAGGGGAGGGGAGGGGAGGGGAGGGGAGGGGAGGGGAGGGGAGGGGAGGGGAGGGGAGGGGAGGGGAGGGGAGGGGAGGGGAGGGGAGGGGAGGGGAGGGGAGGGGAGGGGAGGGGAGGGGAGGGGAGGGGAGGGGAGGGGAGGGGAGGGGAGGGGAGGGGAGGCACCGACCGTCAGGCAATAGCTTCACGTCTTTTATCTTCACATCTTTTTTTATTCACTTCCTTCTTTTTCTGCAATTCCCTGTGAAATGTTCACATTTCTACATTTAATGTCTACCTTAAAATGTGCATTTCAAATCTGAATAACATTGTTTTACCATATCTAACTGACATCATACACGACGTAACTAACACCGAACACGCCATTAACCTCCAATACCTCTTAACTTTACCCTTATATGACATTAACCTAATCTCTGAAGCCTTCACATAAGGATTGATAAAGAAAACTTTTCCCACCATATAGAGGAGCATCGGAATCGTGGTACCATAGAAAATTGCTGAGGGATCTACTTCGGAGCTCAAATGTAGGGGAAACACGTAGTTTTGTTGTCCCCTTAATAATCTGTGGGGTTTAGAGAGGGAGTAGTTTTTAGAATTATGTTACTTATTATGTTACTGTGTAGAATGGATTTTATAAAGGGATAGAAGATGAAGCATAGATAATATGTCAGTATTTAAAGATGGGGGGAGGAGCTTAGCGAGGGAGCTTAACGAGGGAGCTTAGCGAAGGAGCTTAGCGAAGGAGCTTAGCGAAGGTGCTTAGCGAGGGAGCTTAGCTAGGGAGCTTAGCGAGGGAGCTTAGGGAGGGAGCTTAGGGAGGGAGCTTAGGGAAGGAGCTTAGCGAGGGAGCTTAGCGAGGGAGCTTAGCGAGGGAGCTTAGAGAGGGAGCTTAGCGAGGGAGCTTAGGGAGGGAGCTTAGTGAAGGAGCTTAGCGAGGGAGCTTAGGGAGGGAGCTTAGGGAGGGAGCTTAGCGAGGGAGCTTAGCGAGGGTGCTTAACGAGGGAGCTTAGCGAGGGAGCTTAGCGAAGGAGCTTAGGGAGGGAGCTTAGCGAGGGAGCTTAGCGAGGGAGCTTAGCGAGGGAGCTTAGCGAGGGAGCTTAGCGAGGGAGCTTAGCGAGGGAGCTTAGCGAGGGAGCTTAGCGAGGGAGCTTAGCGAGGGAGCTTAGCGAGGGAGCTTAGCGAGGGAGCTTAGCGAGGGAGCTTAGCGAGGGAGCTTAGCGAGGGAGCTTAGCGAGGGAGCTTAGCGAGGGAGCTTAGCGAGGGAGCTTAGCGAGGGAGCTTAGCGAGGGAGCTTAGCGAGGGAGCTTAGGGAGGGAGCTTAGGGAGGGAGCTTAACGAGGGTGCTTAGCGAGGGAGCTTAGCGAGGGAGCTTAGCGAGGGAGCTTAGCGAGGGAGCTTAGCGAGGGAGCTTAGGGAGGGAGCTTAGCGAGGGAGCTTAGCGAGGGAGCTTAGCGAGGGAGCTTAGCGAGGGAGCTTAGCGAGGGAGCTTAGCGAGGGAGCTTAGAGAGGGAGCTTAGCGAGGGAGCTTAGCGAGGGAGCTTAGCGAGGGAGCTTAGCGAGGGAGCTTAGCGAGGGAGCTTAGCGAGGGAGCTTAGCGAGGGAGCTTAGGGAGCTTAGCGAGGGAGCTTAGCGAGGGAGCTTAGCGAGGGAGCTTAGCGAGGGAGCTTAACGAGGGAGCTTAGCGAGGGAGCTTAGCGAGGGAGCTTAGCGAGGGAGCTTAGCGAGGGAGCTTAGGGAGGGTGCTTAGCGAGGGTGCTTAGCGAGGGAGCTTAGCGAGGGAGCTTAGCGAGGGAGCATAGCGAGGGAGCATAGCGAGGGAGCATAGCGAGGGAGCTTAGCGAGGGAGTTTAGCGAGGGAGCTTAGCGAGGGAGCTTAGCGAGGGAGCTTAGCGAGGGAGCTTAGCGAGGGAGCTTAGCGAGGGAGCTTAGCGAGGGAGCTTAGCGAGGGAGCTTAGAGAAGGAGTTTAGCGAGGGAGCTTAGAGAGGGAGCTTAGAGAAGGAGCTTAGCGAGGGAGCTTGGAGAGGGAGCTTAACGAGGGAGCTTAGGGAGCTTAACGAGGGAGCTTAGGGAGCTTAGCGAGGGAGCTTAGCGAGGGAGCTTAGCGAGGGAGCTTAGCGAGGGAGCTTAGCGAGGGAGCTTAGCGAGGGAGCTTAGCGAGGGAGCTTAGAGAAGGAGTTTAGCGAGGGAGCTTAGAGAGGGAGCTTAGCGAGGGAGCTTAGAGAGGGAGCTTAGCGAGGGAGCTTTGAGAGGGAGCTTAGCGAGGGAGCTTAGGGAGGGTGCTTAGCGAGGGTGCTTAGCGAGGGAGCTTAGGGAGGGAGCTTAGCGAGGGAGTTTAGCGAGGGAGCTTAGCGAGGGAGCTTAGCGAGGGAGCTTAGCGAGGGAGCTTAGCGAGGGAGCTTAGCGAGGGAGCTTAGCGAGGGAGCTTAGAGAAGGAGTTTAGCGAGGGAGCTTAGAGAGGGAGCTTAGAGAAGGAGCTTAGCGAGGGAGCTTGGAGAGGGAGCTTAACGAGGGAGCTTAGGGAGCTTAACGAGGGAGCTTAGGGAGCTTAACGAGGGAGCTTAGGGAACTTAGCGAGGGAACTTAGCGAGGGATCTTAGCGAGGGAGCTTAACGAGGGAGCTTAACGAGGGAGCTTAGCGAGGGAGCTTAGCGAGGGAGCTTAGCGAGGGAGCTTAGCGAGGGAGCTTAGCGTGGGGGCTTAGCGAGGGAGCTTAGGGTGCTTAGCGAGGAGGCTTAGCGATGGAGCTTAGCGAGGGAGCTTAGCGTGGGGGCTTAGCGAGGGTGCTTAGCGAGGGAGCTTAACGAGGGAGCTTAGCGAGGGAGCTTAGGGAGAGAGCTTAGCGAGGGAGCTTAGCGAGGGAGCTTAGCGAGGGAGCTTAGCGAGGGAGCTTAGCGAGGGAGCTTAGCGAGGGAGCTTAGCGAGGGAGCTTAGCGAGGGAGCTTAGCGAGGGAGCTTAGCGAGGGAGCTTAGCGAGGGAGCTTAGCGAGGGAGCTTAGCGAGGGAGCTTAGCGAGGGAGCTTAGCGAGGGATCTTAGCGAGGGAGCTTAGCGAGGGAGCTTAGCGAGGGAGCTTAGCGAGGGAGCTTAGCGAGGGAGCTTAGCGAGGGAGCTTAGCGAGGGAGCTTAGCGAGGGAGCTTAGCGAGGGAGCTTAGCGAGGGAGCTTAGCGAGGGAGCTTAGCGAGGGAGCTTAGCGAGGGAGCTTAGCGAGGGAGCTTAGCGAGGGAGCTTAACGAGGGAGCCTAGCGAGGGAGCCTAGCGAGGGAGCCTAGCGAGGGAGCCTAGCGAGGGAGCTTAGCGAGGGAGCTTAGCGAGGGAGCTTAGCGAGGGAGCTTAGCGAGGGAGCTTAGCGAGGGAGCTTAGCGAGGGAGCTTAGCGAGGGAGCTTAGCGAGGGAGCTTAGCGAGGGAGCTTAGCGAGGGAGCTTAGCGAGGGAGCTTAGCGAGGGAGCTTAGCGAGGGAGCTTAGCGAGGGAGCTTAGCGAGGGAGCTTAGCGAGGGATCTTAGCGAGGGATCTTAGCGAGGGAGCTTAGCGAGGGAGCTTAGCGAGGGAGCTTAGCGAGGGAGCTTAGCGAGGGAGCTTAGCGAGGGAGCTTAGCGAGGGAGCTTAGCGAGGGAGCTTAGCGAGGGAGCTTAGCGAGGGAGCTTAGCGAGGGAGCTTAGCGAGGGAGCTTAGCGAGGGAGCTTAGCGAGGGAGCTTAGCGAGGGAGCTTAGCGAGGGAGCTTAACGAGGGAGCCTAGCGAGGGAGCCTAGCGAGGGAGCCTAGCGAGGGAGCCTAGCGAGGGAGCTTAGCGAGGGAGCTTAGCGAGGGAGCTTAGCGAGGGAGCTTAGCGAGGGAGCTTAGCGAGGGAGCTTAGCGAGGGAGCTTAGCGAGGGAGCTTAGCGAGGGAGCTTAGCGAGGGAGCTTAGCGAGGGAGCTTAGCGAGGGAGCTTAGCGAGGGAGCTTAGCGAGGGAGCTTAGCGAGGGAGCTTAGCGAGGGAGCTTAGCGAGGGAGCTTAGCGAGGGAGCTTAGCGAGGGAGCTTAGCGAGGGAGCTTAGCGAGGGAGCTTAGCGAGGGAGCTTAGCGAGGGAGCTTAGCGAGGGAGCTTAGCGAGGGAGCTTAGCGAGGGAGCTTAGCGAGGGAGCTTAGCGAGGGAGCTTAGCGAGGGATCTTAGCGAGGGATCTTAGCGAGGGAGCTTAGCGAGGGAGCTTAGCGAGGGAGCTTAGCGAGGGAGCTTAGCGAGGGAGCTTAGCGAGGGAGCTTAGCGAGGGAGCTTAGCGAGGGAGCTTAGCGAGGGAGCTTAGCGAGGGAGCTTAGCGAGGGAGCTTAGCGAGGGAGCTTAGCGAGGGAGCTTAGCGAGGGAGCTTAGCGAGGGAGCTTAGCGAGGGAGCTTAGCGAGGGAGCTTAGCGAGGGAGCTTAGCGAGGGAGCTTAGCGAGGGAGCTTAGCGAGGGAGCTTAGCGAGGGAGCTTAGCGAGGGAGCTTAGCGAGGGAGCTTAGCGAGGGAGCTTAGCGAGGGAGCTTAGCGAGGGAGCTTAGCGAGGGAGCTTAGCGAGGGAGCTTAGCGAGGGAGCTTAGCGAGGGAGCTTAGCGAGGGAGCTTAGCGAGGGAGCTTAGCGAGGGAGCTTAGCGAGGGAGCTTAGCGAGGGAGCTTAGCGAGGGAGCTTAGCGAGGGAGCTTAGCGAGGGAGCTTAGCGAGGGAACTTAGCGAGGGAGCTTAGCGGGGGAGCTTAGCGAGGGAGCTTAGCGAGGGAGCTTAGCGAGGGAGCTTAGCGAGGGAGCTTAGCGAGGGAGCTTAGCGAGGGAGCTTAGCGAGGGAGCTTAGCGAGGGAGCTTAGCGAGGGAGCTTAGCGAGGGAGCTTAGCGAGGGAGCTTAGCGAGGGTGCTTAGCGAGGGTGCTTAGCGAGGGAGCTTAGCGAGGGAGCTTAGCGAGGGAGCTTAGCGAGGGAGCTTAGCGAGGGAGCTTAGCGAGGGAGCTTAGCGAGGGAGCTTAGCGAGGGAGCTTAGAGAGGGAGCTTAGAGAGGGAGCTTAGCGAGGGAGCTTAGCGAGGGAGCTTAGCGAGGGAGCTTAGCGAGGGAGCTTAGCGAGGGAGCTTAGCGAGGGAGCTTAGCGAGGGAGCTTAGCGAGGGAGCTTAACGAGGGAGCTTAGTGAGGGAACTTAGCGAGGGAGCTTAGCGAGGGAGCTTAGAGAGGGAGCTTAGCGAGGGAGCTTAGGGAGCTTAGCGAGGGAGCTTAGGGAGCTTAGCGAGGGAGCTTAGCGAGGGAGCTTAGGGAGCTTAGCTTAGGGAGCTTAACGAGGGAGCTTAACGAGGGAGCTTAACGAGGGAGCTTTGAATAATGTGATTCCTCTTCCTGAAGAGAGGATAGGATTTAGAGTTAATAGATAGATGTTACAAAATGAGAGTTAAAGGGGTTAAAAAGAGATAAAGAGAGTTAGAAAGAGTTAAAGGGCGATAAGGAGATTTTAAGGGAGTTAGAGGGAGTTAAAGGGAGGTCAAGGGAGGTCAAGGGGATGCAATAAGTAGTAAAGTAGTGTTGACAAACTTTATACGCAGACTCACTCCAATAGACTGACCAATGGTCATTGAAGTGCCTAAAACACTGAATGAAGAGATCTTCTTTTCACATCCATACTCAAATAGAGTTCCAAATGTGCCAACTCTATATTAGTGAGGTAATATAGAGTATAAAAGGAGATATTGAGGTAATATAGAGGGTATAAGGAGTTAGTGAGTTAATATAGAGGGAATAAGGAGTTAGGGAGTTAGTAAGGTAATATAGAGGGTATAAGAATTTAGTGAGGTAATATAGAGGATATAAGGAGTTAGTTAGTTAATATAGAGGGTATAAGGAGTAAGGGAGTTATTGAGGTAATATAGAGGATATAATGAGTTAGTTAGTTAATATAGAGGTTATAAGGAGTAAGGGAGTTAGTGAGGTAATATAGAGGGTATAAGGAGTTAGTGAGGTAATATAGAGGGTATAAGGAGTAAGGATTAGTGAGGTAATATAGAGGGTATAAGGAGTAAGGGAGTTAGTGAGGTAATATAGAGGGTATAAGGAGTAAAGGAGTTAGTGAAGTAATATAGAGGATATGAGGAGTTAGTGAGGTATTATAGAGGATATAAGGAGTAATGGGTTGGTGGAGTATGTTAAATAGTTAGTGGGTTGAAATATCAGTAGTGTAGGTAATGTGGGAAAAGTGGGGTTATGTGGTAGCTATGCAGGACTAACACCGTAGGAGAGGTCAGGCTTTGAAAGGGTTTAGGTGTAGGGGTGTATGGGTATAAGGATGTAAGAGGATTGTGAGTGTGTTATAAAGGGGATGTAAGGGTGGTATGTGGTGTGTAATTTGTTGTGTAAGTGGGGTGAAGGGGGTTATAAGGTTATAAAGGGGATGTAAGGGTGGTATGGGGTGTGTAATTTGTTGTATAAGTGGGGTGAAGGGCATTTGTTATAAGGGGATGTGGGGCATGAGGTAGATATTCACAAGTACCTCAATGCAGTCTTCACTTTAGCATTATAGGAAGGAAACTTGCAAACATAACTGATCATTGCAAAGGAAGTTTGTAATCCTATCTAAAGTTAGAATAAAAATATGGTTAATAACAATTACATTTTATTAAAACAGAAAGGAACAATAAAACTAATTCATTTTACTTTTACTGTTATTTTTACTGTTACTTTAACTGTTACTTTAACTGTTACTTTAATTGTTACTTTTACTGTTACTTTTATTGTTACTTTTATTGTTACTTTTACTTTTACTGTTACTTTTACTGTTACTTTTACCGTTACTTTTACCGTTACTTTTACTGTTACTTTTACTGTTACTTTTACTGTTACTTTTACTGTTACTTTTACTGTTACTTTTACTGTTACTTTTACTGTTACTTTTACTGTTACTTTTACTTTTACTGTTACTGTTACTTTTATTGTTACTTTTACTTTTATTGTTATGGATGACGACACTTATGGTATGAATCATTTATTAATAATTAATAATCATATATATATATATATATATATATAGTATTTATACTATATATAATATATAATATAAATAAACACCCTTAATTATTTATATACAAGAACAATAAAAGATCCTAAAAACAATAACAAAATTAACATTATTAATAATCAATTTCTGTAATAAACAATTCAAATTGAATGATATTATAAAATACATAATAACTTCTAAAAACTATAAACCAAATTATATAATTGATCTCTCATTATTATTAGACTATTGACCACTTATTTAATCAAACCTTATACCCTAGCACTAAACCCCTTCAACAAACTACACTTACAACTAAAACCCCTTCAACAAACTACACTTACAACTAAAAACCCTAATCCTCACAACACTTACAACTAAAAACCCTAATCCTCACAACACTTACAACTAAAAACCCCAATCCCCACTAATGTGACTTTACCCCACACCTACTTGGATGGCTGAAGACAAGTGATGCCTCTCCGTCTGATAAAGAACGGTGGTGCTGACATTAGAATGTAGTCCTGCATTCCACGTCACACGACCCTGGATATTCTCATCTAACTGCTGAGCTAGGGCTGTGTTGGGGTTTATGAGTTGGGATGGGGCTGTAATAGGGTGTAGGACTTAGTAGCGGGACAGTAGTAGGGTATAGGAGTATGGGTGGGGCGTTGACTATGGGGTAGGGGTAGCAGTGGTAAAATAGGGGTCTAAACGTGCCGGGTGTAAGATTGGGGGTGATGGTGGATGCAGGGGTAATGGTAGGATAAGATAATAGGTTTCAAGGTGAAGTGAAAAATACCCATCTCACTAACTTGCAGAAATACCGGGTCTAATTCCTCGAGGAGTGAAATGCAACATACCAGACATTGTACAATAGCTGATAGGATGGACAGTGGTCAAGAAAGAGATATGATGTGGAAAATGAGCGTTAGGGATCAGGGGAAACAAATGAAGGAGATAATATGGAAGTGAGAGAGGATGAGAGAGATAACTTACATGTGTTACTTTTAATGCAAATAAAGATAGATGATTATAAACTAAGTTATAATCTCTATATTAATATTAATATTAATATCTGAAGAAGTAGTTTTTATGAATTAGAAAGTTATCAATCAAATACTTTAAATATAAATATTAAGACTTTAAATATAAATATTAAGACTTTAAATATAAATATTAAGACTTTAAATATAAATATTAAGACTTTAAATATAAATATTAAGACTTTAAATATAAATATTAAGACTTTAAATATAAATATTAAGACTTTAAATATAAATATTAATACTTTAAATATAAATATTAAACTTTAAATATAAATATTAAGACTTTAAATATAAATATTAAACTTTAAATATAAATATTAATACTTTAAATATAAATATTAAGACTTTAAATATAAATATAAAGATCTAACGCCCTCTGCCACAATGACCGGAACCCTCTCAGAAGTAAAACGGTGTCGCCGCCTACCGACATCTCCACCTGGCGAGAAGAAACTTAAATAAGTTAAATTGACCACTTTGAACAGAGTTTATGACATAAACAAAACCTCGGCCCATGATTTCGAAGAAATAATTCGCCTCAAAGAGCCTGTCAAACTTCCGTTGCCTGCAATCCGTAGAGGTCAAGGTAGGGACATTAAAATAATGTATTAATGTGTTTGTAATTTCACATAAACTGAAATATATCTTGGTACGACTCCTCACCCTAAACCCCACTATGTAACTCAATTACAAACCCATCATTGCACCTAGATCTCAAAACTACTACTTCATACTAACTATATTAACTGCTTTAAATGACAATCTCGTTAACACCCTATTAATTCTGTACCGTATCTCTACTAACCCTAATCCCATCACTAGACCCATACCTAGTCCAATCCCTAGACCCATCACTTGCCAAATCACTAGGGCAAACACCAGATCCATCACTAAACCCATAATGAGATGCATTCATAGTTTCATCACTAGAACCTTATCTAAACCAACACAAGGGATAACTCTAAACCCACACTAGACACATAAATTTCCACATATCTAGCTCTATTCCTAGCCCCATTCCTAGCTCTATCACAAGACCAATCAGTAGCCCCATCACTAGATCCATTATTAGCTTCATCATTAGCTCTATCACTAGACCCATTATTAACCCTATCCCTAGCTCCATCACAAGACCCATTCCTATCCCCATCACTAGCCCTATCACAAGACCTATTATTAGCCCCATTACTAGCCCCATCACTAGACCTATTACTAGCCAAATCACTAGTGCAAACCCCAGATACATCAATAAATATATCACTATTTCCATCATTAGCCATATATCTAGCTACATACTAGTAACCATCACAAAACTCATCCCTAGCCCCATCACAAGACACACCACTAGCCCCATCACTAGGGCTAACCCCTTCCATTCTCAGACTGCAGAGATCCACTAATGCTGGCGGTGTCATGAGTAGTTAATGGCATCTCTACGGACTGACTGATGGACATTTGACTTATCTCTATTTTAGGCCACGATGACATGCTGGGTGGTGAATTATAGGGTTATGGAATAGTATGTAGAGTAGGGTTGGGTAGGAGCATATAATAGGGTAGAAAAGTTGGACATGGGTGAAGCATAGAGTTTAGGGTGGAGTGTTGGTGCATGGCAGTGCGAGGATGATATATAGTGGAGTTGAAAGAGTTGAATGGGTCACGTTAACCCTTTGACCTGATCACGAAGCACAGAGTGGAGTGGGACAGAGATAGATACGCATGTTGGGAATGTGATTAGAGAGGTGCGGTTGTGAGAGGTGAGGTTGTGAGAGGTGAGGTTGTGAGAGGTGAGGTTGTGAGAGGTGAGGTTGTGAGAGGTGAGGTTGTGAGAGGTGAGGTTGTGAGAGGTGAGGTTGTGAGAGGTGAGGTTGTGAGAGGTGCGGTTGTGAGAGGTGAGGTTGTGAGAGGTGAGGTTGTGAGAGGTGAGGTTGTGAGAGGTGAGGTTGTGAGAGGTGAGGTTATGAGAGGTGAGGTTGTGAGAGGTGAGGTTGTGAGAGGTGCGGTTGTGAGAGGTGAGGTTGTGAGAGGTGAGGTTGTGAGAGGTGAGGTTGTGAGAGGTGAGGTTGTGAGAGGTGAGGTTGTGAGAGGTGAGGTTGTGAGAGGTGAGGTTGTGAGAGGTGAGGTTGTGAGAGGTGAGGTTGTGAGAGAGGGCCGTATGACTGTTGACAGTGTGAGCATTACGAAACATACACAACACGAGGGTCGAGGACATATGCACATGACTTACGTGCACACAGACTAATTAATATCATATAACATTAGTACAACATTATCACATAACATTAGTACAACATTATCATATAACATTATTACATCATTATCACATAACATTAGTACAACATTATCATATAACATTATTACATCATTATCACATAACATTAGTACAACATTATCATATAACATTATTACAACATTATCACATAACATTAGTACAACATAATCACATAACATTATTACATCATTATCATAACATTAATAAAAAATTATCACATAACATTATTACATCATTATCATATAACATTAGTACAACATCACCATATAACATTATTACAACATCACCACATAACATTATTACATCATTATCACATAACATTATTACATCATTATCATATAACATTAGTACAACATTATCACATAACATTATTACAACATTATCACATAACATTATTACATCATTATCATATAACATTATTACATCATTATCATATAACATTAGTACAACATTATCATATAACATTACCGTACAACATAATCACATAAAATTATTACATCATTATCACATAACATTAGTACATCATTATCATATAACATTAGTACATCATTATCATATAACATTATTACATCATTATCACATAACATTATTACATCATTATCACATAACATTAGTACATCATTATCACATAACATTAATACAACATTATCACATAACATTATTACATCATTATCACATAACATTATTACATCATTATCATATAACATTAGTACAACATTATCACATAACATTAGTACAACATCACAACATAACATTATTACAACATTATCACATAACATTATTACATCATTATCATATAACATTATTACATCATTATCATATAACATTAGTACAACATTATCATATAACATTATTACAACATCATCGCATAACATTATTACAACATCATCACATAACATTATTACAAACCCATATTCTAAATCCTGCTCAGATTCGTAATAATCAAATAAATCGGTCAAATCCACGCCCATTCTCACAGATCCCTGAAGTTAAGGATGAGGTCAATGATAGAGTCAGAAGATTAATTCAATAACAAATATTGTCGATAATTAGAAAAATATCTGAATAAAAAACTATTGAATATTGTAATCAAAAACATTTATTTTATAGATTCTACTAATATTTAAATATTAGTGATATTTATTTATATTATAACAATATTTATCTATTTATAAGTTAATGATATTTATCTATTTTAATAAATAAATCATTTATAATTCAAATACTAATTACTCAAGAATAACAAATTCAGTTTTTATTTTCTTAAGTTTATAAATAAATTCATTTGAAAGAGAAAATTACTTAATAAATAAGCATATCAACACCCTAATGGTCAAAATTCCTCATGTTTTTAGTAATACAATTATTCCCAGTAGATAATAACCACGTATATATTATATAATTATTACCTCGTGAAAACGGAATGAAGTATTTAATGAAGGTTACCTTTGGATTTGTTCTCTGTAATAGTCGTCTATCTTCCCTCTCCTTTTCCATTCGGTCGTACTCATCAACGATCTCAGCCGGAGTTTTAGTGCGACTCACCAACTACATAAGGGAAGGGTGAGTCATTCCACGATCTCTCAGTTAGTTGATTAAGGTGATTTTTATAAATCTTAATGCAATCGAAAATAAATAATACTTTATTTAATGATACTGAGTAAGGTTTACTTTACTTCTAATTTTACAACTAATTATTCCTAGATTCACAACTATATAACAAAATTATCATTCAGGAATATATGGTATAATTCTAATTTCAAGAAGATTAGTAGACCTAATCAATATACTCATATAAGTACAATATAATCTATTGTATCTTACCATAAATCAACCGAAATTAACATTACTGTACAAGAGTATATCTATAATATTCATATGCATACACAATACATTCATATTATAATAGAATATTATTTATTATTTCAGATAAGATTTGTTGAATTCGAAATTATTATTTGGGTTTAGTTTTTTGTATAAAATATGAATAACAGATAATTAATAATTGTTGAAAAGTAAAAAAATACAAACAAATTATGAATATAATTAAGATTAAAGTTATATTTTTAAGGAAAAATTTTCGTAAAAGTATAGTTAAATATTATTTTAAGAAAAATCTTTATTAAATAGTCTATATATATATATATATATAAAAGTTCTATACCTCCCATCCATCTGCTTCCAACCCTTTGATTCCCATTGTATCGTAGATTGCTTTCTTATGTTCGTCTGATAACACTAGTAATATAAAATTATATGAATTTAATGTAAATTTAAATATGAATATAGTAATTTAAATGAAGCAAAAAATAATAATAATGTTATATTTATGTTATCAATTTAATGAATATATTATATTATTGATTGATATAATAAATATATTATATTAATTTAACACATATTTAGTATAATTTTATATTAATATTATTAATTAATATAATAAATACATATATTATATAAAAGCAAATGGTTATTTTGTATTAATTATATAATACTAATAGTATATTACATGAGCAAATTGTATTATCATGTTATATTTATATTATTAATTAATATAATAAATACATTAACTAAATGTTTATTATAATGTTATATTAATAATATTAGTTAATGAATTGAATGTATTATTTTATTAAATATAATATTATATTACCATCGTATGCAGTGCGAATATGTGCAAACAGTAATTTTGACTTTTCCATTAATTCAGGATTATGTGTGTGTTTGTCAGGATGGTATATTCTACTGTATTTTTGATAAGCCTTTTTTATATCTTCTTTTGATGCCTATAATTATTTATCAAATATAATAAAATTAAAGCATATGGGAATTTACCACTTAAGTGATAAACAATTTATTAGTATTATAATACTTTAATACAATTGTTTAATTAATCATTATATGCAATTGTGTTAGTAGTTTTGTATTATAAATATAGATATTAGTACAATAAGTAGAAGTAATACTAATAATATTATTATAATATATGAATTCTAGTAATTTATTTTTCGAATAATCATTATAAATTTTATATTTAATTTAAAATAAAATATCAAGGACATTTATAATTATTTGATCAAATATAATATTTAAATATTCCATAAAATAATAAATTAATCGAGATATATATCACACATTAATATAATTGTATATAAGATAATTATGTATGAATTATGTTATATAGTAAAACGGGAATATCTAATTATACTATTCAAACTATGAAAGTCATAAAATAAAGTTAGAATTTAGAACATTTTAAAAATAATAGTAATACATAATATAACAAACATTTGAGCTTAAGCCAAGCCATGAATAATAATCATCAGTATCTTCCAATTCAACCAATTCATCTAATCCTGGAGGATCTGCCATTTTAATACATAAATTTAATAATTTTAAAATATTATTTTGAAATTAGTTTGTATTCATTAATAATAAGGAATTAGAAAGATCATTGGGAACTATAGATATGGAGCTTTATTTTAACATTGAATAAATAAGATAAAAAATTGTTCATATCAACATTATATAAATAGTAGTAGTAGTAGTAGTAGTAGTAGTAGTAGTAGTAGTAGTTGTAGTAGTTGTAGTAGTTGTAGTAGTTGTAGTAGTAGTAGTAGTTTATGAACAATGGGTCTATTGTTAATTCAAGACTCGCCGAGAACAATAGACCAAATATTCATCAATCGACCGTCCCCAACAAGCAACTCGCTAGAAATAAGACCAATCAACGATACATCGGTCGAACAGAAAAAACGCTCCCGAATGGTAGGCGTACATTATATAAGACGGCCAGGCAAGAGAGACGCTCCGCTCGTATCGCAGAATATGCGAAAGCTCAACAACTTTGGAAAAAATCCAAGGCAAACCTTATGGGCAAAATACTGAATAGTGCATCTCTCCAAGAGCCCCCCAATCAGCTTCCCCTCGATAGCCAATACCCATATTGGAAGGATTTATTTGAAACTGAATCTATACCCTTCACTGGTCCAACCTTCAGTGATAATGACACTTCTACGCCGCCGATAACAATAGAAGAGGTCGCAACTTCTCTGAAGTCCCTTAATGATGGAGCCCCTGGACCTGACCATATTCGGAAATCGGACCTTGTATCCATCGGTATACATCGCCTTGCGATGAGGTTTAACCTCTATATACTAACCGGTATATGCCCTTCCGCATTTAAAGTTGGAACGACAACTCTAATACCTAAATGTAAGTTAAGCACATCTCCTAATCAGTATCGGCCTATAACGCTAGCGTCTATGGTATCCAGGCTATTTCACAGACTTTTGGCCAGTAGGATATCACGGGTTATAAAATTGGGACCAAGGCAGAAGGCCTTCGCCAAACGCGACGGCATATGCGAAAACCTCTACCTATTAAATTCTATAATAAAAAAACATAAACAAGAATGTAAATCATTAAAACTCTGTTTTCTCGACGTGTCTAAGGCATTTGATTCGGTGTCACATCACGCCATCAGCGCCTTAGCTCGTCGAGTTAACACTCCTACAAAAATTCTAAAATATATTAATAATTTATACAATAATAATATAATAAATATAAAAATAGACCAAAAAAAAATCCAATCCCATTCGTATATGCCGTGGGGTTAAGCAGGGAGACCCTTTGTCTCCTATCCTTTTTAATTCCGTGATGGATTACTGTGTCGATTGTTTGGTTGAG
>OZ038317.1:14752533-14802533 GCA_964035775.1 Osedax frankpressi | reverse complement strand
TTCGTATATATTACATATACTATACTGCATATAATAATCTCAATAAAATGAATTTAACTTTAAACCCACTTGGTTATAAGAAGGTTTTATAAAATAGTCCTATATAAATAACGTATTATTTATCCTATCATAAGGCATATATATATATATATATATATATATATATATATATATATATATATATATATATATATATATTATATATATATATATATATATATATTGAAATGAATAAATAGGAATTTAATTAATATTGCTACTATAATCATACGATGTATTATCATTATATACGTAGGTCATGCATGATGTATTGATAATTAATAAGTAAAGTGTGATATAAAATACTAATATACCGAAATTATAATATAATTATAACATTACAAAATTACTAATACATATTCTATTGAGCAGTATTTATCTGCAACTAACATATGCCGGAAAGACTGGACTTCTAAAACTTGGAAAACAATTAGTGGTATCGCTATTATAAACCAAGAGTTGAAAACAATGAAAAAATCATCAAATTGTCAAGTTAATATATTTAAATTAAAAACTGCGGAGTTGGAAAGTATGATTAAAATTAAAGATTCGGAAACGATTCTGGCGGCAGAATGTAATATAAGTGGAATCAAGAAAAACTGGAAAACAATCGTAAAAACTGAATATGAAAATTACACTAAACTCAAATACGAAATAAAAAACATCAGAATGCACATTTAATATTAAAATAAACAGTTGTAAATAAAATGTACAGACGATATTAAAATGTTCTCAATTAAAGGAAATAACATATATTATAGTATTATATAAAATGCAATATAGTATATAAATATATATGATAATGTAGTAAAACTTCAAAAATACTTTCATTATTATTTATTTGTTAATATACGTCATATATATTATTTTATATATTATATATTACTTTAAATACATAGATGGCATAGTATATTTTATTATAAATGAATATTACATTGTAACCATGTAAGATTATGATCTTGGGTAGTTTATTTCCAATGTAATGAAAATGTATATTTATAAATATTGGAAGTTTAAAAATACCATTTTATATATATAATGCATTTAATAATATAATATACATAGCTAAATTTAATATTTCAATAGTAACTTATAATACATGTTTAATCTATTATTTACAGAACAATTAATTGAATTAAAAACCAAAACATTTTTTATTTATATCATTATATAGTTTTATCCGATAGCCAAGTTCATCTTGGAAATCTTGGATTATAATAAAAAATTATGTAAACATTCTATTGGTTTATAGTTCACAAGTATTTTTATTTTCTTTTCGTCTTATAAGACTCGTATACGAGTCCTCATCTTACATTGCCATTATTGTATAAAACATATTTTAGGAATGTTACCGTTATGTTATCTATTCGTATACCGATACAACAGCACGTACATATCAATAGATATGTCAGTAAGCGCATTAATAGACATTTCTAACTAGAAGTCATAACACATTGATCACAAACATCACCGAGCTCCTTACACCAATAGGAATTGAACCCACGAGTACGATTATTTCCTCCAATTGACACCTTCTCGCTAAATAGCGTTCGAAAATATAGAAACTAGCCTATACAAAGACATCTTGGGTGTTTTCGATATCAGCAAGGCTACGATAAAATAAGTATATACGCGTGGAGCTGGAATTCGCGTCTTACACGTGCGAGGAAACATACCCATAGAATAGTTGATGAGGTCATTCTCTGAAGATGAACGATGGTACTTGAACATTGAAAGTAAATTACTTACTGTTACGTTCTGCTGTGAAATTTGTCACCACTAAATAGTTGGTAAATAGCTTTCAAGGGAAAGCGAGCATAGACCATTATATATGATCGTTCTCAAGTACTTCGCATCGTCATATTGCCATTTACAGTAGTTGATACTGAGATTACATATTTACCGAGTCAAGATCAACTATCCACCAAGAAAAGAGTAATGCTCATCGACGCCTTATCTTGGTCAGCTACCTATTACAAGTCCGTACTCCTAAGCAAATAGTAACCAATTGCAATTCATACCAATAACTATAATGATCTATACGACGAAGTCTATCACGGTGTCACAAGTTTATGTAATAAGAGTGATGCGCCGACATAAGACACGCAAAGTTACAAAATATTGTATTTCCGGAATGAAAAACTTTTTAAACGAGGTCCAAGTATTTACCCAATATATACTAAAATAACTTCGCAAAACAAACCAAGGTACCGAGAAGATTATCTATAAGTAAAAGATTGCTTGTAATGGTCAATAACAGATCTCACATCATAAAATTAGGTAGTTATTGAGTTCCCTGCTAGCATCATTCCATATCCCGTGGGAAACCATTTCACGAACTCGAGAACCACTAAACAGATCTTGGCAGATACATACCATCTACCTGAATAGAATGACATAATTTTTGTGAGTCGACATCTTCTCTAAATATCCGTGCTTGACAATATGACATATTCTAATAGCACATAGAAATGTAGCCATAAATAAACTAAAGGAAAGTAATACATTGTACGGTAACCCATAACAAATATATCCTGACAATAGTCCACATTATAAACCACCAGAATTCAAACCATATGCTATTGGACACCTTTAAAGTTCCAACATAGCTTCACTAAATTAAATGAGCTAATAGTAGCTCATTTAAACGGGTCCATAACGGCTACTCAAATCTCTATAATAATATATCAACCGCAGTCGGAGTTCTAGGATACAATCACCCAGAAGAAAAATAACATGAATATTAACCAGGTAGTAAGGTAACGAATGATATATCCACCGATTAGTAGTGTCATCCGGCTACCATTCTCCGAAAAAGAGCCAGGCCATAATCGTACGACTCGAGATAAACTAAGGGAGAATTCTCTACCAAATACGACAACTGCCTAATGACGTATATGCATCCTACAAGTCGAAATACATACAATTAATAATCTACTCGTAACCACGACCTTCCCATAATCACCACCACTAATATCTCATCTTAGCCTTCACCAATATCTCGCCCCTTGCAGCTCAAATATGATCTAATAAATGAACAAAACAAGAATAGAGGTTCAGACAATCACCGGAAAGGTACTCCCTTGAAAACATCATCGAAGGCTATCGCAAGTTGAATTGGTGGACAGAATCGCTGTAAACTAACCACAATTTATCTCGGAGATGATGTTATCTTATCAAATCTTATCCGAATTATATACATCAGCCCTTACACAAGAAAGCACACGCAATATTCCGCGAACGAGACATCAGGATTGGTCTATTCCAGTTATTCAATCATCTTATTAGATACATCGAATATAGAATATTAACTTAAACAAGTATATATACTCAATAGTCACATTGAGCTTATATTCTAATTTCACGTTATATGTGTGATTTATATTATAGTATATGATTTAACATTATTCTACTTTATTCAATTTATGACATACATACCTAACAATCATTGAACATGTATTACAGGTTATATATTAATTATATAATTTGATAAACGTATGTAACGGTAATAAATTGTAAAATCTAAATTATTTATATCCCCAATATATGTTTCAAGCAAAAATGCTAAATATTTAAGTCCCTTAAAATACATCCAACAAATTTAAGTTAGTAATTAGTTGTATATAATCAAATAATCACGACTCATTTTAGACAAACATATATCATACATTATTATATGGCTATCTAAAGAAGAATAAGTTTGTATAATATTAAGGAATATAATATTCGACAATGGATAAACAAATTAAAATATGACTTACGAATATAACTTATAAAATGATTATATGACTATCAACTAATGATTTAATTTAAAAAGTTAACTAATTAGTTTAATATAAAAAGTTAACTAATGTTTATTATAAAAATGTATATTTATATAAAAAAATTTACATTAGTAAAATAAATGTGAATGTATGAGGTGAATATTGTTTTATTTAGAATAAGGAAGGTCACTATAAAAAACTATATTAAAACAATGAATTTTAGGAAACTATTCATATGATTAATATTATAATTTGAAATTAATTGAATTATTAAAAACACAATTACTTTAGAAATAGAGAATGTGGTAATGTGAATTAATAATAATATTTTAATTTAATATATAATAACTGTAAACATTCATTAAAATTCACTTGTATTTATAATCCACTAATTCAATTCGTAATAAAATATCAAATGTGCAGAATTATAATTATCACTAGGCTTCTTTATTTTTGTGGTTGGTTTTCTCTATACCTCGGTGCATGAGAAGTAAACCAAGAACAATGAAGCCAGCCCCACACCACCATAACAATGACAGTTCTTCGCCGAATATTGACCACCCGAAGAATGCCTAGATGAAAAATGGAATGTAGATCAGTGAAACTTTGGCATATATAAAATTGCTTATTATGAATATGTAATTCAAATGTAATGGAATTATAATAACTTTTATTAATATTTATAACTATTATTACTTAATAATGAATATCATTATTTGTATAGCATTAACGTATTCTTTATACCAATAACATTTAATTAAAATCTGATATTACTAATAATATAATTTTCGTATTATTTTCAATATTGATATTTTATTCACCAATAATAATATAGTAAAAGAAAGTAGAGATAGTATAATTAATTGTATGATGATCTAAATAAATAGAAAAATAATATTTTAAAGAATAGCTGTACAATGTTTAGTGTACAATGTAGAGTGCATAATGTAGTATGCAATGCATATTGTACAATGTACAGTGTACATCGTACAATATGCATTACATACAATGTATAGTGTTAATGCAAAGTGCATAGTACACTGTACAGTATTAAAAGTACACTGTACAGTTTACGACATACTACACGTTCTTGACATAGAAATGAAATTATTTAAATTCCTCCACGAATTTATAGGTCTAAAGATATATAAAATTCTAGAACATTTCGAATGTGTTAAGAAGTGTAGATAATAACTGTGAAGAAGAAGTTGCAAGCCGTGTTCGCTACCGTGGCCTCTATAGAGCTGCGGCTACGATTCAACGCTTTAGAGAACAAAGACCACATAATCGCGTTGCTCATTATCACCATGGTGATAAAACACACGAGTAGATAGCGTTGACTCTGAAAGTAAAGAACCTTTAGGTTATTTGTGATAACGTAGAGAAATCAAAATCTCTCCTTTAATGAAACCTATCTGCAAAAGAAAATGTTGAATATTGAGTGTTAGTTCATGTTATTAATATTTCAAAAACAATATTTATGAACCGTTTGTTTTATAGAGGGGTATATATCTTTGTTTTAAGGCTGATCAGGTATAATTAATAATTAATATATAATTAATCAGGTATAAATATCAACTAACAGTTTCGCAGAAATACTCTCTGGAGATAAATTTCAAACAAAAGCTACGAATATCGCTGACCGCCAGTTTGCCGAAAACTGATGACATGGATGCCGCAACGCCAGCGCAACAAGCTAGCGTACGTCCAGCCAACATTCTACCTATAAAATATAATGTTTTAAGCAAAAAATAAAATTTTACGTCTTACAAATAGAAAAGTATAACGAATTCTACAAAATAAATATGTAATAGAGGTTAAGGTGTAGACTTTTAGTTATTAGAAGGTGTAGTGGTTAAGGTTTAGAGACTAATATCAGTTAGTAGATGTAATATATGTTAAAAATGTATTTTATAGTATATATTACTATATTATCTTTATTAAATAAACTTTATTTTCAATATTTCTGATAGTCATGAATTTATATACATTATTATGTAAACATAAATTATTATATATGATAATCATATACAATATAATAGTATAACGATTATTTATTTAATTTATATAGTATAATTATAGTCAAAATATCAATTTATAAAAAGTAATTGAATAAATTTATATAGAAAATAGAAAATATGGGAAGGATCCTAATATAAATATATTGTTAAGTAGCACCATGATATTAGATAGGGGCCTAAATCAAATCTACTACAAGTCTCGATATTTAATATATGTTTATATAAATAAAAATTTATAAAAAAGTAAATATCTTGTTTTCCACATATATATATACATATTTGATATATACATTATATGAATATATATATATATATATATATATATTCCTTACTTTAAATGAAATAAATTATTAAATAACATATAAAACAAATTGAAAAATCATAATTAAAAAATCTGCACAAATATTAAATATTTAAATCCTACGTTTAAATACTAAGTTCCATGATTATAAACTCTACTTTGTCATGGATTATAAATAATGTTATCATTTTGTAAGAAACATAGACTTGGTTACGAATTTTGAGGAATATTAAGAGTTTTATAATAACTATAACTATATTAGGAGTGCGTTTATATTTTTTATACGACTATAGTTTATATATAAATATATATTATAATATTAGACCCTCATTTAGTAAACTAATATATGTCAATAAGCCAATAAAGTTTATATAATATATTGTATAGAAATAATCTATAGCAGAGTAGTTCTTTTTCATAGATCCAGATAAATGTAAACACGATTTAATTAATATATATAAATTTTAAGTAATACAAAGTGAATATAATATTGTTAAAGTTCTGATCAAGACAGTAATATTTAATAAAACATGGGGAATAAGATCACTAATTAATATTGTATTTGGATAAGATAATTTATAATAGATGGTATCGGATAGATTGAATATGTTCTTGTAACAATATAATATGGTTTTATTATAACTATGCAAACAAATATAGTTAAAAGAACAAATGAGATATTCATAAGTCATAAATGATGTATTTTTATATTCAGATATCAAAGAAGCTGTAGCTTATCGAGAGGATTGCATTACTACAGTATATATTAAATTGGTAACACATATATATTTAAAATAATTTAAAATAACTTCTATATAATGATGGAAATAATAATTGAAAAGATTTCCAATAATTTATTTTAAAAAAATTAAATATTTTCAAGGTTAAAAATTAATGGTTAAATTATTAGCTTACTTTATTATTTAAAACTAAATAGTTATCATTAGTAAAGGGTTATCATTAATAAAGTTGCCCATTAAATAGTAGAGTAGATCAAAGATAGAAAGTCATTGCTTAATAAATATCATTTGGAAGTCCTTGTGAAATGTTCTCAGAGATGATAATTTTCTCATAACTTAATCAAAACTACTAGTAGCTATTGGGATATAGTAGCTAATAGCTATTGGGATGAGAAAAGTAAATTAACGATTATAATATATAATTGGATTTATTAAAAAGAATTATTGTCCTAATTAAAGTATTGTCCCATTTAGTGACACTTGATTCGTATTTAATATTATACGATTTACTAGTTTTAAAAAAATGGTGCACTTTGCAGAGTACATATAATATTAATATTGTATTTCCTTACCGAATTTATTTATACAATTGTTAATTGATATTTAATAATTCTTAATTAGATTTACAATTAAAAAAATAAAATTTAATTTGATTTATAATAAGTGATATTTCATGAATAAATTAAAAGAGAAGGAAGATATATTTTTATGAATTGTCAAGGGTAAGTAAAAGTGTTAGTAAAAGGGTAAAAATGTAATATTTAACACTAGATGCCATGAATATTAGATTAATCAATTAATTAATCAGATTAACCAAAGAATAAAAGATAAAATAAATATAATATATTTTTAATGCAAATAAAATATATTTTCACTTTTATTATATAACAAATAAACTAAAATGACCTAGATGGTTCCCTGGATTGATTCAGCTGAACACTAGTATGATCAGAATACCCGATGACTTCATACGATTCCTATGCCATATTTATCAACAGGAAATAATAGCAATGCATATCTTAATAAGATTTATTGATAACGCAAAAGTTGCAAAAGGATAAAGGATATTATTTATCACAAACAATCTAGGCCCTTACGAGAGATCACTACTTCTGGGCCGAGATCAAAGGGGGCGGGTATTTACATATGCGAAGGTGTTTTCAAGGTTTCGAGAAGAACTTCATCACCGCCGACATACACTCCTCTCCGAGCCAAGTGCGAGCTAGGGTTTCACTTTCTACTTTATTTAGCTCGTGGAGTTTGTTTCGATCGTTATCTCGTAAGAGTTTTTTGCAGATCTTTAAGCTCTGTGTGTAAAGAGATGAAGATATAAAGAGATAAGGATATAAATAGATAAGGAGGTACAGAGATAAGGAGGTAAAGAGATATTCTAGGTAATGAGATATGCATCTTCTATTCTATCTCCTCATACATTACCCTCTCCTCTCCTCTCCTCTCCTCTCCTCTCCTCTCCTCTCCTCTCCTCTCCTCTCCTCTCCTCTCCTCTCCTCTCCTCTCCTCTCCTCTCCTCTCCTCTCCTCTCCTCTCCTCTCCTCTCCTCTCCTCTCTTCTCCTCTCCTCTCCTCTCCTCTCCTCTCCTCTCCTCGCCTCGCCTCGCCTCTCCTCTCCTCTCCTCTCCTCTCCTCTCCTCTCCTCTCCTCTCCTCTCCTCTCCTCTCCTCTCCTCTCCTCTCTTCTCCTCTCTTCTCCTCTCCTCTCCTCTCCTCTCCTCTCCTCTCCTCTCCTCTCCTCTCCTCTCCTCGCCTCGCCTCTCCTCTCCTCTCCTCTCCTCTCCTCTCCTCTCCTCTCCTCTCCTCTCCTCGCCTCTCCTCACTAACTTTAGGCATTGCAGAATCAGAAAATCTCTCAAGTTTGCTCCATACTTCTCTCTCAAACTCTGCATGGGGGTAGACCTGTGTTACCAGTCCAGAGTCGCTGGCTTGTTGAGCTGAGATACGTTCATTAAATAACAGCATCTCATTAGCCTGTAGTGTTGGATAGTGTTGGATAATGGGATGGGTGGGGGTTTGCGTATGGATAAAAGACATGGGGAATTTGCATATGGAATAGGGTTTTTTTGAGGCTGGGGCGTAGAGGATAGCATACATGGATAGAAGCATATGGGGAATGTACATTTGGTGTAGGAGCTTTATTAGATGCCAGTGAAGTAGTGGCTATGAGAATAGGTATGTGGAGATATGGGATTATAGTTGTATAGGCTTAGAGATCCTACAAGTGTATCTGAAAATAAAATTAGTTGAAATTATTTTAATTGGTTATTGTGAATTTAATTAATTTTATAAAAATTTAGATAATATAATTTAAATAATATGGTGTTATATCACTTTTATGCAAAAAATATTGAAATATTAATATTGAAAGATACACAATTTTAAATGAATGAAATCATGTGTTATCTATTATGGTAGGACTGATTTTAAGTTTTCCATAATTGCTATCAGTTATATAATATGTTATTATTAATGAATAATTATAAACAAAAGATTAGTATCTTCACTATTTTTTTGAGAAATAAACATTATTGAAAATCTGATCTAGTTTAGAATGTTTTAATTGTATTTGATTTCAGAGAAAAAACGAAAATGTTACTTTTGATATTTACATCAGATTCCTATCATTCAGAATTAAATAATAAATCACTTTTTCTATTTGACAAAGTTTGATTTTCATATTTCATTGTTCATAAAGTAAATACACACACATATATATACATACATACATACCTACATAGACACATACATACATATACACATATACAAATACCAACAGATACACAAACATACAGATAGACATATATACATACATACATACATACATACATACATACACACATACACACATACATACATACATAAATACATACATACATACATACCTTGGCAGGACCCATAATTCGTGGAAATGTATAAGAACTACACCCTTCAATAGACTGTCCAATTTGTGTGAATGGGGTCCAGAATGTGGCCTGAGAAAGAACCGTGTTTATATAGGATAGGGGGATATAGGATAGGGGTGAGTTTGGTTATGAAAGTACTATTTTGGTGTTTTTTAAAAAGAAATAGTTGATTACTATGTATATAATATACAAGATATAACATTAAATAAATATTTCATTACTTTTTTTTAATAGTGATTTATTTATTATAACAATTGTATATGAACTTTTATGAAATATTTATGATAATAAATAATTTTTTCCAGTTATAATACCATGATATTAAAAAATTAGATTTATTCATAACTATTTTAATTAAAAACAATTAATAAATATATATAATATTATTAATTATATTAGACATTTAAACATTATTTTATGTTACCATAGAAATTTTTTAGAATTTTAATTTGATTCGGTTTTAAAGGAATTTTTATAATACAAATTTTGAAATTTAAGTTTTATAATGTTTTTATGCGAATGATTGAAAATCATATTAATACATCGATACATATTAATACATTAAAATCATTTTACTTTTTATATAAAAATGTACTTTTTATAGCAAACAAATATTATAAAATCATGTTTTTGATATTCTGAATTTTATTTTTAAATTTAAATTATTATCAATACAATTAATTATAAATATGGATTAATTGTTAATAAATATTAAAATTCATTTGTGAAAACTTTATTTTTATAGATATTTAATAATTATTTCAAAAAATTAAATGAATTTAATTTAAAATATTATAAAAATTAATATAAATGTATAATTAGATTATGTAAATTTATATTATATTGTCATAGTATAAACATTATTATATAATGTAGTACCAATATATTATAATGTATATTAATTTAAATCTTATATTCTTATAAGATATATTATAATAAATATTAAATCCATTAATATTATTATTAATGATTAATATAACTAAAGTATCAAATGTATACATATACTGTTATTATTTACTAATCAAATGATCTAGATAAAACTATATATAGAATAATTTATACTGGATTATTTAGTGATACAAAATATTTAGGATATTTTTTTAATTAATTTGAAAATAAGCTGTTATAAATTCATTTTGTACTTATATCAAATTATGTTGTACTTATATCAAATTATTTTGTACTTATATCAAATTTATTTAGTAATTGCGTTTGTGTGCAAACTAAAAAATGAGTTATTTTACACATTGTTTTACAGGTCATTTTTCTAATCTGAATTAAATAAAATAAAAAGAGGAATTTTGATTTTGTACACTGAAAACACTAGTGTTATAGTATATTGACCTTTGACCGTTTACAAAGAAAATAATGTTAAAATTATCATTTTAAATAATTTTAAAATACTGGGTATAAAAAGCAATATTTGTTGCTCTCTAAATCTCATTACTATAAATTTTATCACATACTGTCCAAATAGATCTATGAAATCTAATATATTGAATTTTCCAATGTCCATATTTATATATGATATTAATTAAATAATTTTAATAAAATAATATTTAATTAAATTTAAAAAGGTGAAAGTTCATTCAACATTTTACGCTTGACAATTGAACATATTCTATGTCAGCGGAGAAATAAAACGCGGCATAATTCCGTGTCATTTTCCATTGGAATCAAATTCTGAGTGAAAAAATTACCCATTATTTCAGTGCTTGTCTTTAAGATAATTATAGACAAAAGGAGAAATAATAGAACAGATAAGAATTTACATATTTTACTATCTTATTAATTTATAACCACTACTTACTACTATACATAAATATTGTTCAACTTTATGGATATATTGGTATGTAACAGTTAATATTTTGAATTAGACAGGGAGTTCGTCGATTTGACACAATAACTGACGCACCTTACAGTTGTGATATAAAGATGTGACAGGGTTGCACGTTATAATGCGGGTGCTGGTGATATTGAGCGCGGTGTACGGGCATTAATAACGGGCAAGGGCAAGGGCAAGGGTTAGGATTGGGGGGTTAGGGTTAGGATAGGGTTTGGTAGGACGAAGGTTGGCGTAAAGTTGGAGTTAGCGAATGGTGAGCTGGGGTAGGCTGGAAGTAACGCAATACATTGGCATATATGAAGTAATAGGTGCACGAGTAAAGGTAGATTTAGAACAGTCTTATTAATAGGGGTAGGAAGTGACGGGTGTAACTCCACAGTAAATGGTGGGCGCGTGCATTCGACTATGCGTATTATTAAACCTTATCGCTGGCATAGACGAGATCGCAGAGCCCCAATACGGTGACAGCCACGCCCACCGCCGGACCTTGCACCAACGCCACAATCGGTTTCGGATGAGAGATATAGGCGTCTATATAGTTCCTAGTGTTGGGGGGTCAGAGGTCAGTGCGGATAGTGTTTATAAGCGATGATTATAAGCTATTAAATAGATTTAGACTATCAATAGATTGCATTTCAATTGTATCAACATTGCTCTATATCCACGGGTACTCCGTGGGTTCCCTTAATTTAACTTGTAAACATATTATAACTACCCCACCCGCTACAATGCACAACAATGCACAACAATGCACAACAATGCACACCTAAACAACAGTCCTCCTTTGTCCGCCATCTCCTGGAATTGATCGGGAGATAAATTCTTAAATGTAGATAAGTCGTTACCACTGCAGTAGTAGTTCCCTTTGGCTGTAAATAGGGAAAGTTAGTGGGTCAAGATAAGGGTCAAGTCAAGATGACCAGTGATAAGATAAAGATTAGGGAGTCGTCGGTAAGAAAGTAAAGATAAGGGTGTGGTCAGTGTGAAGATAAAGATAAGTGTATGGTCAGTGTGAAGATAAAGATAAGTGTCTGGTCAGTGTGAAGATAAATATAAGGGTGTGGTCATTTAGTTGGTAAAGATAAGGGTGTGGTCAGTGTGAAGATAAAGATAAGTGTCTGGTCAGTGTGAAGATAAAGATAAGTGTCTGGTCAGTGTGAAGATAAAGATAAGGGTGTGGTCATTTAGTTGGTAAAGATAAGGGTGTGGTCAGTGTGAAGATAAAGATAAGTATATGGTCAGTGTGAAGATAACGATAAGGGTGTGATCAAGTGGAAGGTGAGTTTATAAACATTTAAAGTAACCTCTGACCTTGTAAAACAGTAAACAAAGAATCATCATTAGCACTTTCTTTCAGTGAATCTATGATTACTTGATACATCTGTGTTTAAATTTGTAACGTGATAAGGTAGGGGAAGAGAAGGTAGGGGATGAGCAGGTAAAGGAAGAGGAGGTAGGGGAGAGGAGGAAGGGGAAGAGAAGGTAGGGGATGAGGAGGTAGGGGATGATGAGGTAGGGGAAGAGGAGGTAGGGGAAGAGGAGGTAGGGGAAGAGGAGGTAGGGGATGATGTAGGGGAAGAGGAAGTAGGGGAAGAGGAGGTAGGGGATGATGAGGTAGGGGATGATGAGGTAGGGGAAGAGAATGTAGGGGATGAGGAGGTAGGGGAAGAGGAGGTAGGGGAAGAGAAGGTAGGGGAAGAGGAAGTAGGGGATGAGGAGGTAGGGGAAGAGGAGGTAGGGGAAGAGGAGGTAGGGGATGATGAGGTAGGGGATGAGGAGGTAGGGGAAGAGGAGGTAGGGGAAGAGGAGGTAGGGGATGATGGGGTAGGGGAAGAGAAGGTAGGGGATGAGGAGGTAGGGGAAGAGAAGGTAGGGGTTGAGGAAGTAGGGGATGATGTAGGGGAAGAGGAAGTAGGGGAAGAGGAGGTAGGGGAAGAGGAGGTAGGGGATGATGAGGTAGGGGATGATGAGGTAGGGGAAGAGAAGGTAGGGGATGAGGAGGTAGGGGAAGAGAAGGTAGGGGAAGTGGAGGAAGGGGAATATGAGGTAGGGGGAGAGGAGGAAGGGGAAGTGGAGGTAGGGGAAGATGAGGTAGGGGAGAGGAGGAAGGGGAAGTGGAGGTAGGGGGAGAGGAGGAAGTGGAAGTGGAGGAAGGGGAAGATGAGGTAGGGGAAGTGGAGGTAGGGGATGATGAGGTAGGGAAAGAGGAGATAGAGGAAGTGGAGGTAGGCGATGAGGATGTAGGGGAAGAGGAGGTAGGGGAAGAGGAGGTAGGGGAAGATGAGGTAGGGGGAGAGGAGGTAGGGGAAGTGAAGGTAGGGGATGATGAGGTAGGGAAAGAGGAGATAGAGGAAGTGGAGGTAGGCGATGAGTAAAAAGGAATGCAGTAAATAGGATAGAAGTATAGTAGGAGGAACTTAGATGGTATGGAGCAGTGAGTAGTAAGTAGCGAGTAGCGAGTAGCGAGTAGTAGGCGGGGCAAGGAGTAGGCGGGGCATGAAGTATTTTTATTATTGAGTTTATTACTTTATCACCTCCATTGTAAGTGCATTCATCTTATCGGGTCTGTTCAATGTTATGGTTTGTATTCGGCCCCTTCTGCCAATCTCCACTTCCGGAGTGGAAGCTGAGGTAGACCCTGAAGTCGGGTTAGTGTCCGTAACGTTCTCGGCTGATAGGTCATCCACCAGAGCAGCATATTTATTCTTAGCCTCATCCTACAAGGGTTAAGGGTTAAAGGTTATACTAAGGTAACAGCGGCAGTGTTTATCTAAATGTACTGTAATCATTGAGTAATTACTAATCATAGATTTGGTAGTTATGTGTTGAGGTGTGATTATTGGTAATCAATGATTACCAATAATGATTACTAATCATGAGTGATAACATTGCCAGGAACTGGGAAACAACTCCATACTGATACTATGTGGTGAGTAGTGGAGTAGTGGAGTAGTGAGTAGTAGAGTAGTGAGTAGTGGAGTAGTGAGTAGTGGAGTAGTGGAGTAGTGGAGTAGTGAGTAGTGGAGTAGTGAGTAGTGGAGTAGTGAGAAGTGGAGTAGTGAGTAGTGGAGTAGTGAGTAGTGGAGTAGTGAGAAGTGAGTAGTGGAGTAGTGAGTAGAGGAATAGTGAGTAGTAGAATAGTGAGTAATGAATATTAATAATAATCGTTACATAATCATATTGAAATAATACTTACAAAAAATGTAATGTTGAAATAAATAATTATTATTCAAATATATGAACTTTGTGTTAATATAATTGTGCAAGTGGGCGTGTCTATGTAAGTAAATATGGGGGCGATGAGGAAGGTATGAGGTGATGAGGAGTGTATGGGGGTAATGGGGAGTATATGGGGTGATGGGGAGTGTATGGAGGGGAAAGGAAGGTATGAGGTGATGAGGAGTGTATAGGGTGATGGGGAGTGTATGGGAGTGATGGGGAGTGTATGGGGGTGATGGGGAATGTACCGAGGTGAAGGGGAGTGTATTGAAGTAATAGGGTAAGAGGGTAAGAGGGTAAGAGGGTAAAATGCTAAGAGGGTAAGGGGGTAAGAGGGTAAGAGGCTAAAGGGGTAAGAGGGTAAAAGGGTAAGAGGGTAAGAGAGTAGAATGCTAAGAGGCTAAGAGGGTAAGAGGGTAAGAGGTTAAGAGGGTAAGAGGGTAAGAGGTTAAGAGGGTAATAGGGTAAGAGGGTAAGAGGGTAATAGGGTAAGAGGGTAAGAGGGTAATAGGGTAAGAGGGTAAGATACTATTATTGAGAATGGTATTACGTTTACATGTGGAGATGGCGTTTAATTCAATATTAAGTCCGTGGCATTTCACCTGTTATTTTTACTAATGTTGGAATATTTCTTAATATAGTATTGTCCCTATATCAGTATTGTACTACTAGTAGTATTAGTAATGTGTAGTTAATGTAATTAGTCAGTATCCTGATAGAATTTGTTTTTATTAATATATGAGTCGAGGAAGTAAATATCAGTGTAATTAGTGTTGTTTAGGTTTGTTTTATTGTCATTGAAAAAGAATTAGTTATTTGTTAGCAAATTGATTTTATTAGTTGTTTAATTGTGTTTGATGTATTCTTTGGGTTTTACTTCTGTATCATATTAATATGACGTGTTTTAGTATAATGTGCATTTTTGAATGAATTTATAGCTGGTTTGGTTAAATTTTTTAAAAAATAACACATTAATGTATGATTTTATATATAATAGAAAATAGATAAATGTATTAAATTATGATTACCTTGAGAGTTGTATTGAGGGTATGATAAGATAATATAATAATAGGTAAAACAATATTGAGTATAGAGGGGATGTAATGATAAGATAATATAATAAAATATAAAACAATACAAATGAGATAATACAATAAAAGATAAGATAGGATGACAGACTGTATTGTGTTAATATAAACTAACCATGCTCATCTGACCCAGACTTGACCATGCTTTCCACTTGGCACCTCCTACCATATCTAACATGCCTGGTTTCTTATCATTGCAAACCCCCTTGGTTGCCTGTAGTAGATGTGAGATTGTCATGGAAATTAATATGTCACAGACTAGACTGTTTTCAAAGTAGGATTTCTAATTTATTATAAGACAGTAATTAAATATTAATAAAATATGACAATTTATTTGCTATTTAAAAATAAATGTATCAAGTAAATATAATATTAAAATGTAATAATGAATATTATATAAAAAATTGTATAATATTAATTAAACATATAGTATACTATATACCCTATACCAAGATAATTATAATATATAACCAAGATATATAACCAAGATAAATAATTAAGATATATAACCAAGATATATAACCAAGATAAATAATCAAGATATATAACCAATATATATAACCAAGATAAATAATCAAGATATATAACCAATATATATAACCAAGATAAATAATCAAGATATATAACCAATATATATAACCAAAATAAATAATTAAGATATATAACCAATATATATAATAAGCTATATAAGATAGATATATAACCAATCTGATAAGATACATATATAACAATATACATATATAACAAGATACATTCTAGGTCATTTTATATAAAACTATTCTATACTTCTGTTTGCCAAATAACATTTCTTACTACTCTTGACTATATCATCGATGTCAGATATGAAACTAAGCCAAGAAAACAGATGATGTTACTATTATACATTCTTTTATAATTATGTTATATGAAAAATAAAGATAACAATATAAAATAAAATGACCTGGATGGAATCTTGGGAAGAAACCAAACCACCCAAGAAACCATTTTCTTATTATATAAGAAATATTATTGTTCGAAAATAATGAAATACATTTATAAATTTCTTTTATGTGAATACAATATAAAAAATAGGTTAACATAAACAAATGATGTAATAAACTGGAATTTTACTGGGAATCATAGATTGATTATTAGAACAATTTAGTTTTTAAACAATATGATAATTATCAAAATTATTAATAAATACAAACTATTATAATTTAATATAATATTACTGCGCTGTTTTGTAAAGGTCTTCAGAATGAAATCCATTTGACTTATTCGTCAACAACAAATTATTGTACACCTTTTTAACATTTACATAGTCGGCATTTAAATATGCACACCAGGTAGACGATATGTTTGTGACATTATAAATTCAAATTAAATAAACAGATGATGAATAATTTACAAAAATGTTCTCAATGGTAAATCTATAAATAGAATCCTAGGTATTGGTTTAAAACCTGTTTAAAAAGGGCGTAAAGTTGTAATTTCACCATAGCTCCAGGGTCTTTGGAGAGAGTTTTCAGCTTCATCTGAGCATCGGTGAAATTATCAAGGCATACCGGAGATTGGAAAAGCATCCTATGAGTTTATTTGGTTTTGTCAATCGTTATAATATCTTTAATATAGTGAGATTTGCTATGTGATACCATACTATATATTGAATATATATAATCAACCTCATATAGATAACAGTTATTTTACTCAGAAATATAAAGAAATATGTATATTAATAACTACCATAACAAATTTTCTAAAGTACTTAAAATATTTTAAATAATCCAAATTTTCTTTTCTCTTTAACTATATTATTTATATATAACTAAAATGTATTATTTAGCAAACGTAGCTGTTTATGCTTAAGACATAGAGTATAAATTATTGTGTTCATTATAGATTACAATATATTTCAAGTATTCAATTCTTAGAATAATTGTTAATATTCTATTTGTCAATTTCAAATAATTATAATTTATTATTACATTTTTTAAATCTATTTAATTTTATATTTGATCAAATCTCTATATTTAATTAGGTATATTTAATTAGGTATATCTAATTAGGTAATATGTAATCAGGCAGTTTGTTCAGTTCAATTGAATCAGTTATATCTAAAATAACAAAGATAATCTTGGGTTATATTTAATTAGGATATTTATTTAACTATATCCATATTATTCATATATGTGGATTAGTTATTAATCTAAATCTATGATTTAATTAGATAAACTTAATTAGGACAATATTCAATTATAGTCAATTATTATTAAGTAATCTTAAATATTATGATATCGATAATCTACTAGATATATACATTTAAAATATAATATTAGGTTCACTCACTAATTCATTAATATTCATTTATTAAGGATCCATATACTACATAAGATATATATTTATAAACACCTTCTATACAATAGTGTAATTCAAGATTAATCTTGGAAATCTTGGCTGTAACATTATATTTTTACTTGTTACCATGTATTTACTTATTTAAGTTAAACTACTATTGATTTAAGATTCACTATTTATGTTTAACTGAGATTAATTTCTAATTTTAAATAATAAGTTTTTCAAACCCAGAATAAAAGTAATTTAATTTTTTGTTTTGAAAACTTTCTTAATATTATTTTCAAAATTTCGGATTCATCAAATCGATTTAATCGATATTAATAACTATTATTTCACTCGTTTTCTAGGTTAGAACACGGCTATTAATGTAAGGTAATTTGTTAACAATTGTGTTATATTATACAAAAAAAAGAGAAAAAATTATAAAATAAAAATTAAATATGTGCTTAATTATTTACTAGACTTTACAATATGGCAATGTATTCATTGTAATGATAGATCAACTTTAACACTATGTTTCATCTACCTATAAGTAACACATATAATATATGTAATATTTACGATTATATTATAACATGCTCAAATCTCTCTGGAATACATAATACACTAAATATAAATTATGTTTTTGAAATATTACGTAATAATATTTTTACGTAAAATATCAATACAAAATATATAGGAAGTGAAGAATAGTTAGATTATAAATATTATATTACTACTTATATTGTTACATATGTAATTAACTTAAATATAATTGAAAACTATCTTACTTCCTTCATTGATTAGGTATGGAGTTGAAGTTGTTTGTAAAGTTTAATAAAGTTATATATATAAAATATCATAATATATGAGCATATCATTGAAAGAATTTTTTACAGAATTAATCAATATTTTATTTATATATTTCATATGGACTTTCATATAATAATTAGAAATATATTAAGTTTACTATAAACTTACCTATTAAATACATGATCATATTTCACTGTTTTGATAGTAGTAAAAGTTTTTCTAATTAATGTAAACATATTTTACCGGAAATGACAACTGAAAATTTGTATCTTGAAGTTGAAATCCTGAAACGCCAAACTATCAAATAAAGTAATATCGTATACTAATTAGATATTATTATTTAAATATTTATAAAATATTAGGTATTCAAAAACATAAAATATTAATATGTTATTTTATAATAGAGTAATGTAGTTGATTTATTATATTTCATAATATCAATATTTAATGTTTAAAAATTCATATTTTCGCATGTTAAAATATATATTCTTAAACAATTCTGTTTACTTATACAATTACTATTATTTAAATATCGTATATTTTAATTGTTTTTTTACTATTAATATTTAATATAAATACATTTTATAATAAATTAATAGTTAATTACAATCAAATGATTTTTGAATGTATTAATTATATTTTCAAAAATATATTATATGTATTTTATTTTTAATATAGTATATATTATAATTAACATTATTGTAGAGTATTTCTATATTAATAAGTTATATATATGTTACAGGGAAGTATTATTAAACAAATATAATAAATTAATATTTCTGTTACTTCAAATGTAATATAACAGTCATTTCAAATATTTACCGGCTGAAATAATTCCGTCTCCGATTCTATAAACATTTATTATAAATAATATAAATTCATATACATAAGAAACTCCATTCGTATAACAAATGTTATATATTAATTATTAACATATAATACTCTTTATAATATAATGTATTGTGATAATACATTTTATTAGATATTCCATTATATAATTTATGTATATTTATAATTTATAATAAAATATTCTTTGAATATTTTATAGATTAAACTTTTTTCCATTTAGTAACTTATATACTCTTACCTAGAAAAGGTCTACCTTTTTTCCTAAAATGCATAGAGAATTTTAACACTGAGTTAATTTGAATATAATCCAAATATGTTTTATAGATATAAATATTACAATTAAAGAATGTTTTGTTATAAATATACTTACAAATATCAATAAGCTGTAAAGAAATATACTATTAGTAGGTAATATAATATAATGTTCTGCTTACTTTTTTATTTTATAACTATTAATAATTCTTGAACAGAAATTTTATTTTCTGAAGTATAACAAAGTTTTAATTAAACTCTAGCATGTTGAGATTTTCAGTTTATACTTCGATGTCATATAATAATTTAATTAAAATAGAAAATATAATATAATAAGTTAATTAATTATTGATATACTAATAGGTCTAAAAAGTACTAAGATGGATTTGGTTAATAATAATACCAGAGATTTGTTTATCCGCTCAAGAACATTTACAATAACAATGTGGATGATAGATGGATACCTATTTATCAAGAATTGCCCATTATTTTAAAAGAAATTTCATTATTTTACAAAAGTAAACATTTGTATTTTATTAAAATATATATAATGAGTATTTTTTATCAATATTTGTATTTCATATACATTAATATTGTATTTTATATAACAATTCTATTTCACTAAAATTAATCTATGACTGATATCATTGTTTTATGTTTTAAAATAATATTTAAAATATATTCTTTTAAAATTATAAGTTTATGTAATCTATATAAATTTGTAATACTCATTATTTGTATAATATACATTTATCCTAACTATTATGATATAGGAGTTCCCTTTAAAGTACATATATATTTGATGTTTCATTAATACACATAGATATAAAAAATGTAGTTATAAATCTATTATATGTTTGGTTTTTTTTTATTTGATCTAGGATTATTTCATTATTTAAATCCTATTGTTTTGAATTTAGATTCCAGTTAAGAAATAACTTTGAATCAAAATGAATATGGCAAAACGTGTTTGTATAATAATATGGATAAATAAATTTTAGACTGTCTTCTAATCAAATTCTAAACTGTCTAATTATCAATTTCATATTTTGTGATCATTTATTGAATAGTACCATTATATTGTCAATATGTGTAATGCATTCATTTACATTTTATATCATTATCCGCGAGTTTATATTTGCAGAAGTTTCCGAACTATTTCGTTTGAGCCTCTATATATTTACAGGAGACGTCTATACCAGCTTCTGATTCGCCGATGTCTAAAGTAGTGACAAATTCTGCCCATGAAGATTCTGAGGCAAAGTGTATAATATCTGACACACCATTGTCATTTAAAAACAACTATAAATACTCCGGAAATATGATTTCAGGTAAACTATTGATTTCTTTCTTATGTTTATAATTATTGTGTGATTCGTTTAATTTTACTACACAAACATTCTAATATCCTTTATCATTTTCCAATTTAGATGCTCAAACTCTATTTATAATTATACAATAGGATTTTTATTATCATTCATCAAATAATGCATATGAGTAACTTCATTTATAGATTGAATCCAATTTTCTGATTCAGAATTTGAATATTAATTATAAATTAAATTTTACCAATTTTTATGTGCACTTAAAATGATTATATTCCTTCATCAAATACTTTACGATGTACAGTATTTGTACAGCGTACATATTGTTAAAATCGTTTGTTTATAAGCAAATTATTCAATGAGGTGATAAAAATTAAATAAATTAGACATCAAAAAAATCTATCTTCATTATTATTTCCGTAGATTGTTTATTCTTTATTTATTTAGATGTTTAATTGCAAAATATATCTACAAACAAGTACCCTACTGTTAAACAGGCGGCGATGGCGATGTTATAATGACCGCAGCCAACACGAACATAGCCCACCGCACCACTTCAAACCTTCCCACTTGTCGGTCAAGTCGAGAGGTCGTCACCTTTCGCATATGCTCACCAACCGTCGGCGAATCCGCCTCGCTCAACCCCCTGTCCGGAGAGAATACCGGGCTCCAGGCTCCTCGAGTTGGACGTCTTCTCATCGTTAAGAATAAAGACGTCGGCGTAGACTCTCCTCCTCCGGTGGAGGGCGCTTCGAATGTCGTAAAGGCCGCGGCGCCCCCGGAGCCGACGTCTGGTTCCGCCGCTCTGGCGTCTTGTTCGGTTCAAAAGAAACCCGCCTTCAAGGTACCCGTCGGCAAACAACAAGTTCCTCGCGCTAGACCCGCGAAACCCCCGTTCCCTCGTTCGACTGCAATCTCGGTAAACGCTCAACACCTCTTGAAACTGTCGCGTATCGACAAGGAGAGGAAACGTCTGCAATCTACACCCGAGTACTGCGATAACACCAGAGTTGACAACGTGGGCATCCCTGTTATCTTTGGTGAGTTACGCTCGTGGAGCTTCTCTTCGATGTATCGCCTTGTATTCAATGCGACATCTCTGCGTTATTCTGATACCTCGCCGAACTCTGAACTATCTCTTCACATAATAACCCCTCCTTCATTTGAAATCTTAACCCCTCCTTCATTTGAAATCTTAACCCCTCCTTCATTTGAAATATTAACCCCTCCTTCATTTGAAATCTTAATCCCTTCTTCATTTGAAATATTAACCCCTCCTACATTTGAAATCTTAACCCCTCCTTCATTTGAAATCTTAATCCCTCCTTCATTTGAAATCTTAACCCCTCCTTCATTTGAAATCTTAATCCCTTCTTCATTTGAAATATTAACCCCTCCTACATTTGAAATCTTAACCCCTCCTTCATTTGAAATCTTAACCCCTCCTTTATTTGAAATATTAACCCTCCTCCATTTGAAATATTAACCCCTCCTTTATTTGAAATCTTAACCCCTCCTTCATTTGAAATCTTAACCCCTCCTTCATTTGAAATCTTAACCCCTCCTTTATTTGAAATCTTAACCCCTCCTTCATTTGAAATCTTAACCCCTCCTTCATTTGAAATCTTAATCCCTTCTTCATTTGAAATATTAACCCCTCCTACATTTGAAATCTTAACCCCTCCTTCATTTGAAATCTTAACCCCTCCTTTATTTGAAATCTTAACCCTCCTCCATTTGAAATATTAACCCCTCCTTCATTTGAAATCTTAACCCCTCCTTTATTTGAAATCTTAACCCCTCCTTCATTTGAAATCTTAACCCCTCCTTCATTTGAAATCTTAACCCCTCCATAACTAGGAAATCACTTCTTCACAATCATATCCCCATTTACGTGACACCTCTAATTCACATTATTCATCCTTCCCTCTCCGTCTTTCTTAACCTGACAATATCACCTCTTAATCACCTCATTTCTCCTTCCCCTCTCCCTCACCTTACCTCATCTAACATCATCTCACCTCGCCGTATTGTACCCCCACACCAGGTACCGGATGCCAACCTCCAAAACCTACTGCCGGGGTTCAGCGCCGTAGTAAGCGACATGGAGCCGACTCCAACTCCATCCCTAGTTACCGTAACCTAGCCGTGCGTAAAGAACTACTGCTGAACCTGCCGGACCACGAGGCCCGCATTCAGGGCCACGACAGCCCCCACATCGCCTTCACTAGCATCACTCTGACTACCCGTAGTAGGTCCACTCCGAATGGACTAAACCCCGAGGTTAAGGCAGTGGGATGAGTATTTGAGGGAAGTGGGGATAGCATCGGATAGGCCGTAGACTTTGTAATGCGAGTAGCAGTATAAGTTAGTGAGGTAGTTCATGTGAAATCGGTGAGATAAGGCATAACCTAAATGAGACAATCTTGTAAGTTATAATATTAAGGTAACGGATCTTCTTTTATTTAAACTAATCAATTTGAAACGTGATAATTTTATACACGATATTGTAAAATCCTAGATTTTATTTAAAATTTTCCTTTGAAATCAGGTAATTCAGGAGATCATTGATGTTCTAGATAAAGCTAGTGAAGACTCGTCTAGACTCATTGTTCTGGCCGCATTGACCGGTTACAATGGTGTTTGGTGTGGTGGAATAGACACCGACTATCTCGTCAACCAAAGTGTGGTAAGAATTGATTATTTACAATTCTCTATAATTTATCATCTTCTCGTTGCTCACTTTCACTCTTACTTACCTACCCCTCTACTTCACTTTATCACTCTAATATTGTCATATATTACGTCTACATCTTCTGCACTGTATCTTCATGTCCAAACCCTTTAAAAGAGGTCTAACATCAATTTCTATTTATAATATTGATCTTGTCTTTGTTATTTAGTTTCTAAATTGTGAAAAAAATCAAAATAATATGAATATAATAGAAATTTAAAATGTTATGTATTTTATTCCATTTATTAATAATGCCATAAATTATATATATTCTTTCCTTATTATATTTGTTTGACATGATATTATATTTAATATTGCTTATAATTATTTAAAATTCAAAATGTATTAATGTAATGGAGTTTTTTATAAGTGTGATACAATTTTAATTATTTTAATTAGATACTTGATATTATATTAATTATTAGATATTATATTATTTATTAAATATTGTTTGATTATTATTGAGAGCTGATAAAAAAACTGTTGAAAATAATTAATTTTTATATAAAATTGCGAATTGTTTAATCTTACATTCAGTTCATCCCATTTATTGAAATTATGACAGTACCCAAACTTTTTGCATCTTTTTTAATTATTAATAATTCAAATAAATATTAATACAGAGTAAGAAATCAAATGAAACTTTTGATGTACAAGTAGTGGTTGAATTGACTGATGCTATCAAGTTAGTGCCTTAACCCCATAAGTAGTTAAATTCATATAAAGCTTTAAGCCTAAAGTGTAATTTTATTCAAATTAAAATGAATATATTTATTTTGACTAAATTTAAATTTCAAATCTATAAAATTTCTGATACCACTAACTTCTACTTAGAAATACCACTAAACCTTATAAGAACACTGTAACTTCACTAAACCATATAGGAACAATATACATATTTACCACTAGTCTTATTAACCCCCTAAACCCCACACGCAGAGCCCTGTACCTTCGTATCACTAGCCTCACTAAACCACTGATTGCTTTAGTTAATGGAGAATGTAATGGAATTGGATTATCATTAGCACTGTTGGCTGATATGATCTATGCTACGGATAAAGTACTTACTATACTTATTGTACTTAATTTACTTAATATTGCTAATTTAGGTAATGTGCATAATATAATTGTTATTTTATTCTACATTTGTTTTTAATTTAATTCTAATTAATTACTGCAATTTCAACTCATCAGATACTCTTACAACCTTTGTAGGCATCCTTCTGCACCAGAACAGATTTGTTCTTCAAATCACCAAGTCATGGAAATTTCCCCGAATATTTGTTAGGGCTAACTAGAACTCTTCCTGAAGCTGTAGGTCAACGTTTTGTTAGTGAGTAAAGGGAAATAACATAGGGAAAGAGATATTGTAGGAGGGTAGAGATGATAGTAGAGAAGATAGTAGAGAAGATAGTAGAGAAGATAGTAGAGAAGATAGTAGAGAAGATAGTAGAGAAGATAGTAGAGGAGATAGTAGAGGAGATAGTAGAGATGATAGTAGAGATGATAGTAGAGATGATAGTAGAGATGATAGTAGAGATGATAGTAGAGATGATAGTAGAGATGATAGTAGAGATGATAGTAGAGATGATAGTAGAGATGATAGTAGAGATGATAGTAGAGATGATAGTAGAGATGATAGTAGAGATGATAGTAGAGATGATAGTAGAGATGATAGTAGAGATGATAGTAGAGATGATAGTAGAGATGATAGTAGAGATGATAGTAGAGATGATAGTAGAGATGATAGTAGAGATGATAGTAGAGATGATAGTAGAGATGATAGTAGAGATGATAGTAGAGGAGATAGTAGTAAATATATTAGATTAAATAGTAGAAGAGATAATTTAGGTGGAGGAGAGGATGGGGGTGTTTCACAGTTTATTTTCAAATCATACTACAGTTGATTATAGTGTGTGATTCCTTACCTCTATACAGGCTACTGAAATGTTATTATCCGGATGTCGTATGGATTCTGGAATGGCCGAGAAGTATAACCTGATCTCAAGAGCTCCTTTTCACTCTAATTCTATCAAAAACACAATCCTCAATACAATACATAGACTTGCATTAAACCAATCTCCTGTTGGTATATCATACTATCTATCTCTCTCTCTTTCTCTCTATCTTTGTCTCTCCATCCCTCACTTACTCACTCAACATATATCTCAATCTACCTTACTCTTTAATGACCATTAACTCCTTTACAGTCATTGGAACGCCTAAGTCAGACAATAAAGATGTCTATAAGTTCAGAACAACGTCAAGAGCTTTTCAAGGTCGTTGAGGCTGAATGTGTAGATTTCGGAGCGAACTTAACACCTGGCTGGTTCCGCGAGTACCGTAAAATCCTAGAAGATCGCAAACCAAAATGTCCTCAATAAGACTGACGGAGATGTCTTAGCTGTGTCTTAATTGTTTGTCTTTTTTACCGACCTCGTCTGGTCTCATTTCTAGTACTATTGTTACGAGCAACACTTTTCATCGTTGCAGCCTTTATATGATAGTATGCCTTTCCATCCTAACTCAATCTCTTGCTCAGTAAGGTTAACGAGGGCTGTGCAATATTATCGTTGGAACACCTTCGCTAGTTTAGTAATCATCGACATTAGGTGCACCTCTCCTGCTCAACCTGTCCCACTTTTGTCCCACTTTATTTATAAATCCGGTTATCGACCGCGCAACTCCAGTACGTTCTTTGGAATCGCACCTCCGTAGTACCCTCTGTCAACTAGCAAATGTACATATCCCAACTACGTAATTCTGAAAAGAAGCTCATTTATATTTATATAATGTTATTTGTTAATTAATTAATAAATATAATAATGTTTTATCGACTAAATTTAATTTATCAAATTATAAATTCACTTATCTTATATTTTATTAATTTGGAGATTATTCATGACTAGTATATTATTCTACTAGTATATAATATATACTGAATATTATAATTAATATAATATTTAATTTAAGTGGAAAAATAACGTATAATCCCAAAAGAATATTTTTGTATAAAAATAATGAATTATCAAACTGCGAATATATATAATTAGTAGTTGATTGAGATAGTTACAATAAGCAATCGACCACATTTTACCAAATCATATTTATAATGTATGATAAATGTTATTATTGATAACATTAATAATAATTAATAAATTACAAATTCATAAAATTATAATCTTTATAACGTTACTGCGAATTCTGTAACAATTGTGAAAATACAAATATAAATACTTTAATTAATGTGATTTATGGTGTTTTTTTTATATATTATCAATATATCATAAATGTGTTTTACTTTGTTTAATTAAAGCCAAGATTACCTGTAATTTTGGATTAAAATAAGTTATACTACCATGTAATTGTAGACTAACACTGTATCTAGTGTTAGCTATTCTAATTATAATTGAAAGCCAATGCAATTAATTAATTAATTTAAATTATTCACATATATTTCATATATTAGATTGATTGCCTATCTTTTAATACAGTCATTTTTTTATTGGCATCAGCGAATCTTATCAAAAGTGAATTTGAATATTCATGTCTAGATGTAACAATGAAATTACTGCTATAATCACCACCATTTGCAAATAAATAATGATATGCTCTTTCTGATCCTCTATAAAATATTAACCTAAGTTACTATTATTAATAATATTAATCTAAGCTAAGTTACTGTATATCAGATATATGGAATTTAATTAAATCATTTTAAGGATGTCATTATTAGTTTATCATATGTTATTATATAATTATCACAAAATTTAAATAAATTGTCAATAAGAATTTACCATTTTGAGTAATTTTAATTCTAATGACAAACCCAAAATTAGCAATAATAGTAATATTGAGTCAAACTAAGGGATTTACTTAGTTATTAGTCAAATTATTTTCGTTTGGTTAATTCATGTGAATTTCTAATTTGGTTCGCTTAACAAAAAAAATAGCCGAATATCCGTAGTTCTAATGTTAATTATAAAACTATGAGATTTACGTTATACTTCACTATATATTACATTCGAATTTTAATTAATGTTAATATTAATACAACTATATTAAATGAATATAAATTGATATAAATTATATTTATAGATACATTATATATATATTTAATACCCTATAGGATATGTTCTATGTGGCATAACCACTTTATTTCGTAACATTAATCTACCATTTCTATATAGTGTTTAAATAACAGTCTAATTTATTGGTATTATAAAATTTATACTTATATTAAATATAGATTATTATGTATATAATTTACAGAAATATATAGACGATAATTAATACTCAATAATTTATTGATATGTATATTTAACATCTTAAATATTATCAAAATAATCTTAGATTAATTGCTTTTTATTATTATTTTTAAAAAAATGAAGAATATATTTATGTATATTTTTCATTACTAATTTAATATAGTAAATCATTTATTAAAGGATAATTATTTTTTTTATTTTTATAAATTTATAATTTTTAGAAAATTATAGATTTATGTATACATCCAAATCTATTAGTATATACAATTATTAAGAATTATGAAAATACTTGTATTTTCTTTCATTATTTACAAATAATTCAAATGTGACGTTGATGTCCAATTTAAATATTTACATATAAATATATTATTTACATGATCGTACATAGCAAGACATAATGGATGATCATCATATGGGGCATGGCATGTCAAAAATTGCTATATATCCATCGAAGTTTATGATTTATAATCTATATCTAAATGTAATATAATCTAATCACATATGTTAAATTTACAAATAAATTCTTTACTATATAACTATATTAGTTTATTATTTAAAGTTATTATTTGATATAATATACAATTTAAGTTATATTTACTCAATATATAACTTAGATTATATATTAGTAATAATAATAATAATTTACAATATTATTATTGAATATACTTAATTTACACTTATAAATAAACAATTACAGGTGCATTCCATATATTACATTACTTCTATCGTCAAAATTTGTAAGATGTGTCGGACTATTTATTTGCTACGATCTATTAAAATTTATACATGTTATAAAACTATTATGCGTACTTAATGTTATGTTAGTATTTAATTTACTTATTTTATAAATAAATAATTTATCTCAGTAATATAATAATAATTATAAATGTATTCAACGAAAGTTTAATTTCAAATACTAATGCATTTCTGAATATGGTTACATCTATATATCCATTATAACCATTTTAGCTCTGCAATATTTTTAGTCCTTTTCCAGAAACCATTTTCTCAAGATAAATCACTCTCGCGATCACAAGTTAATATTACAATAAATTAACAGTTTAAATTAATAAATAAATGAAAAGTTTAAAATACGTATTCATATGTTCGTTTATCTTTTTGTATAAACATAAATAATAATCAAAATCATTAATTTATATTTATATGCATTATTATAAACAATACCTTTTTAAGTAGACATCAATATTACATCAAAAATATCTTATTTATCAGATCAAATATATAAATCTAGTACATTTACTCACTTTACTCATTTGTTACTACGATAATAATAATTGTGAGATGGTATCTACTAGATATTGATTTCGACTATATACTAAATAAATGTAGTGTCTAATTTCCAGTGGCTAAGGTTGCTACGACACTCATTCGTCGGAGTCTTCATTCAACTCGCTTGGCTGTATGGTCTTTCACTTAGTGGACCACTGAGGGGTCTTATGGTCTTTGAACATTCGCAGGTTATTTTTTATTTCTTTATATCAATTTCTTATTTCGTTATATTTTCAGACTTATGCATATAATTAATAATTATTAGTTTTTAAAATTTTAATTTTTATAATTCAAATATAATATTCTTTATGAATTTCTCTTGATTCTCTTGATTAGACTTTTTTGACAATCCAATAACCATAAATTTGGATATAGTGGATTACCTACCTGCATATTTTTGTCAGTCATTTTGAATTGATTAACATTTTAATAACTTTTTTATTTATTATTTTTATTGCTAATTTAGATATTAGTTGAATTATATGACTATTATATGACTAATTATATGACATCATTAATTAATTTAATTAATAATTTATTAATTTATAATATCATTTTAAAATTTATTAAAACTCTTCTATACCACATTTTATCAATATATAAATATATTGTGAATATATATCTATATTATAATTAATATATATTATATATATATACTATGAAATGATTTTTAAAATGTATATTTAATTTAATTTATTGATTATTAATAAAAATTAATTTTTCATATTTTTTTAATTTTAATATTATTGTATTCTATTATTTTATTACCAATTTATAATATGTGATGCTTTCTAATCATTCCATATATATATTAATGTATCTAATATATCTATATCTATATTAATGTATCTATATATAATAATGATTTCCTTGTTTTCGTTGATCTCCAAAATCTGTTATTGATATATCCATAAAAAAGTAAACATTACTATTATTACATTATTATAATGTATGTCTTGTTCCATAATAGTTGATATATATCATTTCCTTTTAAGACCTTATTATATCCTTCCTTTGGATCAAATAATTATTATAAAACTCATCATTTAATAATGCTTCTTTACAAGTATAAAATGGTAATTTTTTTGGCTATAATTCTGATAATGAAACCAGCTTTAAAAAAATCATACTATATAAGTTTACATCCCTTCTATTACACATCAATAATTTTTTTAGATATGAAGGCATCAGCTAAACTTATAATTAAACCATACTTTTATCTTATATCTTCAGAGTAAATGACATTGAAATACTATCTGATTTATGTGCAATTGTGATATTAAATCTTTTGTAAGACAGGATTTTAAACATTCTGGATATATTGGAAATCTAAAAATTGATATAATATGACTAATTGTAAATTATACTAAATTACATTGCAAATAAATTAAATAATTTTATATGTGTTTAACATCATTAATAATTGATAATGCGTATAACATATGCTTATGTAATATACCGAAAAAGTCAGAAATGTTATATATTTAATAATATAAAAATAATCTATTTGAAATCATATTTTATTATATAGTTATATGTGTTTTATGATTACAAATTATATCAATAGGTTTGATTAATTAGCATTACAATGAAATATTTTATATCACCATTTTGGCAAATATATTGACATTCCTATGTAATATTACTCTATTGTGTTTATTTTATTATTAAATTAAAAAATGAATGGTAGAATAAATATCATTCGTAATTCTATATATTAATAAAATCTATAAAAGTGAAATATTTTTCTTTGTTTATAAAAGTTAGTCAATTCAAAATGGCTGACAGTTAATGTCCGGTAGTTGCTAAAGATGAGCCATATACATAATATCCATACCACTATCCTAATCTAAATCAATACCTCACCTCGTTTACATATATATATATATATTATTGTATTTATATTTATTTTATTTATTTTAGTTGCTATTACTACTACTACTACTACTACTGCTACTGCTACTGCTACTGCTACTGCTACTGCTACTGCTACTGCTACTGCTACTGCTACTGCTACTGCTACTGCTACTGCTACTGCTACTGCTACTGCTACTGCTACTGCTACTGCTACTGCTACTGCTACTGCTACTGCTACTGCTACTGCTACTGCTACTGCTACTGCTACTGCTACTGCTACTGCTACTGCTACTGCTACTGCTACTGCTACTGCTACTGCTACTGCTACTGCTACTGCTACTGCTACTGCTACTGCTACTGCTACTGCTACTGCTACTGCTACTGCTACTGCTACTGCTACTGCTACTGCTACTGCTACTGCTACTGCTACTGCTACTGCTACTGCTACTGCTACTGCTACTGCTACTGCTACTGCTACTGCTACTGCTACTGCTACTGCTACTGCTACTGCTACTGCTACTGCTACTGCTACTGCTACTGCTACTGCTACTGCTACTGCTACTGCTACTGCTACTGCTACTGCTACTGCTACTGCTACTGCTACTGCTACTGCTACTGCTACTGCTACTGCTACTGCTACTGCTGCTACTGCTGCTACTGCTATTGCTACTGCTACTGCTATTGTTACCACTGTTCTTGTCATTGCTATGAATAATATTTATCCAGCTATTATTTATATTTTTATATTTTATGGAATATCCTGTAAGTTGTGTTTTCGACTTTGAAAAATACAAATTACATTTAGGAGGTTCCGGAAATACTTTTATACTTAGCTACATATAACTACCCACACCTACACACAACTACCCACACCTACACACAACTACACACAACTACCCACACCTACACACAACTACCCACACCTACCCACAACTACCCACACCTACACACAACTACACATAATTACACATAACTACAGAAAACTACAGACAACTACACACAACTCCACACACCTACACATAACTACACACAACTAGATACAACTACCCACAACTACCCACAACTACACACAACTACACACAACTACACACAACTACACATATTACACATAATTACACATAACTACACACAACTACAGACAACTACACACAACTACATACAACTACACATAATTACACATAACTACAGACAACTACACACAACTACACACAACTACACACAACTACACACAACTACACACACCTACACACACCTACACACAACTACCCACACCTACACACAACTACACACAACTACACATAATTACACATAACTACAGACAACTAAACACAACTAAACACAACTACATACAACTAAATACAACTAAACACAACTACACACAACTACACACTACCTACAACTACACACAACTACACACAACTACATAACATTATACACAACTACACATACCCACACACAACTACCTACACACAATAATGTCTGCAACTGCTTATTAAAGTCAAACTCAAGCTACCAACACGTAACTTTTCATTATCTTTTACAGATTGTTGTGATTGCTGCTGCTGCTGCTTTTTTTACAAACACAAGTACCAACTCCAAGGTTCATATTAAATATTAATAATTGTGTATGTTGAAATTGTTAAATGTTTTCTTTTATTTTGTTTCTGTGTTCCAAATACAAAATATTATTCTTAATAAAAATACAATAAATCAATCGAAAAATGTAATAAAACTGATTACATGAAATTTAGATGTTTTATATGAAATTTCACGATTAATCTACTTTCAGTTTAGAGGTTCCATCTTCTTTGTTATCGCATTCCTCGGTATTTTGTTATTCGACCATGATCATGATGAGTCGACATCTTCAAATATCCTTTCAAATTCTCCGTAAACTCGCCCAATCCAACTCGTAGATTACTTTGTAATTTACCTTGCACAGTACTAGACAGTGCCAATATCTGATATAAATTCCATAATGTACTTAAATAATATAATATATTTTCTCTATTATAAAATATCTTACGATAGAATTAAATTGTCAATAATTCTCTAACTGCAAAACAATAAAATTAGTGATATTTAATTACAATTAATATGCCTTACACTAACGCTAATACCCTTAACACTAATACCCTTAATACTAAAACCCTTAACACTAATACATTAACACTATAACCCTTAACACTAATACATTAACACTAAAACCCTTAACACTAAAACCCTTAACACTAAAACCCTTAACACTAAAACCCTTAACACTAACACCCTTAACACTAAAACCCTTAACACTAATAACCTAGTCATCATCAGGGAATTTTCTCGCACATATTTCACCATCTGACCTCTTTGACTGGCCTCTCTGACCACAAGGTTAGTTAATGTAAACTATTGTATGTAATCATAAATTATAATATTGTATTCTTAAATATATCTATTTATAATGATGAGTAATTTTAATCTATTTATAATGATGAGTAATTTAAATCTATTTATAATTTATTTTCAATGAATTTCTTTAATTTCATCTAATTCACATTAGTTTTCTGAATTTATTCAAATTATAAATGTTATCGTTACTAAACTATCTTATGTTTAGTAATTTAACAATGGAAATTATTTCTTTTATTCTCTGTTAATTTAATAAATAATAATTATAACGTTTAATTGAAAAAAGATTTGAAGGTACATTTTAAATATTTAACTATTTATGAAATGTTGACCTTTACAGGCTGGAGTTGTTTTATTATTCTTCACTCTTTGTTTGAAAACTGGGTTCAACACATTCGCTAAACGACTATCGCATGACATCGGAGGTCATAAGAGGTTATAGTCCCTTTATATCTTTTTACGTCCGTTCACAATTCCAGTAGATTGGATGCGGAGTAACTACAATAAGTAACTATTGTAAAGATTGATACGTACTTATTAAATCGTAATGTATTCTATTCCCAGACTGAATGCAATGTCAACCCTTATCGCAAGCATTCTCCTACTGCCCTGGGCTCTCTTCATCCATTTCACTTCCCAGGTTGACGTCTCTACTTCGTAATGCATCCTCTGGACCTACGAATATTTCTTATTTCAATAAATTGTAATCATTACTTTGCGTTTTAGATTAGATAAGTTTCGTAAATTATGTCTAAGACATTATTAATTACAATAATTGAATAGCTACCCTCGTTAAATTACTAATACTAGATATTAAATTAATATGATATGAATAATAAAGCCCATCACCCTTTAATTAACCCCATACATAAAACTCCATCTCATTATCTCTGATAATATTCACCCCCATCTCCCCCCAATTAGCCCCGAACAGGAATACCTTTCCCCCATTCATACCGCAATGCCATTCCAAATCCACAAAACCAGAATCTTTCCTTCCAAATGATTATTATAATACCTCATCTTCTCAAAGCGCTAACTCCGCTGAATTACCAACCCAACCCTAGGAAATCCCCGTATCTTCGTCGCTGGTGAACTTTGCACCCCAGCTGCTCCTAGTTGCAGTGTTTGTGTATGTCGTCGATTTCTATGTAGTATCTGCCTGTCAGGTTAGCCTTAATTTTGCTGAATCCACCGAACAGAGTATGTATAATATGTGGAGTAGAGAGTCGAGTAGATTAACCTGTTTCGAAGTTGTCTCGCATTATTAAATCTATCTAAACTTACGGTGAATCCAGTGATATATACACGCAGAGTAACCATTTGGAATCTGTAAACATATTTTGATGACATATTTTGATGAAATATTATACAAATAACAAAACAAAAAATTATTTATAAATTTGTATATTTTTAGTGAAATATACATGTGATTTGTAGTGAAATATACATGTAAATTGTAGAGAAATATACATGTGATTTGCTGTGAAATATACATATAATACGTAGAGTAATATACATGAGATCAATAGTGAAATATACATGTAAATTCTAAAGAAATATTCATGTGATTTGCTGTGAAATATACATATAATATGTAGAATTATATACATGAGATCAATAGTGAAATATACATGTAAATTGTAAAGAAATATACATGTGATTTGTTGTGAAATATACATATAATACGTAAAGTAATATACATGAGATCAATAGTGAAATATACATGTAAATTGTAAAGAAATATACATGTGATTTGCTGTGAAATATACAAATATCATTATTATTTTTATTTTCAGACAAAACTTGATGCCAACCTGACTGCAAAATTTGGAGGTATTGGAACTCTGATCTTTGCACTTCTATTGTCTGTGGCATGGAAAAACCACGGTTCATGGCTTGTAGGGGGCACCTCTGCTATGCAATCCTCTGAACAAGAACACGCTCTATCTGGTGGTGCTGTCTTTAGTTTTGTGCTCTATGGTTTTGGTAAGTACTAGTAAAACTTTTCTAATTCATTCGATTATAATACAGAATATTATAAATATATATATATTATATGTTAATTATCAGCACTCAATATACTATAATATAGTAATTCGACTCGACCATATATTTATATGTATGTAATGTTACTATTAATAACTAATAAAATACTTATTTGGTATAATATATATAATATCTCTATGTAATATCTTTTGTAAATGGTTTAATATAATTTTTCTATTTTATTTATTTTTCAAAATTAGTTTGTAAATTAGTAAATTGTAAATTGTTAATTCTATTATTGTTATATCTATTAAGTGGTGAGTAGCCGTGATTATAAAATAATTATATCCCAAAAAATAGTATGTTGTAATTATTGTATAAAATATAAAACTATATAGATTGTTTGTTAGATATATCCTAATAAACTTGCATATCTAAATGGTATTGCATCATCATTATTGCATCAAAGATCTTAAGCTATAAATTCTTGATTTTAGCTATTTTCATGTTAACCGGAGTAAGACGGAACTCCTCCACCAGGGGAAGCTTTATTGGATACTCTCCATCTGGTTGGTTAACCAGTATGACCTTTCCTCGTTTATTTACCACCACTTACAACTAGTTTTTATTTGCCTACATACTTATATTACTAATACATACGTTTCCTTTTCCTCAGTTTCAATATTTCCACTACCCTAAGGTTGTCATTAACATTGTCATTAACCTCTGACCCTTAAAATCCTCTACCCATTTTCTTTAACAATATATTAAGTTATTAACCCCTCCCATATCTCCTTAGCGCTCTCTTAACTCTCCTAGCTCTACATTAACCATTCCCATATCGACTACCCCCCAATTTCGACCCCATTACACTCCAGGCCTACCCCTTTACCGTTATGGTGGCGACATGCTTCAGCGCACCAGCGCCTCACTCGCCCTGGTGGCCAAACAAGGAATGCACGAGATCTGGGCCGACCAGAACTCTAGGAAGATATTCATGTTCCTCATTATTAATCTGGTATTGCGTCATATCCACCATCTGGTATTGCGTCATATCCACTGCTGTCTAGGCGTGTCATACAGTAAATGTATAACTAAGTTATGCGATTGTAACGCAATATTGATAATAATATTTATTTTCAAATTATTAATGATGCTAATTTTTAATCTAAACTAATTTAATAAGTATTAATGTAAACATGCGTGAGTGTGTAAGTGATAGTGTATTTATCAAAGTAATATTTGCCCCAGATGTTTGCAATGGTGGAGCTAGTGTATGGTGCCTGGACAAATAGTCTGGGATTGATATCAGATGGTTGGTTTTAGTGCAGATTTCAGTTTAAGCCCATTACTGTTTCGACACGGGGTGATAATATGCACCATTGCCCATTACACCATTACCCCGTTATTATAAAGGCCACATACTTAAGAGCCTATGCTAACTGTTCATACTACCGTTCATACTACTGTTCATACTACTGTTCATACTACTGTTCATACTACTTCAACACAAACAACTCGTCTTATGTAGACGCATATCCTCTCCCGGCTCTACTCCCTCTCACCCCCACGCTCTCATCCCCACCCTCTCACCCCCCACCCTCTCATCCTCTCACCCCACGCTCTCACCCCCACGCTCTCACCCCCACCCTCTCACCCCCACCCTCTCACCCCCACGCTCTCACCCCCACGCTCTCAGCCCCACCCTCTCAGCCCCACGCTCTCACCCCACGCTCTCACCCCCACGCTCTCACCCCCACCCTCTCACCATCACGCTCTCACCCCCACCCTTTCACCCCACCCTCTCACCCCCACGCTCTCAGCCCCACGCCCGCCCAATAGGGTTCCACATGCTATTTGACTGCTCTGCTCTTGTCATGGGTCTTTATGCTGCAGTAATGACCAATTGGAGACCCACTAGGATTTTCTCTTATGGGTTTCTAACATTTCTCTTATGAAACTATAAAGTTTAGCTATATAGCTATAAAGTTTAGCTATATAAGTATACATTTAGATATATATCTATACATTTAGATATAAAGTTTAGCTATATAGATATAAAGTTTAGATATATAACTATACATTTAGATATAAAGTTTAGCTATATAACTATACATTTAGATATATATCTATACATTTAGATATAAAGTTTAGCTATATAGATATAAAGGTTAGATATATAACTATACATTTAGATATAAAGTTTAGCTATATAACTATACATTTAGATATAAAGTTTAGCTATATAACTATACATTTAGATATAAAGTTTAGCTATATAGCTATAAAGTTTAGATATATAGCTATAAAGTTTAGCTATATAACTATACATTTAAATATATAGCTATAAAGTTTAGCTATATAAATATAAAGTTTAGATATATAACTATACATTTAGATATAAAGTTTAGCTATATAACTATACATTTAGATATAAAGTTTAGCTATATAACTATACATTTAGATATAAAGTTTAGCTATATAGCTATAAAGTTTAGCTATATAGCTATAAAGTTTAGCTATATAAATATAAAGTTTAGCTATATAACTATACATTTAGATATAAAGTTTAGCTATATAGCTATAAATATAAAGTTTAGCTCTGTAGCTATAAAGTTTAGCTAGGTAGCTATACAGTTTAGTTATATAGCTATAAAGTTTAGCTGTATAGCTATAAAGTTTAGTTATATAAATATAAAGTTTAGCTATATATAAATATAAAGTTTAGCTATATAACTATACATTTAGATATAAAGTTTAGCTATATAGCTATAAATTTTAGCGATATAGCTATACATTTAAATATATAGCTATAAAGTTTAGAAATATAAATATAAAGTTTAGCTCTGTAGCTATAAAGTTTAGCTAGGTAGCTATACAGTTTAGTTATATAGCTATAAAGTTTAGCTGTATAGCTATAAAGTTTAGTTATATAAATATAAAGTTTAGCTATATATAAATATAAAGTTTAGCTATGTAATTACTAAGCACTGATTGATTAGTTATATAACTATTTCAAATGTGTTACGAATTTCTGAAAGTAAAAAACAATCACTTTGCAGGATATATGCCAACATTCAATTATTATCTATTGTTATTAGTAATTATTTTATTAAATAGAACCAATTCGATGTGCTTTCCTCTTCTTTGCAGATATGATCGAGTTGAGATTCTCTCCGGGTTTATAAATGCTCTCTTCCTCGTGGTAATCTCTCTGTTCATTATTGTGGCTGGTGTCAGTCGCCTTATAGACCCTCCTCCCATCAGTACTGACCGCTTATTGGTTTGTATTGTAGTTGTAGTCCGAAATCAAGTATTTCGGGTCAATGTAGAAAATAGAGATTGGAGATTAAAGTGCGTGGATTTAATTAACAGAATCGCTATTATTGTAAAACATTGTTAAACTTCTGAGCAATAACTCGGAGGAATATGCTTTTAGAACTTGCTGTTAATTTAGCCGCCTGAAATTAAGTGCAAATGTTTAAATTCGCTGATTACCGACACCAGGTGGTGTCCATTGCCGGGTTCCTCGTCAATATGGTCGGTATTATGGCGTTTTCGCACGCCCATACACACGGTGGTGCTCCGTGCCCCAGTTCTAAAGACAAAGGTTACCGACTTCCTGTCTCCTTTGTGAAGCAAAACCTCACTAATCGTAAAATCTTATGACATTAACAATTATTCAAAATTGTCAAAATTGAATCTGTTCAATTGAATTAAATTGAATCTGTAGTAAGTTTTATACGAAATACAAAACACTTCATACAGATTCCCACTCACACTCCCATGGTCATTCCCACTCACATGGTCACTCACACGATAATAAAGCCAGCGAAACACCAGCTAATGACATGAACAATACAAACATGGAAGGTATTATTTATCTGTTAACTTAACAACTTAACTTAACTTAACTTAACAACTTAACAACTTAACTTAATTTAACTTAACTTACCTTAACTTAACTTAACTTAACTTAACTATAACGAATACTGTTTTCTGGCTGCGTTCGACCTTCATCACTGTGTTCTTGACCACTAGGCGTATTCCTTCACATTCTGGCCGATACGCTGGGGTCCCTCGGAGTGATCATTTCGTCTTTGTTGATTCAACTCTTCGGCTGGAATATAGCTGATCCGATTTGCTCTTTATTTATCGGCATTCTGATCTTCTTCTGCGTATTGCCGCTGGTCAGTGGAATGCGGGCCTTACCCCATTCATTAAACTAGCGCCACTTGTCTGTTTAGCACCCAATACTAGGGTCCTATCTTATTAACATGTGTTTACACTACGGGTTATCCGTAAACCTAAATTGTAACTTAGTTGACATTATGTATCTTTAATAATACGTTTCCTGAAACCTTACATTTTCTAGATCAATACTCAGCCCTAGAGACCCCTCGCATTAAGCCTTTCACCTTATTATTATCTAGACCCCTTAATCTAAGGGCCTCATAAATATCCTGGGTCTCATACTAAGACCACGCCCTCGCTATAATCCCATTCTGAATACCTTAAGTCTTCCCCTATTTCGAAACCTTGCCTCGCCTCGTTCACAATTTGCTTACCCCAAACCCTTAGATCCCAACCCCTTAATTTAAAGCGTTCCCTTGCTAAAGCACAAACTCTCATAATCCTTGCCATCTCCATAAACCCCATAAATCCCCCCCTATCACTCTAAAATATTGCAACTACCAGATCAAGCTTGGCTATTTCTTTTCCAAACTCTTTCTATCCCCACTGTTAAATATGTCCCTCCATTTGCTCTGCACCCTTAAGCTCTACTTCGGTACTTTAACCCCATCCCACCAGATCAAGACTTGCTATTTCTTTTCCAAACTCCTTCTATACTCTCTGTTAAATATGTCCCTCCATTTGCACCCTTAAGCCCTACTTCGATACTTTAACCCCATCCCACCAGATCAAGCCTTGCTATTTCTTTTCCAAACTCTGTCTATACTCTCTGTTAAATATGTCCCACCATTTGCTCTGCACCCTTAAGCCCTACTTCGATACTTTAACCCCATCCCACCAGATCAAGACTTGCTATTTCTTTTCCAAACTCCTTCTATCCTCACTGTTAAATATGTCCCTCCATTTGCTCTGCACCCTTAAGCCCTACTTCGATACTTTAACCCCATCCCACCAGATCAAGACTTGCTATTTCTTTTCCATACTCTGTCTATCCTCACTGTTAAATATGTCCCACCATTTGCTCTGCACCCTTAAGCCCTACTTCGATACTTTAACCCCATCCCACCAGATAAAGCGAACCTGTAGCATACTCCTCTTGCGTACCCCCGAAGAGTTTGCCCCGCGCCTCTCATCGGCGTTGACGCGTTTGGCGGCCATCGACGGGGTCGAAGGTTACCGCGAACACCACTTCTGGAGACACTCTAGTAAAGTGCTCGCAGGAATAATTAGCGTCCGGGCCCACAGCGATATGTCCGACCACCACATCGTCACTCAAGTTAGCTGGGCGGGGCGGCAGGGGAACAATACAGAATCAATTATTCTCATTATTAACTCTCATTATTATTAGACGCAAGTTCCCTGACTTATAGATAAAACTAATTCACATAATCATATTGACATCATATTGACGTCTGATTGGGGAAAAGCCTGGCGACATTTGTGTAATTAAACAACTCGCACTAGATACCTTTCTCCATATAAATTGAATCGTTTTCCGAAAACCAACAAACTATTTTCCCCACTAAAAATGACCACACCTTCCATACTAGTTTAAGCAACCTTGCTCTTCTATCCGTTATAATTACTTCCCTTACAGTTACTTACGTCATCATTTATTTCCATTTATATGCTTCCTTAATCTTTTTCCTAAGGTATAAAGAAATCTATATATCTAAGTCTTGTACACGTTTGTATGGGCACATTCCATACACTCTCAAACTCACCCTACAGGTACAAGCTGTGTTCAGAGAGGCTGGAGTCGCCAATATGACAGTTCAAGTTGAACGACCTTCCTTCTACAACCACCTCACAGGACTAGGAGTTGATATAGGTTAAGTACCGACTATATGTACCTTACTACACTAGTATAAGTAGATATACGTATTCGAGTGTCAACATGTAGATAATGTAGCAGTTAATTTTTAAAAGAGCAGTAATTCAAAATAAAAAACTGAATTTTTTCATTTTGTAAATCAAATACATCTTCAAATCATTTTTATCATCAATTTTATATATTTAAATAGTTTATATTAAAATATATATTACGCAAAGATTATAAATTTATTAGATTACTTTCAATTTTCCTAATACTTCATATTTTGTATATCAACTGTGAGTATTTATTTCAGAACTTTTAATTTAATTTATTGTAAGTTAGATTAAGCTTTATTTTAAAATAAAAATTCTATTTTTTACTAATTATTACTCATGTTTTGTTATATACATTTATTCATCTCAAACTAGTTGTATATATGGTTTCTAGGAAATTCAATAGAGAAACCTTAGAGAAGTGATGAACCTATCAATTATAATGATGTTGTCATTTTCTTTGTAATTCTATAAATAATTATTTCAATGGATTCAAATATTAAAGTATTTCCTAAATACTATAAATGAATTATTATCTAATTTACAATATAAATTCCTTAATTATTGAATGATTTTGTAATGCATATAATATAGTTTTTACCCATTTTACATAATTTCTATCCATGATTGGCATTACCTATTTTATATATAAATTTAATTTAGTTTTTAATTCGTTTTATTTAACAGTGTATGATATACAGTATATAATACACAGTATATAATATACACTCTTGTACTCTCTATTATTCACAGGTCACATTGGAAGCATTCAACTTTCTGTCCAGTCCGGGGGTGAATTATCGCAAAAGGCCATTTAACCAGGCACCCTAACACCGTAACACCGTATTGTCATATTTAATCTATTTCCTGTTATATATTCATATTCATTGTTTAATAAAACAATATATTTTACCAAATTTGCATTTCATTATTTCTATGAGATTGTAATTTACTGCATATTCTATCTATTTATAAAAAAGAAATGAAGTAATTTAAGATGATTTTGTATTTTAGTTTATTATTTTTGCCATCATAAATTCAGTAAATTCAGTAAAATTCAGTAAAATTCAGTAAATAACTATTTATTTTTATATATCTTCTTTAAATATTTCTTTAAAATGTAAATAAATATTTTATTAATATGTTAAAATTGTAAATATAACTGGTGATATAATATTATACAATAACACATTTTTAATAATTTGTATCATCTAATTAATTAATCTTTCAAATACATAATTATTGCTATAGATATACTATTACTAATGTTGTTCTGTAATAATTAGATGAACATAATTCATATGTTTTAAATAATGAGAAATACTGTTTAAAATAGTTATATATATACTACATATATACTACAAAGTGTAATGCTGCTTATTCATTTTTATATTACATATCCTGTATCTGATATTTCTAATTTATATTTTTGATCAAATTATAATCAATTAATAATTGAACCTTGTGTGTCTTTTTTTACCAATTTTAGAACACATCAATTAATAATTATAGATTTTAAATAAATATTATTTATTTGCTATAATAGTCTCCGATATCTTAAAAATAGGATGTTTCATTTTTTGTAATTTTACAGGTATAATATAACTCAACAAATCACGTTTAAGTTTAAATAAAGTATAACATAAGTGATTAAATCTGATTAAAATATGAATATACCAATATATTGGATAGTTATAATAATATATATTTAACATTGGGTATTATCATAATTCTAATGATGTATTAAAGCTTACTTTATCAATCATGATATACTTTTAGCATATAGAATAATCTATTTCTAAATGAGTTTTACTATAAGTTTAACTTTATATAATAAAAAATTGTATTATAAACTTAATTATTTATTTGTAAAAAATAATAAATAATGTGATAAAAATTGACTATATTATATTACTAATTTATTTTTTAATAATTATATAATAACAAATTTTTAAATCTTATGTTTAGTATTGTATCCTTGTAGATATACGTAAGATATATGGAAATATTAAATAATTAATATTAATAATTTAAATAATTAATAGGTGGTAACTTGTAAATAAATTGATAGCTAGATAAGTTATATATTTATAAATGCATGCTTATGAATGATCAGATTCGTAAACTAAACGATATATGTATTATATATGACTTACAAAGACTTTTGTTTTAGAATTAGTCTAAAAAAATATAATTATGCTAATCAACATATTTAGTAAATTTTATTTTTTTAATTTATTATATGTATTTATATATTAGCATTCCAACTGAAAAAATTAAAGATTGAGAATAACTTCTCAGAAGCAAAATTGCCAATTATGTTCAAGTTAACATTTTATATACCATATCGGGTCATCATGTTACATTAAGTAAATATGTTATTCCGGTATAAGTATCCTCAATGTTCTAAAACTGTAAAGAAAAGTAATAATATACAATCTGGTAATGTACCTATAAATGTTACATAACATTACGGAACTCAATATCGTCACAGGAAATAATTATTATTTTGGTTCATAAGAATAATTCTTAATTTCTTTAATTCTTAAAGAATGTAAGTAAATAATAATTGTAATTCTTTAAAAAAATTATTTTATTTATTTACATATCTACTTATTTATTTAAAATTCAATTGACTTTATTTTATCTTTATTAAATTAATAAAAAGTTTTTTCTTTATTTAATTATATATTTTTTAAATTAGTGTTACTGTTGCCCTCTATAGGGTGCTTTGGTATCTCACGCTCCTTATTGATAATAATTTATATTAATTTTACGAATAAATATAACTAAAACCTTATAATTCGACTTTTAATTTCATTAAATAACCAGATAATAACATTGTATAATATTTAATTTAACTTTAAAATTATACAAATCTAATATATTGTTTAAAAACGAAAAACTAATTCAAATAAACAAATATATTATATTATAAAATGACTGGAAAATAAACTATATATATTTTATAATTATATACAATGTACTATTATAAGTTACTAATAATTTGTATATATCTTAAAATAAGCAGTGGATGGTTTGGCGATAATATAATTAAATGAATAATTATATTTCTATAATAAAATAAATTACATAAGTATTATATTTATATATTTCAATATACTATAAATGAAACGAATATTATAATTTCGATCTAAACTATATATATTTAATTATAGAATCATTTGGTATAATTAAATTAAATTATAATAACTCAAGCACGTTAAAAAATAATTTATTTATTTAGGATATTTTGTGTCTATCTCGACTTACTATCTCGAATATCAGAATACCGATATATATTATATAGTTAAAGTATATTGGGAATAAAAAAATATATATCAATATATTATAAATTCTAATAGTTTATAATAATAAATATGTAATTATATAAATAATTCAAACTATAGTTTGAATCCGGTTTTTAATGATTCATTTTTCAGTAAATATAATCAGATTTTTTCATTACGAAAAATATATACATTAGTAGATCGTGTCTGCAATGCGAATCAAATCTGGATATCGCGTATACATTCGATGAGAGAGAATCCTTTAAAGGCATACATTGCTGGGATGAGAAGTTAAAAACACCTCGCATGTATTGCACGAGTATTTGTAACACGCACATCTCGATCGTGTACGAAAGACCTACGAATGCAAGAAGCGTTCCCTTTACAACTAATGTAAGTATTCCTTTATTATGTAGAATTAAATTCTAGTTTATTCAAATTATAACTATATAGAGTTCATCAATATTTCAGAAATATATTATAGAATAAAGATTTATATATAAATATTATATAATCATTTATTTCTGAAATATTGATGAAGTGTATATAGTTATAATTAGAATAAACTAGAATTCAATTCTGCGAATTAAGGGAATATTTACATTATTTGTAAAAGGAAACTTAAATATATATATATATATATATATATATATATATATATCGGTACATTTACAAGAGGAATATATTATTATAAAAATAAGTTAATAACATTAAATCATTATTATAAACTTTTTAAATAGAATGTAAAATTGGAATAATATCAGCAATACATTATTCTAATAAGATATAAATTGACACAACATTAATAAATTAAATATATCTAAATTAGTAATTAATGGCTATTTTAAATTAATAATTGATTGTATATGGCTAAAACAAAATTGCAGATGTTTTTAAGAAGAGGATGCAATGCAAACATAGATCACAACTACCCACAATGCGAATGGAAATACAAAAGTATGCGTTATTAATTAATATTATAAAATATAATTAGAAAATTGAAATAAAATTAATATTTTTAAATCTCATTCATCAATACAAAATAAAAGTTTTTCATTATTTACGCTAATATGTGTATTATTAATATTGTGTATTATTATATAAAGCTGGGTGTTATACATTTGAATCACTTGTTATTATTGCAATACCATACTTATATTACGACGAAAACATCCATTAGAACCTCGATACGTTGCCAACTGCACATATACGTGTACAGGACAAAACTGCAATTCTCAAAATATCTATCGACATCTAATTCAGAATAAATGTCAGTGACAATTAATATATATAATAATCGGTTACGTATAATTTTATGTATTTTTTGACTATATTATAACATGGAAATTATTCAATGATCATGTAAAGTATGTATTGCTGTAAATAAATCTAATCGTGTGCAACCTATTCCTTAGTGTATAGATACGTTCCGAGTTGCAGGACGTGTATCGTGGAGATTCTTACTAATCGTACTTCCTATATAGGCTGCAAACCATGTTATTAAAAATATTGAATATTTTTAATATCACTTACATTCGTAGTGTTCGAACATCTGTTCATTAGTATCTACGTTCAATTGTTACTTGTAATTATATAATGGCAATTACTAAAAATGACTTTTAAAAATTAGTGATATTACCACTCTAGTCAATGAATTGGTGAACGGGTGGAAAAGCTGGTCTCAAACTACAGTTTGACCTAATTAGATCTAATATTGATAATAATAATATAATTGAAACAATACAAATGATATTAGGGTATCTATTAAAACTATCTAACAATAGCGTTATTATTACTTATGACTCAGAATTATTTAGATAATGATTTTAAAGATAAACTATATATACGTATATATTCAAATGAAAAAATAATAATTGATAATATTAGATACCTACTATACAAAAAGTATAATAAATATATAATATCAATAAATAATACGCTTATAACAACTAAAATATCATCCAATAAGAAAAATCTATTAAATATTAATAACTTTATTAACTATTAATATTAATAACTTTATTATTTAAAGATTACTAAGTTTATTATTTAAAGATTAATAACTTTATTATTTAAATATTAATAACTTTATTATTCAAAGATTAGATAAAACTACTATTTAGCAGACTTAAATTCCAAAAAAAAATTCCTAGGTATATAAAATTATAATATCAACTAAAGTGTACAATATCGGTATACCGGTACTAAATTATTCATATACTTAACCATATATTTAAATGTTCACGTTGGGAAATATGTTAGATTTTATCTATTTTTTACTATATTTATCATACATATAAATATATATATATACAAATATATATGTTATTAAAACACTATAATTTCAAATATCAATTGTTGATACAAATAGATAACACAGATGAGTTTAAGATTTGCTTCGGAGTTTGTTTCTCGATTAAACACATTTCAGAAAACCAACAAACTGTTCGTAAAATTAAAACAAATTCAATATATCATTATAATTATAGCGAATATTAATAAATAGTTAGTTCGAATATCTAATAGTATAGATACTCAAAAGGATGCTTGACCGACTTCAATAACTACACCGTTCGTAGCAATCAAGGAACCATACACATGGATGGTTAGTAGATTTAAATCAAATAACAGTTAATCAATTGATGTAATGTAGTTCGATATATAAAATTCATTGCACGAATATCTTAAAAGGAGAATGTTAAAATAATATCTATGTAGTCGCAGAGAATGATATTTATTTTATATGAGTTTTGGGCATTTCAACAATGATCATAATTACCGTGTTATTCATTAATAGGTATTTGGGTATTTTCATTGTGTAAATCTGTAATATATGAACCTTGCAACGCGCAACTGGATTCTTTCAAACTCGGTATACGAAAATCAAGTAGGTAGCATCGGTGTGTACATTAATGTGTACATACTATACATATATATTGTATATATTTTCACGATATACCTACACTATTGTTGGTGAAAATATTACAATGGAAATACAATGGTATTCCTGTGATTGGTTTAAATTCCACGTATGAAAATTTAAGATTTTGTCTCAATATTAGAAAATATTGATGAAATAAAGATCATTTATTAAATAATAATTGTTAACATTTACGACAATACGCATATTTTTAATATATAATAAACATACATGTTGTTGTCTCTATATTATATTATACATATAATTTATTATCTATGACTTTTATTAGAATATAATATAAAGAAAAGATATAATAGGTTATATTTGATAATTAACTATACTTATTTTAAATTGTATACCCATCCATAGATGCGTATTTACATAAATAACAGTCATATATTCTATTACTAAAATTGTTTTATTAAATATTTTTTAATTACTATAACATTTATTGGACTAATGTGTATCGTCACGAATCAGGAAGTCGATATGTCTTCGATGCAGTGGTTCATTTGTAAATGGAAACGAGGCGTCGGGAGATTGTCAAAATGGTTTGCCTTTCCTCTCTAGTAGTAACCTAATCTATGCATCATGCCCAATACTTATCATAGCTTTACTTCTCGTGCTATATAATACGCTCGCCGATTATAATATATTAATATCAGGTATCGATATCGTAGAATATACTTCCTGTTGTAGGTTATGCATCCACAATGTTTGACATAGAGCCTTGCGAGATAAACTGCATCGCTTTCGTATGGGCTAAACGAAACAAAGTAAGTAAGTATGTTTGGATAAGAGTATAAAGTAATTAACATTATTTAGTGATACAAATAATTGTAAATAATATAGCATACATTAGCGTATATATTTATTATATGCATGTACTCATATATCGTACGAATTGCGAATTTAAACTAAATTTCAATGAACGCGATATATCTATTTGATCTTGTTGAATAAATGATGCTAGGCTAATACTAATCGATTTGTTTGTTTATAAATAACAAAGAATATATAACTTAAGTTATATTATAAATAATGCCTATACACATTCGATAAATACAAATACGGCTCATATACAACGCAGATGAACATCGTACGAGGTTGTAATGGATCATTAGGTCTGCCTCGAAACAAACACTACACACTTACCAAACATGTTCCTAGAGCAGACGGAGTGCTGAAGAACTGTGGAGGTTATATAATGAACGTCATCGTATATACTAAGACACGTATACATTAGTAGTATTCTTATTATTATAATTAACTTGGCCTAATTTATAGGATGCCTTAATATGTATAGTAAGATAGAGGATATTAAATACCACAACAATAATTTTCTGGTGCATACCGGATATAATGTAGACGATTGTAAATTGAAATGTACATTATTAGTTAGTTTAATAATTAATGATGTAAACATATTATATTTATATTATTGTTTACATTATTTTAATATATATGTATATTCTAATATTAATATATATTTATAAAAGGAACTTCTAATCAAACCATACTATACATTTTTCCAATAATTCAAATTTAATATATTATATAATTTATTATATAACTACAGCATATGAATTGCCTGTATACAATATATTACGTTAATATATAATCGACAGGGTCAAATAAACTGTATGATTTTCATATACGATAGAGAAAATAAAAAATGTCTCTTCACTTCAACGAATTTAAACAATGGA
>OZ038317.1:14570033-14747533 GCA_964035775.1 Osedax frankpressi | reverse complement strand
ATAACTCTACTAATAAGTAAAACTTATTAAAAGACACATATCATTGATAAATAAATGTTTATTGATGATTTATACATTTTACAATACAAATAAAATTTTATAAATTGCATATATTTATTAAAATATCAATTTATATTTAGTTATAATTTTCTGTGATAAGATATCTATTAAATATATAATTTAAAATATGTATTGTATATAATATTTATTTACATATGTTTCAATATTAATAATTTTCGTAACTTTCTATTTCCTTTTTAAGGGTACAAATTATATCTAAATTTTGACTAGATAAAATATTTTTTAAACGTATACATACAAAATAATTAATAACTTTGTCATGAATTTGATAAGTGTCACAATAATCAAAATAAATATTATTAACAGAAATAATATGATTAAATACTTTACAAATGTTTATTTTATACACAATATCATTTATATAATATTATATGAAACTATAAGTAAACTATATAACTTACGAACATAATCAACAAATATCGTAGTTGGTTGAACCTATTATTATTATATACATTCTTTGATTTATCCATAATTAATAAATGATCAATAGAGAAACAATTTGATACAGACATACACATTAAATCGACACACTTTGTACAACAATATTTACGAATATAATTACATATATCAATACGATAGAATTATCTAATAAATTTGTGATAGGAAATATAGTAAAAGGAATAATTTCTTGATAAATTACAGTAGGAATAGGTACACCTATACCAACACATGTGGTGGAATAGGTGCACCTATACCAACACATGTGGTGGAATGGTTTGAAGCTGGTGCTTCGAACCATTATACAAATTGTATAAACTTTATAACATATAATATACATTTTATAAATATTAGATACCAGAAAATTCAAAATTATAAAATGATAAGATGCGTATTAGAATGTCAAATGTTTGTATATATTTTTAGTAATATTTATCTTGTTAATATGAGAAATTAATATATTATTTTTAATTTATCAACATATATTATGTTATTAATGATATTCTAATTATGTTAAATACTTTTTTATTATTATATAACGGATAACGGATAACGGCAGTCTGCTATACGGAGGAGAAACAGTAGATAAATGTATTACCGATAATCTGTCGTACAGTGGGATAACGGCCGACTACCGATAGTCTGCTATATGGCGGAGAAACGGTATAATTTGTCACATTTCAGCTGTTTCTCTACTGCGCAGTAGAGAAACGGCGAACCAACGGCGGGCTTTGTTAGTCGGGATATTTTCTCATATGCCGTGATAGTATAGTGGTAAGTACTTCTCGTTGTGGCCGAGAGAACCCAGGTTCGAATCCTGGTCACGGCAAAGTCAAGTTGTCTTGTATCTTTGTCATGGCATGTTTTTTTTTAAATTATTTTATTAATTAATTATAATTAGATATAAATTACTGAATTATATTTTATAATTATATAGTAAAGAACATCTAGACGCGGTAACAATTATTTTAAATCATAAAATTAATTTAAAAATTACTTATCATATAAATAATACATACATATATATATATATATATATATATATATATATACATAATTATGTATATAAAGTAAATATGTTTAACACAATCCAATTAAATCAATAATAATTTAATAATTATCTTAAAATCACAATACTTTTAATGACCAGAAATTCACGTATATAAATAAATTAATTAATAAAAACTGTTTTTTAAAATATTTTAAGACATTATTATATAATTTGTCTAATGTTAACATTATATAATAAATATAATATATAAAAATATATCTAATATACATAAAACATTGATTTACATAAATATATGACAAAAAATAAATTAACAATTCATTTTATATTAAAATTATGAATTTCGGTTAAACCTAAATGATTTGATGTCTTAGTCTAGATGGCAATAGTTATAAAGTATTGGTGAAGATGCAGATAAGTATCCTTTACAGTATTTCTTCAATGTTTCACTTATATATCTGTAAAAATAACTTTCTACAAAGTGAATAATACTATAATAGTAAATATGTAGATTTTCAGTTTGTTAAAACGCACCATGGGTCAATTAATATTAGTTAATTAGTTTAATTTTGATAATTCACATATATATATATGGTTCCTTATCAATGATGATGTTTTTTGATTTCCATTCGTTATTTCATTTCTAGTATGATACCAAGTTATAACTTTAAGTTTTATGAATTAGATTAACACGTATAACTTTAAAAAAATTTAATCTAATACTTAAAACATGTAATATAGTTAATAATAACTAAAATAATTGAATAAAAATATATGAACGATATCGAAACTGTAAAGACTATAAATAACTATCACTAGTAATATAGATAATAAAATGTACGTTTTAGTAAAACGTATAACTATAGTTATATATATATAAATATATATATATATAAATATATATATATATATATATATATATATATATATAAATATAAATATATATATAAATATATATATCATATTATTATATTGATTAATTAAATATTTTATAAAACAGAGAACTTCAGATGCGGTTTTTATAAATATATAAAGAAATATTTCCTTAAAATTGAAATTTAATATTAAATGTGTACTGAATTACAAATATTTTATATGGTAATTACTAAGCTAAATGAGATTAGTTTGTATATTTTTAACCTTAAACCTTTATTTTTATATTCAGTATGTTTCTGAAGAGGTTGGTGATATTATGTTATGTTTAAAACAATTATAGGTATCCTTATGCTAATTATATTAAACTTAATAAATGCACACATGTGTGTGTGTAAGATTTATGTAGAAAACGCAACAGTTAAAATAATAATACATTTTCGTTATTGCGTTGAAGATGAAAAAAGGTACAATAATATTTATTAGTTTCACGTAAGCATGAAGCTTTTTAGCTTGCGCTTGAAATTGTTTGGTAATATGGTGGGAGACAGTAATAGTTTAGGAAGTCGATTCCATTTATAAGAGGCTATTGATGAACATCTTTTTTTGCCATATTTAGAGTTAGTAGTTGATAACGTGAGAATGGTGAGGTCAGATGTTTATAGTTGTCTGTTGTTGGATTTAATGTTAAGTGATAGTCGTAATGCATATGATTGTTCATATGTAAGCGTTTTCTTTAGTAGAGTGAGTAATTTGTAGTCAATAAAGTCAGTTGTCGTCATCCAATTCAGTCTTTGTCGTAATTCAGTAATACTAGTTGAGTAGTCATTTCGTTTGAGTCGGTAAATTAGTCGTATGGATCTATTAATAGTTCTGTCAAAATGTTTAATTTTATCTGTTGTTGGATTTAATGTTGAGTGATAGTCGTAATGCATATGATTGTTCATATGTAAGCGTTTTCTTTAGTAGAGTGAGTAATTTGTAGTCAATAAAGTCAGTTGTCGTCATCCAATTCAGTCTTTGTCGTAATTCAGTAATACTAGTTGAGTAGTCATTTCGTTTGAGTCGGTAAATTAGTCGTATGGATCTATTAATAGTTCTGTCAAAATGTTTAATTTTATCTTGATTTACTATAGCTAATAACGAGTTGCAGTATTGGAGTCGTGAAATTATTAAGGAGTTAGTTAGTAAAGTAGTAGTTATGATATTCATATATGGTAGTAGTCGTCTTAGATTAAATATTTGGGATGTTGTAGTTTGTCTTATAAGGTTAATATATTTGTCGAAATTTAATGCATTGTTAAAATGTAAGCCTAGGTATTTTACCGAGTTAGTTGGTAATATTATAATGTTGTTAATTTAAATGTCTGGGAAAGATTCAGTGGAGTTAGTCATATTAATATTAATTAGTTCAGTTTTTTTTATGTTGAGAAGGAGATAATTGTTTGTCAACCAATTGTTTATTTCATTTAAACAGTTTTGTAGTTGTATTTAATATTTTGTTGGTGTATGAATTTCGATATCATCAGCATATAAGTTATATTTTATATTAGGGAATCTATTTATAATATATTTGATGGGAAGTAGATATATGGCAAATCAAATTGGAGATAAAATTAAACCCTGTGGAATACCATGCTTAAATATATGTGTATGTAACTGTGTATGTGTGTGCCTGTGTATGTATGCACGTGTGTGTGTATATGGATGTATGTATGGTTGAGTTTGCCTGTGGTTGTGTGTGTATATATACCTATATATGTGTGTATGCGTATGTATATATGTATATGTATATTTGCAGTCGAAGTACCGTAAAGATATTCTTAGAAAAAATAATTTTAAGGTTTTAAAAATTAAAATAAAATAAAGTTACGATATTTGACGATATGTAGTATAATATTATTTTACTATATATTATAATATACCTTTTGTATACTATATATACAGATACCATCAGAAAATGAAAGAATGGTAAATATAATTCACATTATTTATGATTTGATACTATCTAATAGAATATGTGTTATATTTTTGACATTATTCTGCAATGAAGCGTTTCTTCGGAATAATATATGTTATATAAGAAATAAATGTAGATGAAGACTAGATATTAAGTAAATTTAACTATTCCTATTCTCTCAGCTAGGTATACCTAGTGTATACGGTATATATACCGGTGTTATATATAAAAACATAAAAGTGACGTACTTTTTAGTTACGTAATAACAAACACATATACAACTCATTAAATATTCAATATTCTCATTAAATATTAATTATTCTCATTACATATTAACTATTAATTATTCAATAAATCAGTTAAAATGTACTAATTGAACAATCTAACTTATAAATTATACAACGAGACAGCTGCAAATTAATACAATATATTATATTATTAATACTATATTTTATGAAAGTATTTTCATTCTTAGGAATATTATATGTATAGCTTCACTATTATCGTGGACATACACTTCTAGAAATATCCTCCTTCATAATACCATATCCTTTATTATAACCAATATCCTAAATATAATCCCCCATCTCCACCCCATCTTTATTTACTTTTCCTTCAATTTCACCATTTGTATTTCCTCCCGGTTAATATGCAACCTTTTCTTCTTTGTCTTCCCATTCTCCCTCCGCACTTACAACTTCTAAACCTAACGTTAAATCTACCGCTACTCATTTTCTCTCCAAAACATCAAATAGAATGTAGTGTTAATACCACGTTACATCGCGAGGAGTGCAATTATACGCTTAGATTATCTTACTAAGTCCGATGCTACTTCCCTTTTTCCTCTAGATATTATAATCATTAGTAATATGACGTAACCTAAAATGCGTTAAACAAACAATAAAGATGATAAACAATCGAACATTATTATGATAATAGAACAGATAAACAATATCGAATGTAAGATTATGGAGTGCAATTGTGGAAATCATCTCACCATACTTCATATATATATATATATATATATATATATATATATATATATATATATCCAATGTCAATTATAGACATTACAACAATTTTAAAATTATGATATTAAACACGTAGAAACTTAATATTACAATGATAAGAATGATTTATTATTTTTGAATCACTTTTCATATATTAATCATATAATAAATAAATAATTTAACTAAATATATATATATATCAAATTATTATATAACTCAAAGAGTAGACACTAACTTTTATATTGGAATTAACCTAATTAATATATTTCGATAGAAACCGAAAGCGAAATATTCAATGCGAGGCACTAAAGCCATATCCATTGTGTCCAGGGAATCGCGAAAACATTACGCAGTTAAAAATTTGGTTATTACATATCTATAATTTGGAACATATTTTATATTAATGTTATATTTTATATGGTGTCATATAAAAATAAATATATAAACTCCAAATTAGATTATTCGTACTGGAATATGATACATCTTAATATATTAGAATTTATAATAACACAATGTTTGTATCTTACAAATTCTTATAATTATTCTCTTATTAATTTATTATTAAGAAAATTATTTATATTTAAAGAAAAGTAAAACTACTATTTTATTTATTCTAAATAAATGTATTCATATTTCATTATATATAATGATAATATATCAATATATATGTAATCAATTATATAATTACAATTCTTAAAAGTATACACTATATTCAAACCATTGCTACACTATATAGTATATAGTATATAGTAGTGTCGCGTAAATCTACTGCTACGTACCTAGCGACATAGTGGAATTATAACGTCGACATATGATCGATATAGTACATCTATATCGGCGATTTTATATAAGTAATGTCATATGAATCAATTCACAACTGTCTTAAAATTATCATATTTATTAAACAATATATTATATATTAATACGCTTATATAAATAGAACCTTATTATTATTACACTGTTCAAATATTTTATATAGATCACAGAACCTGAGGTTTTTATATTCATTTATAATATATTTATTTATGGTGTTTTGATATTTTAGAATTCAATAGTAATATTACATTATATATAGTTCAGTGCTTCTTTAACGGTTATATATATATATATATATATATTTATATATATATATATATATATATATATATATATATTATTACTGTAAATATATAGCTATTTGGTTATATATATATTATTACGTAAATATATAGCTACTTTACTTTTAAATGAAAAAAATCATTATATTTAGACTTTTTCTCTATTTTCTATCGATATTATGTACACTGTAAAAAATAACCTTTATTAACCCTTTTACCCTCGATGTCTTAATTCGTCTTATCGCAAAGTAATCGGAACGGATTGCAAATCAATTAAATAATTAATTACTTAAAATAAATTATTAAATTATATTAAAAGGGTTAATATAATTCCAAAATATACATTTTATAGATAACAATCTAATGTATCATATTATATTAAAATAACAAACAGTTTATATGTTAATTTATTTAAATATTTAACCATATATTAAAAAAAATAATAATAAATTAAGCTTAATAATTTTATTCAATTAGGGTTTAATAAAACATATATTTTATAATGTATAACATATATATATATACTTAAAATTTTCGATCTATGCTTGTTTATTAGCATAAGTTTATTGTTGGGAATAAAAATTAAAGAAAAATAGTACATATTGTTAATAAATGATGATTTAAACCCCAAAAAAATATGAAAATATTTTTTTAAAATGGTGGGAAAATGTGATCTATAAAGTTATTTATGTTGAACAAAAAATAATTACATATATCATTATAAAACTTATTAAATATATTAAAATAGTGAAATGTTACATATGAAAATAGTGCTTGAATTTTAATAATTAACGATACAAACAAAGAGAGCGTCATTACGTTTTAAATTTTTTAATATGTCCGCTTTTTCTATACCTCAAGACTTTTCTAATGATCAAGGTGATTTATCATCAGATGATTCTTTAGGTGAATTCTGGCCCAATTTTGTTATACATATATTCCTAAATTATATATTTAATTTGGTAAAATAGCAATAAACAACTTTCTTATAATTTTATATTAAAATTTTTTTTAAAAAAATAGTTTACATGAATATAATTAATTATTATTTTATTTTAACATTATTCATATTCATATTCATACATTTTAACATAATATATTAGTTTGTAGTAGTTAAATATCTTTAATATGAGTTTTAGTTTTATATAAGAAATGTTCATGGTTCATGAGTTATGATAAATTAAATAATCCATACTAAATTAAATTTATAAATGAATATTTAAAAAAATGTAATCGTAAATCGGACGTAATATACGGTGCCGTTTATATAACATAACTTTTTATTAATTATTTTAATTAAATTTAAAATCTATTATAAAGATTATTATATTATCTATTACTTTTACGAGATATGTATATACTTTAATTGAATATAAATATTAGTAAAATAATATTATGTAAATTTAACCAAATAATTAAAAAAAATTTTTTTTTTACATACTCTTGATATATTCGAAATGTATTGATTTTAATTATAAAATATACTATGTCATGTATATTTATGTTTTATTTAATCTTCATGTTACTTTTATATTCATTATATTAGTATTTTCCGAGTTATGAGCTATTTTATTGACCATAGTAAAAAAATGAAAAACATGTAAAATCTAGTGATTCCGATCAGCATGTAACAAAAAGTTATTGACGCTAAAAGGGTTAAGTCGTGAACAAACCTTTATCGAGTGTCCTCGGATGATACGAGTGTTTGTACCTTTATTATACGCGCGAATCTAATAAAGGTTTTTAAACCTTTATTATACGCGCGAATCTAATACAGTTTTTTAAACCTTTATTATACGCGCGAATCTAATAAAGGTTTTTTTTTTAATATTAACTAGTTTTGTTGATTGAATTAAATCTTGATATTAATATAATAATATATAAATTATGTGATGTATGTGATAAAATATCTTATTTCGCATTATTTAGAAATATATTACAATAAAACAAGTACAAAAAATGAAATGGCATTTAATGTATCAAAAATGGGAATTTTAAATGAGGATAAGGATCTATATTTTATATATATTTTATATTTTATATTCTATATTTTATATTTTAATAAATATTAAATATTAAATGTGTTCAATTTTATGGATTATTATTTCATTATATAGGATATTTTAATCTATCCGGGTACAATATTTAATATAAATTAGGGAACAATAATATATGAAATATGGCACACGGCTAAGTTTTAATTATGGTATACTACGATGTTTTAGTTAGGGTACATAAATATGTTTTATTTAGGGTACATGAATACGTTTTATTTAGAGTACATATGGAGACTTAGTAATACAACAATTTATGGTACACCTAACCCGGTACAGAAGCTATATTTAAGGGTACAATTCGTATTGTTTCTTATGTGCCCTATTAGTGTACTGCTATACGACTCTCATGTACCCTAATCTTTTACAGTTTTGTTTCTATTAGGAATTTTTAGTAAGCCATTATGATGATTTAATGCTTTATTATGTTATTGTAAGTAAGATATTATTTTTAAATGAATTAGAATACATTAGAGATTATTTATTATCTCTGGGGCTCTTTCGTATGACACATTTGTAGTTTGAGATCATTTTCAATAACGTTATCAGTTATGTAAAAGTTTGCATTAGTATTATTAACTCAATATGCAAGTAATGTAACTATAGTTTATTGTTCTGCTAATCTGAAACCCGAGAAAATGAAGTCTGGGCATTTCAATGTATATATCACAATTGAATTATGTATCTCTATGCATAATATTAGTATTACATGCATTACAATTTATTTGAAATTTAAACCAAGAGTACACATAAAATGGTAAACAAATAACCTCTACATAATATAATTGTATTATTTATACTACACATTCATAATATTATATACATTATGTAGTGCGCACTGCGCACTATACACCGTACTCTGTACACTGTATACTGTACATTAAGGTGGGTCACTTTTTTCAAAATTAACTAGCTCACTCAGAATATAAACTATAAGGGTTATAAAAAGTAATCATATAATTAAAAAATAAATATTTGCAATATTAAGGTAGCGCCAGTCTGAATTTATGGACTTATTAAAAATTATAAAGATTTTAAAGAAAAATTTCCCATTAAAAATAAATAAATACTTGTTTACTCTATTATTTCCGCCATTTTATGATTTTTTTGTTTATACCGGGTTTATACAATATATTTAAAAAATATTTTTTTCACAATGAATTTACGCAATAAATCTCCATTTTATACTCTATTTACACCAATAATGATGAGTAATCGGCAGCTTCCAATTTATATAGATTTCCATTTCATATTGTCAATTAAATTATCCTTATAGATTAAGCTATTTCAAATCTACAAATACAATTTTTAATTTTGCAACTTTAAATAATTTTACCTACAATATCCTGTAATAAATTAGATGTCAATTATTATTGTAAAAAGTTTAATATATATTTATGTATACATCTTAAATAATAATTACTCATTAACTACTGATTTAGAATTATTTCTAGGTTTAATATTAATATTAATTATTAATATTTATAATATTTTAAATTCTAGAATTTCCAGGAATAATTTTTAATATTCTAATATTAATAAATTATCAATACTACTACTATAAGATGTTAAAATTAACTTATATTTATTATTAACTATATTCAATGATAGCTAATATTACATAGTTATAACTATTAAAAAATAAATCATATTTCGTAAAAATTTGCATTGTGGTATTACATATATGCATATCATTTAATAAGTTTTTTTTATCTCAACGGTTTATATAGCATTACATATAGTTTATTTTATCACATAGTAAGTATATATTTAAAAAAAAATATCTCTAAATAAAATATTTGGATTATTTGAAATTTGAATTTTTCTCATGAAAAACACTTAGAAATCAAATTTAAATTTGCACTATTTTTTATCATTACCCATTTCATATGGAAAATATAGCTAATGTAATATTGATTATAAATTTTACAATATTTTAAGAACAACAAATTTCAAAAATATACAAACAATTATTAAAATTTAATTTTCCTGGAATTTCCTAGTAACAATTAAAAAAAAAAAATGTTAATATGTTTTTATATAATAATATATCATATAAAGCTTTTAGCCATTTTTCGTTATTAAAAAATCATTATTACCATTCAATTTTATAATTTTAATATTGCTCCTATTTTTTGCATGTTAAATATTGTATCTCTTCCATTTTAAAAAATTTCCATAATTTAAAAAAAAATTAAAATTTATATATATTCATTATAACTCATATATTTACTATATATAATAGATGAGCCAATAAATAATATTGAAAAATGTATCAAAGTTATCCACCCTACTGTACATTATACATTGTACAATGTACACTGTACACTGTACAGTGTACAGTGTACAGTGTATAGTGTACAATGTACAGTGTACAGTGTATAGTGTACAGTAAGTAATTTATAAATGTATATAATTATAAATATAATTTATTTAGTCGACGAGTGCTTCATCGGTATATATATATATATATATATATATATATATATATATAATATAAATTAATATACATATATATATCAATTATATATCAGTACAGTTTATAATAATATATTAATTATATCATATTTATGTTACTAAAAATATAGATAATTGTAGAATCGGCATAGGATACGAAAAATGGTTTAATTACATAATTGCTAACAGTGATATAAATATAAATATATAACATGAGAATATGTATGCCTGAATACATATATAATATAAATGGTTTGTATGTAATTTTAAAATTTGTGATAAATAAACTGTACACAAATATTAAAACACAAATCATTTAGAGATTTCCACCTAGAACAATTAGAAATAAATATGGATACCTTATTGCATCTCTAATTGTAACTACGGTAAGTTATGTATATGAATATATAAATTAACATTATTGTAATAAAACAATTCTTTACATTAATCTACATTGCCATGGTTACAGTTATACCTGGTAACTGAAGGAGTCAAGTGGTATACTCACAAGAATAACTATATAGCATGTGAATTTAATTGTACTACATGTAAGTAATATTAACCTCTCATTAAATGTATATATATATACACACACACATATATATATATATATATATATATATATATATATATATATATATGGTGCAGTGGATGTTAAATGTTAAAATATTCTCTGGAATTTATAAATATTTCTTGTAAAAATATGAAAAATAATTTGTATAAAAATATAAAGTACTTATATTATTAATTTGTTGAAATGTATTATAAATCTGTTCAAAGCATTGATATAAAGTTGGGTTATACATGTGTTATAAAATATACAGAGATAAAGGTATTCTTTTATTAATATATTATAATTATTATTTAATATAATATTGAATAATAAAGTTTGTGAAATAGCACATATAATATTTGTATTACATATGTAAGTCATTAATTATAGTACAAACATATTTATATAACAATTTAATAATAAATATTCATTAGAATTCAAATTATCAATTTATTTTATAGATGAAAATAATGAAAGAGGATTCGTAAATATATACACTTATATACACAACTATATATATATATATATTATATATATATATATATATATATATATATATATATATATATATGAGTGTGTGTGTGTGTGAGTATTTATATTTTGGGAGTGTATGTATTTATGTGTGTGTGTTTGTGCGTGTATATATATATATATATATATATATATATGTGTGTTTGTGTAATATATACATCTCTATATCGTTCAAATAAATGATACTATTGGTATAGATGATAATTAACATATATTAATTGTCCTATCTTAAAGTTTTACCGAATCACTTGGTTCTCCTTATTTACTAAATCAATCGTTAGTTACTTTAAATCAAATGAGCCCGATATTGTACACATTAACAAAACATTTATTGTACACTGGAGATGTGTATTGAGAGTTTATTGCAGTTTTTTGACATTTGACACAGATTATTTGACATTTGTTTGGAATGAGTATAAATATAATAACATGAATGTAGATATGCATATACATATATTAAAAGTATCGTTAGAAAATATATATAATTAAATATATTTACAATGTTTGTTTTAGAAAAAGAATATCAACATAACTAGAGATCACCAATTAAGAGGTATCATTTATTATGAATTTAGTGGATAATTAATTTAAAATGTTAGGTTATTTATTCAAAATCAACTCATTTCAGAAGTAAGCGAGGATGGTCATCTAATTTTAGTTGATGTAAGTACATATAGATTTATAGTTTAATATATACACACACACACATATATATATATATATATATATATATATATATATATAAATATATATATATATATATATATATATATATTTATAAACCACTTAGTATAGCTTAATAAGTATAATATATTTCACTGAGCCATCCTAAATAATTATTAGTTGATAACTTATATTCTATCACCAACTACAGTTCTACAAATAACTACAGTTAACTACAGTACTATCCAATATTAACTACAGTACTATCCAATATTACCAAGATACCTAGTATACATAGCATATCTCATCTATATGATTTTGACATACGGGTTATTAAATGATCCCTGTAGATAATATTTGGATTTTTTTATATTGAATAATTAAATATATTTAATATATATTAATAATCTTTGGTAATAAATTTAAAATTATTTAAAATATATTTTCATTTAATAAACATTATTCTAATATATATTATTGAGATACATCATATTTCATAGGCATAATTGATAGAATATTACTTACTATTTGATTTTTATTATAACGTACAACTTTCTACAATTATTATACTGAACGAGTATTTGTAGTTCAAATGTATACAATTATATATTGTTATAATATAATGAAGAACTGTATACAATTATTATCAGAATAAGTAATGCCGTATAAATTAAGAAAATAATGGCAAAAAGTTAATAATATTTTAATTAATTTATTTTGAAATTATATTTTAAACTTTTTTAAAATTTTAAACATAATTCGATTGTGTAATTTAATTTCATGATTCAATCTTATATTTAAAAGCACACACTTTTATTAAAAAGCACACACTTTTATTAAAAAGCACACACTTTTATTATAAGATTACATTCACAACCATTATCTTGTATATACAATTTTAAATTTTCATGTATTAAATTAATCACAATAAATTTTTAATTTTTTCTAATAATTAAATCATCAATTGAATGTATAAAAATTGTTTCCATTTCTTTTAAACCCTTAATAAAAACTATAGAAGACTTTATAAGAACAGTAATAAATAGTTTAGTAAATGCATGCCATTAATGATACAAGCTATTAGAATAATTGTTCTTAAACATTTTATATTTTTGATATATTAGAAGAATAATAAAGTAAATAATTAATATCTTCCTCACAATTTGCTTCTCTATTATGTGTTGTTAGACTATCAACAAGTATTTGTCAAGTAATTTATCTAAATTCTTGTGTAGAGGGATTTTATGACTGATAAGTTTTCCCTCTTATCTAATAAAATAAATTTTCCAATTCATCCTGATAATAATATATATATATATATATATAACCGTATGCAACGGTTACAGAGTGTGATTGTTACTATTAATATAATGAATGTGTTTCAGTGTGAATGTGTAATAACATAATTGTATAAAAGTATTCGTATGTAATTGTGTGATTGTGATTGTATAAATTTGCAGAGAATGATTGTGTTGGTGTGTATCGGAGCGTGACTAGCCTGACTAGTATAATTGTGTGCAAATGTGGATAATATTCGCACTTCATTTTATATCAAAATAAAATATACAACTGTTAAGCCTTGAGAAGAAATCCATTTTCGCTGTGACTATATTGATGAATACATTTTAACAAAATCTCTTACTGAATTTCTAGAATCAGCCGGCAAGGCTACATATAGATTAGCAATTAAAAATGTATTTTTAATTTATTTCAAAATGACCTGATTACAACGTTTCGTTAAAATATATTGAACATTATATTCTTAAATTATAATGATAATAACTGGTTTAAATCAGAGGGAAATTTATGGAACTATATAAGTTCCCCGGTCTCCCTTGTCTTCTTGGTTGTTACAAAAAAAGGCTCTTCAAAAAGATATCTGCAATATTTAATATACAATTATAAATGTGTTATCAATAAAAAAGAAACTATAATACAAACTACTTAACCATTGTCATATTTATAAAAATAAAAGAAAAAAAAATTCATAATTTGTTATTAACATTTAATGAATTTATAAATCTATAATATTTACATATATTATAGTTTCTATATCAATAATTGATAATTGATAATTTATCAATGTTAGTATACGATTAATATAATATTAATATAACTACATATATATTATATGCTTTAATAGTTAATAAAAATACTTTTTATCGATATTAATTTAAATATTTATAAATGCCGACATCTATTTGATTACTAAGTTATACTTTAATAATAGCCCTTTTATATATATAGTAAATTAGATTATTTGTCATAATCATATTTATAATATATATATTAGACTTACTTTTCAGATACGTATTCTATTTGTTACGAAATGTTAGAAAAAACTAAATATATTTTTCAAAAACAATATAAAATCATATGATGTTTATTTAAAATAGCATCCTCTAAGTGGGCGTGAACGAAATAATCAGCCAACCAAAACAATTAAGAATGATACATTTCACGCCACTTGGTATCTTGGTAATCTTGGGTACTATTATTAACTGAAGTTTTATTATTATATGCAGGTCTACTAAAATAAAATTGTATTATTAGCTGCGGTTCTAATATTAAATGCAGTTATATTAACCGAATGTATATTATTAATAATAACTAGAACTGTAGGTTATTACCTACAGTTCTATTATCTACTCTTCTACTGCTATCTGGATTTTACTTCTAGCTATAGTAGAAATATTCCAGCCTTTCTCATTTGCAAACTAGATTTATCAGAAAACTAAACACTGATTATTTCATATATCCAATTTATATTATTAATAGATAAATTTGAAATGTTGTCTTTTTCATAAACAATAAAATAATATGCATTTATTATGATATGGATCTCTTAGATCTATACATTATATACATGTTTATATATTATATTTAATAATATAATTTATAATATACTTAGATAAAGGCTTTGACAACTCCGGTTCCACCCAGTTAGTTAAAACCATTTTAGTATTAATTATATATTAATATATGTATTGGATTATATATATATACATTAATTTTTAATTTTACAGATAAAGTAATACTTAATTGAAGGATTTTTATAAATATTTAATAAGACTAAATATGCTACTTTTCACATTAATAAGTGTGCTAATTATATTATTACTAATACATATAATAATGACAGAAACCGCCAAAAGATAGATTCGATAAGTTCAATAAAATACCTTGGTTATTTAAAAAGTCTACAACACCTTCAACTTCCTCCACCACTGAAGAATATGATGACCTAGAGGACGAATTAGAGTCCGAGGTTGGTTTATTTATCAAGACGTAAATTACTAATATTATTACATAATATATAATCAAGAAATTAAATTATTTATTATTTTATATATATATATATATATATATATATATAAATATAAGTAATATATATTTTCTTTTTTTTGTTATTATAAGTATATAAATTAATCGATTATTGTAATTTTAGTATCATTGTTAATATTATAATTTTTGCATTTAGATATTGGAACATTCTGGAACCAGTAATAACTTCTCTATGAGTTAGAATTTTTACCATTGTTCTCTATAAGATAATTGTTATTATTGTGTCACATGACTAGCCGTATAATATTGAGTAAATGCCATACCGTATTAATGTAGTATATTATATAATTAATATTAAAAAATATTATATTATTAATCGTAGTAATAAAAGATACAGATGGGGTTAGATTAGATAATGACTATATATATATATATATATATATATATATATATTTCATTCCTAACATCTCACTATACATATAGGTCTTACAATATATCTCTTTTGCATTTTATTCCCAAAACTATCAAATTCTCAGTAATTCATTAACTTACTTACTGGACTTATATTAACTTAACAATACAACAATTAACTTGACAATATTATGTACCCAATGTGGTAAATTCAAAAAAAAATTTTCTATTTCTTAGCTAATTTACAGCGTTGCTCACTTTTAGTTCACTTTCAACAGTTATATAATAGTTCTTTAAAGAGTAAATAATATATAATAACATTACTTTTGAATACTTTATCTATCAGACTCTGTAATCTTCTCACTAATAGTCCATAACATGACTAAATAGGGCCATCTAATGTGAACAAGTACATTTAAACACTTCACGTATTACATATATATATAGGAAACTTCTATAATATCTAACTTCGCAACTATTTCTTATTTATGTTCCCACTACGTATCTTTTAGCATTTCTCTTCTTAAATTCGTTGGATTCTATTTCTCTAAGCTTATCAATTAATCCTGTACTTTTCTTACAATACTTCAATTTCTTACTCATATTTAGCTACCTCACGCATCACGATAAACAACAAATATTCACACATTATAATAGTATTACATATTATAGTACATATTATAGTACATATTATAGTACATATTATAGTACATATTATAGTACATATTATAGTACATATTATAGTACATATTATAGTACATATTATAGTACATATTATAGTACATATTATAGTACATATTATAGTACATATTATAGTACATATTATAGTACATATTATAGTACATATTATAGTACATATTATAGTACATATTATAGTACATATTATAGTACATATTATAGTACATATTATAGTACATATTATAGTACATATTATAGTACATATTATAGTACATATTATAGTACATATTATAGTACATATTATAGTACATATTATAGTACATATTATAGTACATATTATAGTACATATTATAGTACATATTATAGTACATATTATAGTACATATTATAGTACATATTATAGTACATATTATAGTACATATTATAGTACATATTATAGTACATATTATAGTACATATTATAGTACATATTATAGTACATATTATAGTACATATTATAGTACATATTATAGTACATATTATAGTACATATTATAGTACATATTATAGTACATATTATAGTACATATTATAGTACATATTATAGTACATATTATAGTACATATTATAGTACATATTATAGTACATATTATAGTACATATTATAGTACATATTATAGTACATATTATAGTACATATTATAGTACATATTATAGTACATATTATAGTACATATTATAGTACATATTATAGTACATATTATAGTACATATTATAGTACATATTATAGTACATATTATAGTACATATTATAGTACATATTATAGTACATATTATAGTACATATTATAGTACATATTATAGTACATATTATAGTACATATTATAGTACATATTATAGTACATATTATAGTACATATTATAGTACATATTATAGTACATATTATAGTACATATTATAGTACATATTATAGTACATATTATAGTACATATTATAGTACATATTATAGTACATATTATAGTACATATTATAGTACATATTATAGTACATATTATAGTACATATTATAGTACATATTATAGTACATATTATAGTACATATTATAGTACATATTATAGTACATATTATAGTACATATTATAGTACATATTATAGTACATATTATAGTACATATTATAGTACATATTATAGTACATATTATAGTACATATTATAGTACATATTATAGTACATATTATAGTACATATTATAGTACATATTATAGTACATATTATAGTACATATTATAGTACATATTATAGTACATATTATAGTACATATTATAGTACATATTATAGTACATATTATAGTACATATTATAGTACATATTATAGTACATATTATAGTACATATTATAGTACATATTATAGTACATATTATAGTACATATTATAGTACATATTATAGTACATATTATAGTACATATTATAGTACATATTATAGTACATATTATAGTACATATTATAGTACATATTATAGTACATATTATAGTACATATTATAGTACATATTATAGTACATATTATAGTACATATTATAGTACATATTATAGTTCATATTATAGTACATATTATAGTAGTACACCCGTTTATTTGTTCTTCTGCATGAGTATCTTAGACATCATTAATTGCTAACATCATAATGGTGATATCCGTGTAGTTCGTTAGCCGATCTTAAAAATAAATCTAATTATTAAGTTAGTGATGAAACAAACACAAAAATAAGTTATAATATGGATATAACTATCTCATTATTAGGGATTAAATCCGATAATTAATAGAAATTACAAATATAAGAATTTGTTGGTCTGTAAATTGTAACTAACATAGTTACAATTTACTTAGAAAAAATATATTCTGATACGAATTATATTACATAATTAATTCTCATAATTTTTTATATTTCACTTATTTTTTTCAGGCGGGAAAATTAGATACATCTAAAGAAAAGTATTATCGTATACATAAAGAACCAGGTTAAATTAGCAGATTAATGTGTGTAACAATTTATGATACTAATACAAATGATATTACCATAGATGCTAAATTATCTATAGTATAACTATTAATAATCATTGATTTATTTAGACACTTATTAAATATATTTACTATATATATAAAATATATTTACTACTATAAGTGTAAAATATTGATATTATAATTAAAATTCTATTATTTATTTACAAATCGATATGTGTAAGCTAATTGGTTGTTATATGTAATATTTTATTCTGGTTGCATGCATGGACTGTCAATCATAAAAAAGTATGCATTTTTCAAGAACGTTACATATAGTTAAACCAAGTATATCAATAATGACATTAATATATAAATTAACAGTTCTATAATAAGTAAGATATGGTATCAATCACTACAACTGTATACTTTTAATATACCAAATATTATATATAATATATCTAGACTTTTAAATATATCTACTTATAAATATTTCATATATAATGTAAAATTCTAGATATTCATATACCTTTTAAAATATATAAAATTAATGTTCTAATATAATTTCAGTGAAATCATTTATGAAATCGCATGATTAATAATAAACATTATAGCATTTTTACACTGTATATGATTTTCTAGACACGAGTTCTCAATCCGTCATTAATATTATAAACACTAATCTAACCCACTCATTTAAACTAATGAAATGATAATGGTACCTAACAAATAAGCAACACTGGAACTACTATTAGAATGATCTATCTCATAACTATTTTTCATTATTATCATTTTATATATGTACTAATCCATACATTACAATGGCAGGATTCCTTAGATACATTTATCTTAGAAATTAATGATTAATTATTAATGCCATAATGGCCTGACTTGACTATTTTATAGTAAACTCAGATTTTATATACTAGTCATGTTATTTTACATATGTTATTAATTATTGTTTATTGAGATTATTAACTGTAACGTATATGTTTTATTTCTATATAATTCAACTAAATCATTATTCTATAAATATTAGATGTTATGATGCTTGACATTGTAAATATGAACTTAAATGGAATATTTATATTCTTATCACTTTATATCGAATCTACAAATTTAGTACATAAGTAGATACAATTTTATGGTAAATGCTAAATTATTAAAATCTTTAATTGACTTATTAGATATTTATGAATAAATATAAGATATATTAACAAATGTTTTTAATATATATATATATATATATATATATATAAGCTATATTAGTACGTTTGTATATATATAATATATTAATATATATTTTCATAATATATATTGACATATCTTTATAATAAATATATGATATATTAACATATGTTTTTATAATAAATATAAGATATATTAACATTTATTTTTATAATAAATATAAGATATATTAACATTTGTTTTTATAATATATATAACATATAAAAATATATTTTCTTAAAATATACAAGATATATTCAAATTTATTTTTTATAATATATACACTATATAAAAGACATATAAACATATGATTTTAAAGTTTTACAAGATATATTTTCATATTATAGTACTACGAATAACAAATACATTTAAATTATAAATTGATTTGTAAAACAAATAGTATTTTATAAGCAATGAATAATTTCCGATGTTCTCTTACAGTTGGTGTATTATATAACAACTGCTTTATATATCCCAACTAATCTTAGATATAAATGTTTGTAGAAAGCTGGATATCGTGGACTAATCTACTGTACGCCTACCTTATCATCATCGTATTGTATTTTATGAGTAACCGAAAGGCATCAAAAGGTTAAATAAATCGTTCGCACCCTAGTTTCTATTAAAGTTCGGAATAGATTGAATACTCGTATAGTTTACGGCCATAGCTTGTAATTCTAACTGATATTTGGTGATGCGTACCTTATAACCACTCACATTGGTATATATTAATTCTTTTAACCCCTGATCAAGTTATAAATACCTTGGAATTCCCAGGAACTCGAATAAACCGTCAAAACAACGCAACTACGAAAGGTTCCGTTGTACATCCGCGGTTATGCACTAAAGCTACAAGGGATTGCTACCTATCCCCAGCTGTGGGCTACGAAGTTTCTATGTCTTCAAAGGAGAGTATCGATTCATCTACATCGCAACTGACAGAGAAACGCGAGCGGCCCAGCCACGCAAAATCGCCAGCATCGATAGAAGATGGAGTATCTCCGCAAATACAATTCGGCAAAGTTCCACCTATGGCAATGCGTATCCGTGATTCTTCGGTAGAGATTCAAAATAATCTGGAAATGTTGGGTTACAACGATCCGTTGATGGAAAGCGAAGCGACGTACGAAAAAGACATACAATTAAATTCGATTATGGCGTTGCGTATGGAGCGAAATAACGGTCACTTATCATTATCCGAAGTTAACTTACAGCTTCCCGAAGTGGAAATTACGCGTAGCCATATTATTGGATCACATGAACAGCTGTAAGCTAATAATATATTGTAGAGAAAAGTAGGATAATAAGAAGAAAAAAGGAAGATATTTTCAATACCCCGAATAGCATTAAAAATAGTATTAATTTACGCAATATGTTATAGTTATTGACTTTGATTGAATTCTAAATATTGATTCATATATAATCAATAATATACGATGTGTAAGAGTTAGTCTTTATGTTGAAAAACGTGGGTAGGGGTGTATTTTCTATAATTAATTTTCTTAGCATATATTTTAATAATAATATCAAAATTAGTGTTTATTTATTAGTTCTAATAATGTACTTGTTTTTTATTTTAACTATTTATATATCTATATATATATATATATTAATATATTGACCATTATTAATTTAATAACTGATAGAAAAGAGTTTGTTAATGATAATAGTGGAAATAGATAATGAATAAGTTGCATATAGATTAAATTAATATTTTTAAGAATTTATTTATAATTTGTTATATCACAGAATAGTTTTACATTTTTGTTATTTCGTAAAGTAAATGTACAAATAAAAATTCCGAACATAACGCTTATGTAATTTAGTGGTATACATTAATTGTAATGTCAGCTCTATAAGTCTTTTAAATAATGGATTTGTGTTTGGTTTTGTTATAGACAAATTATTAATTCGCAGAAATTCAGACGTGAAAGTCAAACATATATAACATATATAAACATGTTATTTTTGACAATATATGATATCTTTATTCACGAAATTAGAATTTAAATGAATTTAGACAAGTTGGTCAGTAATACGTGGTAAATACTAGCTAATCACAGTGTTACTATGAATCTAATTGTTAATTAATAGCTAATTAATAGTGGATTAATATGTGATCTATAAATGTTTAATAGAACATTCATATTGCCCTTCCAATTCTTCGTCGCCGAGAGAAAGTACTTCCCGTGGTAATAAGAATTTTCGGCACATTTTCTGCCGTAAATGTATTTATAATAAACGTAAACTCCCGACATAGAGTCACGTGTGCGGATACTTCCAAGTATAGGAGAACAGTGGTCCTCGATTTCACCACTTTCGGAATTGAATCTACTATAACCAGGTTCACCTGAATATAAACATATCTTTAAAATATACTAAAACTATGTTTACCCGAATATAAACATGTAACTAAAACCTCAACTATAACTTATGATATGACACATATAAATTCTAATGTGTCAACTATAACTATTTATGTGGAACTTATAACTTCTGATTTAACACCTGTAATTTCTGTTATGACACCTATAACTTCTAATGCGAAACCTATTACTTCTGATGTAATACCTGGAATTTCTTATGTGACACCTGTAACTTCGTATATGACACATGTAACTTATGATGTGACATTTCTAACTTCTGATGTGACATTTATAACTTATGATGTGATACCTGTAATTCTAACTGCTATTCTTGCAATTTTAGCTATATAATGTCTTTAATATATTTCCTTCGTAATAACACCGACTCACTGATATCATATACTCAAGTATTGATCGATATCAATGAAACTTCACCCCTGCATACATGAAGGAACCAATAGATTTAGAATATATAAATATATATCTAAGCTTAGAGTAACAATTTTCGCCGTAACGGCTGGAAAATGGCTCTACCGTTTCAACCCCGTTTCGCGATTTTATGTTGTGTGTAAAAAGCCGTACAAACCGCGTTGTTTTATTTCTACTGTACGGTATATAAAAGGCGTTGCTTTGTTTCAAGTGTACAGTATATAAACGGCGTTGTTTTATTTCTACTGTACTTTATTTCTACTGATATATATATATAAAGGATATTGGTTTATATAATTTATTGTAAAATGGTTTAATAAAAGTTCGAAAATAAGAAATATATATAAATATCACATATGAAAAGATAGTGTATATTGATCTTCATAATCTATTCTTCTTTTCATCCTTTCCTGGCTCCAGTTCAACCTTCCATCTTCAATTCTTCTTTTTTCTTTATTTCTATTTTTGATATATATTTATAGTTTATGTAAATTTAGGAATTATTAATTATTTATCAATATATTACAGTAACATATTAAAATTAAAAATATGATAGATATTAACCAATTAATATCGGCGGGCTGATCTTATTCGGCCTCCTTTTCAGGAAACATTTTCCATACTTTAAGTTCAAATTTTATTTAAAATACTGCATTTTTTCCATCTCTCTTGTCCATCATGGTATAAAATATGAATACTGCAATATATTATAAATTTGATATATATTCATATACATATGTATATATCTTAATAAATATGTTTATATTTAAAATAATTATATTGATGAGTTATTGTTAACTCTAGTTATAGCTAGTTATAGTTATAGTAGTTAAACGCCGTTTCTCTGCCGTACAGTAGGAATAAAGAAATTTGTAATGCGATTTTACACACGACACAAAATCGCGAATCGGGCCTGAAACGATATCGCTGTTTTCCAGCCGTTATTGCGGAAATTGTTTGTCTGTAGCCAATTCTAAACGCTATTATACGCTATATTATATGCTATCTAAACGCTATATTATATGCTATCTAAACGCTATATTATATGCTATCTAAACGCTATATTATATGCTATCTAAACGCTATATTATATGTATCGCTGATATCATACTCCAGAGAGAAATTAACGGTTTTATTTTGCGTGCGTTACTTACTCGATAGTTTATCGGCTATTACGCGATAACGGATTGAGAGCAATTCACGATTGTTGAATTTATCGATTCTTATATAACAATTTATAAATAAATAAATATTTAATAATTCAATTAAAATATTGAATTAAATGAGAATATTAATGAGAAATTTAATTATTTAAATGGAAATTATTAACTTTCCAAATTATTTCCATATTGCAATGAATTTCTAAAATCATCTTCTCCTTGATCCCTACAAGTATATATTAAAAGAATAATTATTTCAACAAATACACACATAAATTCACTTTACAAGCACAAATATATATTTTTTTTTATAGAAAACATTAAATAATATTTAAAATGTTAACTTAATAACTTAATATTATAAACATATGATTTATAAATGAATTATATAATTTTAAATATAGCACCCTATGTTCCATTTATCAACAACAAATATGAGTTGCAATTTGGTATTTATAAATGAGATTGTAATCAGCAAATGCCACTTAGTGCTATGCTGATATAATGATACCAATACTATGATACAATATGTCACTTGTCATTCTATTACCACTAAGTTGTCATTTTTCATACAATTTAAATACTATTTAAATATTTAATATTGACATAATTGGTTGTTGATTAATGCTATTATAATGCTAATTAGTATAACCCGTGTTTAGTAGATATCATCGTAAGCACATTCCATAAGCCCATGAATAAAGCAATATTCCATACAAAATAATTAAAGTACGTGTTCTGAAATTCAGTTTATATACCCTTATAAAAATATTCCATCGTAAAACAGCTAATAATAAATATAAATGATATATAAATGTTATTTTTAATGTATAACTATTGTATAATTAAAGTACGCATTAATATTATTATTTTAATTATATTATATTACATTTATACACTTTATATTTAGTTATATTTAAAGAGATGCAAATTTAAACTATATATAAAGTATAAAATATATAGGTATTATTATAATAATTATAATCATTACATAGTATACTTACCTATTATAATTATACTGTGAGAATAGATGTATAAAATTGAATTATCCTAAAATTATAATAATAATATAAGATCGTTTGTTTTTAAAATAAAATTAGGGGTTTTAAATGTAAATTCAGGGATCATCACGGATAATAGAATCCGCTATAAAATATATACTGTAAACCCTGTAAACATTTTATACTCTACGGCGAGAAACGGTATAGGAAATTATTATCGATACTCTGCCGTACAGTGGGATAATGGCAGTCTGCTATACGGAGGAGAAACAGTAGATACATGTATTATCGATACTCTGCCGTACAGTGGGATAACGGCCGACTGCTATACGGAGGAGAAACAGTAGAGAAAAGTTTACTTTTAAATTACCGATACTCTGCCCTAACGGCAGCTATATGGCGGAGAAACAGTAGATACATGTATTACCGATACTCTCCGTACAGTGGGATAACGGCAGTCTGTTATATGGTGGAGAAACAGTAGAGAAAAGTATTACCGATTATCTGCCGTAGTAGAATAACGGCAAACAGCTAGATAAATGTATTACCGATTCTATGCCGTACAGTAAGATAACGGCAAACAGCTAGATAAATGTATTACCAATACTATGCCGTACAGTAGGATAACGGCAGTCTGCTATACGGAGGAGAAACAGTAGATAAATGTATTACCGATAATCTGTCGTACAGTGGGATAACGGCCGACTACCGATAGTCTGCTATATGGCGGAGAAACGGTATAATTTGTCACATTTCAGCTGTTTCTCTACTGCGCAGTAGAGAAACGGCGAACCAACGGCGGGCTTTGTTAGTCGGGATATTTTCTCATATGCCGTGATAGTATAGTGGTAAGTACTTCTCGTTGTGGCCGAGAGAACCCAGGTTCGAATCCTGGTCACGGCAAAGTCAAGTTGTCTTGTAACTTTGTCATGGCATGTTTTTTTTATCAATTATTTATTATTTTTATAACAAATTAATTATATAACAAACTATATTAATTATTAATTAATAATTAATTAATTAATAATTAATTATATTTCAAAAAATAATATAGTAAATAATATATATATTAGATAATAAGCATTTAATTATAAAAATACGTAATGCTTATATTAAGTTTATCACTTAATAAGTGTTATTATTATAAATTTATCAGCCGGACAAAGCATTTTAACAATTCATATTATGTGGCCTTAAATAGTTTAAAGAATTATATAGTTAGTGTGATTCCTTCACACAACTATATATTTACTTGTATAGTTTGTCATAAATATGGGCATAGCAATTTTAAAAAGCATACTTTTTTTACTACATTTTCCTGTTTTAAATAAATATACACACTAACTATATAATTCTTTAAACTATTTAAGGCCACATAATATGTATTGTTAAAATGCTTTGTCCGGCTGATAAATTTATAATAATAACACTTATTAAGTGATCTAATAACATTTATATTTATTTTATATATACGAAATTTACAGTGAAAAACATATTTAAATCAGAGCTAAGTATCTGAGATAAATGCACCATATGTAAATGAATTAGATGCATTATTAGGAGTCCGCACTTTACATGCGTCTAAATTCATAATCGGAACTTGAATGGAAAAGGTTATATATAAATATTGTATTTATTTATTATTTTATATATTAACAGATGGGGCGTGAAGGAAAAAGCTTAGCCATGATTAAGTTATGAAATTTAAATAGTAATTTTAAATTATTGATAAATATACTGTTCAATTTATTATGAAATAAAATAAATAACATAAATCATAATACAGTCTTCTACATTTACACAGAAAATCATGATACAGTATATCCCCGACAGAACCTACACTCACAGAACACACGCTGTCAGACCATACTACCACCGATAATACGTTTAATTAATTACCCTACACTTAAGATACCTTGGACACTATTAGACTATCTCCTCCCACATAACTCCAGTCCCAACACAAAATAACATTCTACACATATATCTCCAATTCAAATACATCCTCCTTATCAGACACCATTTTAAAACAGTAAGTAAACAGCAACATATAATTTGAAGAAGAATAGGTATACAAAAAAGAGGAAATATGATAAAGAAATTAATACTCTTAATATTTTTGCGGATATTATAAAATAATTAGATTTTAAACTAAATAAAATACTAATAGAATTAGAAAATATTAACAATAGTATACAACATTTAATATTACAATCAATTTATTAAAATGATATTTATTTTATTAAATAAATTATATGTTATGATCAAAATTCAATACATTAATAAAATAATATTATTAAATACATTTATACTAAATGAGATAATTATTCTTACATTTGAATTGTTTTAATTATTATCATTCACAATATCTTCGATATCTTCTAAAGAATCTTCAAATATATTTCATCATCGTTAATACAAATATTATGTAATATAAAACAAGATAATATATATCATCTTGTTTTATTACATAATGCATATTTTCGAAATTTATATCTTGACGGTGTAATTCTCCACTTAGAGTTAAGAACTCCGAAAGGTTGTTCAATTACCATCCTAGCACTGGAATGTTTAAAATGGATAATTTATATATGCATCGTAACTAATTATTATAAGTTTTTCTGCATTCTATTAAAAAAGTTGTATATATAAAATACACAGATATAATTAAAATAGTTTACAAATACTAATAATATGTACTACCAAGTTAAAGATTATGAGAACACATTCAGAAATTATTGAATTTGCCTTTCCAGTAAATCCTATATATATCTGTTAACCTGAAATATCAAAATTAAATGTAATAAAACAAATGAATAGATAACAATTGATATACTATATAATTACTATTGATTAACTATATAATTAGATAACCTTCGTCTACTTTCACAAATAGATTAAACGTTTATAGAATAATAAAAGTTTTCTATTATAATAGTATTCTGGTTATTTTTAGGAGCTATTATTGGTATATATGTGTCATCTATTAAACCTACACACTATGGACAACGATTTTCAAAATAACGACGCAATTCTTTTATATCTATCAGTAGGAAATTTAATAATTATATTATTGTGTATACCATGAATGACTTATATAAATAACAAATTATTACAAATATTAAATATATAATTATTAACATAATTTAAAATATTTTCAATTTAACTTATGTATACTAATTAATTCACTTGACTGGTCCATCTAATAGCAGATGATTTTGAAACACGTTATGTATCCGCAATTGTACGATATCCACAATGTGTAGCTAATCTCCATAATATATACATTATTTACAATAACTCTTAATTAAAATTAAAATAACATTACATGAACAAATTAATATAAACTATTGTTAAACTCTATAAAGTTATTTCTACTTTGATACTAGGGCATTTATAATTGGCTTGCGATAGCAATCTACCAATCTTGATACACAGAGAGTACAAATATTGTTTCTTTATTCTATAGGTTACAAATAATCATATTATAATATACAGGTAATAAAGAGTTTTTAAAATAATCTATGAATTTCCCACAATCAAGGATTACCGGTAATCTTGGCTAAAATGTTGTCTAAATTCTAGATCACTATATTTATGTAGATTTGTTGCCATATTTTATACGACTATTACATGTGGCGAGTTCCTGATTCCTTCGAAACTTTCATCAGATATATCATTTAATAGAGTATCATCGTATTGATAACAAATATTTCTGAAAACAAACATTTTGTTAATATATATTATATTACAGTGTATGTTGTTTTTTCAGGAATTATAATAATATAGTAATTCAAATTAAAACTAAATGTATTATATTACTGTGCTGTATATATATATATATATATATATATATATATATATATGTATATATATAAAGTTAGTATATATTACTAATTTTTTTTAAAATTATTTTTTAATTATTTAAGTAATATGTGTATATTTAACGATATAATGGTTAATTTAATATTGATTTTAATTAGATAATATTATAATACAGTGTTTACTAACGGTAAAGTTATAAGAGACATAAATAAACTTTAAAAAATATAAGTGAATTTTTTGTTTTATATATTCTGCAAAGACAATAAGATAATAGACCAATAAGATTGCGTGCCGATATAGGTCAATGTTTAAATTGTTAAATGAAAATTCGCGTCGGAAAATGATAATACGATCAATACCTCTCGTTTAAAATTAATCACGTGATTATATCTATAAACACAGTAACCTAAACATGTACTTAATAATATAATTAATTTTAATAAAATATAATATAAGTAATGTCTACATATTTTCAATCTAATGTATAGAAATAATTATTTAATGATAAATAATTAAAATAACAAAATAACAAATATGAATATAATTGCGCTTATATGAAATAATTGACATAAAATAAACATTTCATATCCAATTACAAATTAAATTTGTAAAAAACCACTGATAGTAGTACTGTATGAAACATGAATATATGTATTATGTTTTATAATAATGATAGTAACACTAATATATATATATATATATATATATATATATATATATATATTTATATTTTTATAATAATTGGAAATTATTTTTATACATTTTTTATTTTCATTATTATCTTTATTTGTTAAAACAGACATGATATGATCATATATCCAGAATTCTACTACTATTAGAACAATTAGAAATAAATATGGATACTTTATTGCATCTCTAATTGTAACTACGGTAAATTATGTATATGAATATATAAATTAACGTTATTGTAATAAAACAATTCTTTACATTAATCTACATTGCCATGGTTACAGTTATGCCTGGTAACTGAAGGAGTCAAGTGGTATATTCACATTAATAACTATATAGCATGTGCATTTAATCGTACTGTATGTAAGTAATATTAACATCTCATTAAATGTATATATATATATATATATATATATATATATGCATATATGTGTATATATATATATATATATATATATATATATATATATATATATATTTAATGAGAGGTTAATATTACTGCATATATGTGTATATATATATATATATATATATATACATATATATATATATATATATATATATATATATATATATATATACATATATATATATATATATATATATATATATATATACATTGCTCTTAGCATTTCTCTTCTTAAATTCGTTGGATTCTTTTTCTCTTTTCTCATAATGGTAATATCGTGTGGTTCGTTACACGATCCTAAAAATAAATCTAATGATTAAGTTAGTGATGAAACAAACACAAAAATAAGATATAATATGGATATAACTATCTCATTATTAGAGTTTAAATCCGATAATTAATAGAACTTACAAATATAAGAATTTGTTGGTATGTTAGTTACAATTTAGTTAGAAAAAATATATTCTTATACGAATTATATTACATAATTAATTCTCATAATTTTTATATTTCACTTATTTTTTTCAGGCGGGAAAATTAAATACATCTAAAGAAAAGTATTCTCGTATACATAAAGAACCAGGTTAAATTAGCAGATTAATGTGTGTAACAATTTATGATACTAATACAAATGATATTACCATAGATGCTTAATTATCTATGGTATAACTATTGTTTACACGAGTATTGTTATTGAGTATTATTAACTATAACGTATATGTTTTATTTCTATATAATTAAGCTAAATCATTCTTCTATAAATATAAGATGTTATAATGCTTGTCATTATAAATATGAACTTAAATGGAATATATCTATTCTTATCATTTTATCTCGAATCTACAAATTTAGTAAATAAGTAGATACAATTTTATGGTAAATGCTAAATTATTAAAATCTCTAATAGTAGATATTTATTAGTAAATATAAGATACATTAATAAATGTTTTTATTATATATATAAGCTATATTAAGACGTTTGTATATATAAGATCTATTAATATATATTTTCATAATATATATTGATATATTTTTATAATAAATATACGTTATATTAATACATGTTTTTATAAGATATACAAGACATATTAACATAATTTAAAAGTTTATACAATATACATTTTTATAGCATTACGAATATCAAATACATTTAAATTATAAATTGATTTGTAAAACAAATAGTATTATAAGTAATTTATAAGCAATGAATAATTTCCGATGTTCTCTTACAGTTGGTATATTATATAACAACTGACTTATATATCCCGACTAATCTTAGATATAAATCTTTGTAGAAAGCTGGATATCGTGGATTAATTTACTGTAGGCCGATTAATCTACAAACGGCATTAAAAGGTTAAATAAATCATTCGCACCCTAGTTTCTACTAAAGTTCGGAGTAGATTGAATATTCATATAGTTAACGGCCCTTGTAATTCTAACGAATATTTGGTGATGCGTATACGTATAAGGTATAACTTATAACAATTTGTATACATTAATACCTTTTAACACCTGATCAAGTTATAAATACACTTGGATTCCCAGGAACTCGAATACACTGTCACAACAATGAGACTTGGTCTAGTTCCGTTATACAACCGGAGATTGCTACTCTTCGCCGGCTGGGAAATTGAATAATAGGAAAAAAAGGAAAACATTTTCAATACTCTGGATAGCATTACAAAGTATTATGATTTCTTAAAACAATATGTTATATTTATTGACTTTGATAAAATTCTAAATATTGTTCATGCGCAAGAAATAATATATGATGTGTATGAGTTAGTATTTATGTTGAACAATATGGGCGTGGTTTATTTCTGAAATCAATTTTCTTAACATATATTGTAATAACAATATCAAAATTAGTGTTTATATTGATAATATTTATATTAATAATTGACTTGTTTTTTTATTTTAAACATTTTAAATAATTATATCACGTATATATATATATATCTATGTTGATCATTAGTAATTTAATAACTGATAGAAGAGAGTTTGTTGATGATAATAATGAAAATTGATATTAAATAAGTTGCAAAAATAAACATTTTTAAGAATTTATTTATAACTTTTTATATCACAGAATAGTTTTACATTTCGTTCATTTCGTAATGTCAATGTACAAATAAAAATTCCGGATATTACGTTTATGCAATGTAGCGGTATAAATTAATTGTAATATCGGCTCTATAAGTCTTCTAAATAATGGATTTGTATTTGGTTTTGTTACATACAAATGATTAATTCGCAGAAATTCAGACGTGAAAGGCAAACATATATAACATATATAAATATGTTAATTTTGACAATATATGATATCTTTATTCACGAAATTAGAATTTAAATGAATTTAGACAAGTTGGTCAGTAATACGTGGTAAATACTCGCTCATCACAGTGTTACTATGAATCTAATTGTTAATTAATAGCTATTAATAGTGGATTAATATGTGATTTATAAATGTTTAATAGAATATTCATATTTGGTGGAAAAAGAAGTTTAATGATCTGGACGAAAGAAGATAATTCAAATATTCTCTATATTTCTTACATAATATTTTAAAGTATTTCGTTCTAAAATACAAAGTAAATTACATTTGTTTTTAAGAATTTTACATATTTAAATAAAATGATCTTTTAGAGATTTATTCTGTGAGTTCATTTGAAAAATGCTAAAGTCAGTGAGCTGCGGTTATCAAATAGATAATTAAGTTATTAGAAGAACAAACGGAGACTACACTATCTCCTGTTTTGCGGCGATTTGCCCTTCCAATTCTTTGTCGTCGAGAGAAAGTACTTCCGGTGGTAATATGGTATTTTCGTCACATTTTCTGCCGTAAAGGTATTTATAATAAACGTAAACTCCCGACATAGAGTCACGTGTTCGGATACTTCCAAGTATAGGAGAACAGTGGTCCTCGATTTCACCACTTTCGGAATTGAATCTACTATAGCCAGGTTCACCTGAATATAAACATATCTTTAAAATATACTAAAACTGTGTTTACCCGAATACAAACATGTAACTAAAACCTACTAAAATAAGGGTAAACTAAATATAAACATGTCTTTACAATCTAACTAAAAACTAGGGTATATTAATTAATGCGAGTTATTAAAACCATCTTCATATGTTGGTTATCGTTACACTCACCATTACGTATCATGCTAATAACTAGGCCCTTAAACATTGAATCAATCCTCTTATCAATAACTAACTGTTGATGCCTGTTGCGTGCCTGGATATAACATGATGTAATGGAACAGTTCCGATGAGTACCGGAATCCACAATTGCGTAATCACAGAGTCGGAAGTCTTAATGCCCATCTGTGATTTGTTATAGATTGGTAAACAATGTTTACTAAACATTTTATGTTTAGTAAACATTGTACGTTTACTAAACATTGTACGTTTACTAAACATTGTATGTTTACTAAACAGTATATGTTTACTAAACATTGTACGTTTACTAAACATTGTATGTTTACTAAACATTGTATGTTTACTAAACAGTATATGTTTACTAAACATACAATATAACTTTTAACCTATTTTAACAAAGTTTGAAATCGATTAACCCCTAATTACATATATTTATTCATGGTGAAACCTGTAACTCCTGTAATCACTGTAACTCTTACAATTTATGTAACTCCTTAACTCATAATTTGAATACTTGTAACTCTCGATATGAATCCATAACTACTGTACCTCCTAGAATTACACCTATAACTCCTATAACATCTGGTGTGTCAACTATAACTTCTGATGTGACACCTGTAACTTATGATGTGACACCTGTAACTTATGATGTAACACCTGTAACTTCTGATGTGACACCTGTAACTTATGATGTAAGACCTGTAATTTATGAAGTACACCTGTAATTCTGACACCTATTCTTACAATTTCCCCTAAATAACTGTCTTTAATACCCCCACCCGTAATTATATCGACTAGCCGATATCCTATACTCGATATCGATGAGACTGCATCCCTGCATACGGGAAGGAACCAGAGGAGGGATATGAATAATGTCATGCATGAAGGCGGAGTCTCCCGACCTTATCCTCCCACCGGAAACGCGAAAAATATCTGTCAGAGAGGTTTTACGCTTCTCTTTACCATGAAGGCGTGTTAACTGCGGATTCAGGGGTTAAGGTTATACAAATGGGTGTAAAGTGACATTAAAAGTAGTTTGATGGTGATTATAATTTAGTTTAATATGTGATATATATATGTGAGAGTAGTATAAAAGTTGGTAATATAATAAATATATATATAAATAGGTAATATATATATATATATATATATATATATATATTGATTTATTATTCATTCAATGATCATTTTATCTAATTTTCTTATACTAATTATGCATACCAAACTATCTTGTATCCTGCTACAAAGCTATATCAAATAATCAAGTTCTTAGCAAGCAGATAATGGCTAATTTATATATGATAACCAATTTCTAATCTTCATTTTAATTAAAAGCTATGTCACTTTTAACATTAAAAATCGTTATGCATTTAAAAACAACACATCTTTCTGGATGTCTACATATGTAGAAGCCACTCCCTATATCTTGATGCATATATATATATATGTTTAAAAACCACACCTCCCTATACCTGCTGCATATATACAAATGTTAAAGCAACACCTTCTTTTATCTTGATACATATCTACATGTGTAAAAGCCACGCCTCCTTCTATCTTGATGCATAGATAAAAGTGTTAAAGCCTCGCCTTCTTCTGAGCTGCTGTATAGATGCATACAAAGACTCACTCTTCTAAACTACTGCAAAGTTACACACGAGAAAGCCATGCTCCTCTAACCTGTTGCATAGCTACGTACGTGGACACTACGTCTTTCTTACTCTCGTTGAACAGTTCCGCATCGAGATTTATATCTTCTCCAGGTACGTAAGAACACCTGAGAAATGAGGGCGTGGCTTCTGATATATTTGCAATAGTTTAATTATATCAATAATATTACATTTCGATAAATCAAAACATTGTATTTGCTGAATTATTGAATTAATATATATCTTTCAATTAATTATACGCTAACTATTATTTATTAGTTTTATTTTTACAATATATATAATTATAAACCTTCCTTAATTAAATACTTTTAAAATCTACTTCTATAAACATACCTGTCCAGTTTTAATCTACATTTAATTATCCCCATTCGATAGCAACAACAACACTGTATTCTTTGATGTTTGAATACTTCTTTTGGTTCCTATTTTATATAATAAAAAATATTTGTATCAAATAGTTAACATATATAATTATATAATATGCATAACTAATCGTAAATATAGATTTCATTAAGATGCGTCTGGAAAAATACAATTATGAATAGTTATAACAGCAAACTGTTATGCAATACTTATTTACTATGGAAATAACCGAGAAATTTCGAGCTTCTTTATTTAGATCCAAACGAGAAAGTACAATAAACGCTTTCTCACATTCTTCGAATTTATTATCTGTGTTAATTGGTATATATTACTGGGAATGTTGATATTGGTATGTTCATATTGATCAATATTTCACGATAATACAATATTTGTATATTATTTTTAAAATTCGAACTAAATTAGTTTTGTTTATATATTGTAATTTGTACTACGTTTAATTATTTAATGTCTTGTCACCTAGAAAATAAGTTTTGATTATTTGAAAATAATAAACATTATAATATATAAGTTCAATTAAAACATAAATTACAATGAAAAGTACTCAAATAGTTGTAGATGGTATTTCATGATATATAATCTATAGATTAAATACATTTATTATCAATGTTTAAAAAAAAGATTTATATAATATCATTAATATATTAATATATTAATATTTTATAATATTTATAAATAGTCCACTATCTAAGATAAGTTACTCGTATTCTATTTCTAAGAAAATGTGTTGATATTGATTTATGCTTAATAATGTATATTAAATAATACAAAATAATATAAATATTATGTTTTATATTTATAAACCAATACTTTAAATTTAAAACTATATATGTTTTTTGTTCCATTTACTTAAATTAAAGCATTATAATTATAATATTATAATTATATTTAATTTATATAATACAAAATATGTTATAAAATATTTATACAATGTTCAATATAAATCAACTTTTATATAATATATTTTAATATAGAAGTTGTATCTTCCCGTGTATTGTATTTATTAATTTACCATCTTATTATGTTATACATTTATACCAATCATGTGATTTAATATTAGAAGGGATAATAATTGTATTCAAACATATTTAATATATAATTTTATTATTAATATTCATTAGAATTCAAATATCTATTTTTTTATTGATGAAAATAATGAAAGAGGATTCGTTAATTTATATACACAATTATATATATATATATATATATATATATATATATATATGATAATATATGATATAATAAGATATGCTATGATATATCATATATGATAAGATATTATAATATGTGATACTATATGATATGATAATATATAATATTATAAGATATGATATGATATGATATGATATGATATGATATGATATTATAAGATATGATATGATATGATATTATATGATATGATATTATATGTTATTACCAGATATAATATGATATGCTATGATAAGATATAATATTATAAGATATAATATTATAAGATATAATATGATATGATATGATATGATATGATATGATATGATATGATATGATATGATATGATATGATATGATATGCTATGATATGATATGATATGATATGATATGCTATGCTATGATATGATATGATATGATATGATATGATATGATATGATATTATATGATATGCTATGATATGATATGATATGATATGATATGATATGATATGATATGATATGATATGATATGCTATGCTATGATATGATATGATATGATATGATATGATATGATATGATATGCTATGCTATGATATGATGTTATATAATATGATAAGCTATAATATGATAAGATATAATTGATATAATATGATATGATATGATAAGATGTGATATGATATGATATGCTATGATATGATAAGATATGATATGATAAGGTATAATTGATATGATATGATATAATATTATAAGATATAATATGATATGGTATGTTGTAGATAATAAAGACAATGTAGATACCAGATGTAGATTTCTAGTAATAAAACATTTTTTGTTGATCTATTTTAATTTAAAAAATGTTTATATTTTTAAGATTTGGCATTCTAATCATTTTAGCATTAATAGCGTGATATCTTATCGAGGTTCTTTATTTCAGGTATTAGCCTAGCGAAACCATATTATATTAATATAGTAGTTAATTATAGAATACCCTTAGCAGGCCAAAGTTCAACACAAGTCTAACCCAAGTACAAATCAAATGCATGCCAACTGCAAATCAATTACAACCTAAGAGAAATATAACTATAGCCCAAGTGCAACCAATGTGCAACCAAAGTGCAACCCAAGTACAACCCAAGTAAACCCAAGTGTAACCCAAGTGAAACCCAAGTACAACCCAGGTTCAACCAAAGTACACTCAAAGTTCAACGCAAGTTCAACACAAGTACAACCCAAGTACAACCCAAGTAAACCCAAGTGTAACCCAAGTGAAACCCAAGTACAACCCAGGTTCAACCAAAGTACAACCAAAGTTCAACACAAGTACAACCCAAGTACAACCCAAGTACAACCCAAGTACAACCCAAGTACAACCCAAGTACAAACAAAGTTCAACCCAAGTCCAACACAAGTTCAACCCAAGTGCAACCCAAGTCCAACCCAATTGATCTCAAGTACAACCCTATAGTATATACTCACTATCAGCTAGTTCGACGCGGGCCAATAGCGTATACCAGATCTTAGCTGTAGAAGTTCGCTTGTGATGACTAGATTTACTTTTACTCTTTGCAATCCGAGAAAAATCCGGGTCTCCGAGTGCGTTCATCTATTTATAGTAACATAGTACAATGTACAGGCATCCTAATTGCATAATATATTATTAGAAATTGTAAATAGAGAATATTTGTAATTTTATATCTGCGATGTTTCTTCAGCGTCTAAAATATATTATTATCTCTCGATATCCTCATAGATATATATTTATATAAAACTCGTTTTAACTAACACTGTGGAAGCTGGAGGGCAGGTTAGTTGGCAGGGGACACGAGAAATGATAGCGATGACACCCCGATGTCAGTGGAAAGCTATCGCCTGCTGACCTCGTCCTCCTGGGATCTAGGATATATATTAAAGTTGATATCCATAACAGTTTGGTTACTTATTTACCACTTTGAATTGCAAATGTAATAAAATAATAAGAAATACTCCCTCTTTATAAAGTATTATCGCTAAGTACCTTTTCCACACAACATATAACAGTCCTTCATGTATATCTCCCTTTCAGTTATATTTTTACTCCCGGTTTTTTCTTGAAAACTAACGTCACATTGGCCGAATACCCACACCTGAATTCCTGGCCAAGAAGAGATAGTTTAGAATTGAATTAATAAAAAGTACAATTAATAAATATTACAATTTTAAATTAAAACTCGAAATTAACTTAATTTAGAAAGTGTATAACATTAATGTATAATATATTAAAAGTAAAAGTAAACTAGTAAAAAATGAATTCTTAATATTCATATAATAAATATATATATATATATATATATATATATATATATATATATATATATATATATATATATAGCTAATTGCAGACTATATTGATTTATTATTTCTTATTTAAACTTTATCTTTCTGAATTTATAAAAATTAATCAATAATAGGATATATATTACAAGAAGGCACTATTTATTATATACAAACTGTCCAGTTATAAGAATAAATATAATATATCATCCGTTCATATTCGCGAATAAACCGGCATCATTTTAATAAAAGTATTTCATTAAATTATATATGCAGTGATATTTGACAAAATAATATCCCTGTATATGTTATTTTGAGGATTTGATTATTTCACAAAATCATAACTAATTAGTAATTATGGATTATGAACGAGGTTGCGATTTAATATATTATTAATATTTTAAAATCATTTTAAAATTACATGTAAAGTTTTCTATGATTATATGCATTAGCCCGTGCATGCATTAAATAAATATATGTATGATATTGTTTTTATGCATATTATATATCGTAACTAGACTAACACATAAATACAATATAAACTAAATAATATAAGTTATAATTTGTAGTGTATAATTATATATATATAGTTTTATATATAATATATATTATATATAAATTCTTCAGAGAACGTATAATTAGTATGGTAAGGAATATATAGTTTCGAATTAGTTATATATTATGAATTTCTAATATTAAAGATATTATTAACCATCGTATATAATAGTAATCAGCATATGCCTATCACATAGTATATGTTACATAATCATTATAATCGTTTTGTAGATATTTGAAAATACACTGAAATATGAAATATATTTTAAAGATCTTGAAAATTAATTGTAAATGTAAAAAATTAATTGTAAATGAACTCCAATTTAAAAATAGATTTCGCAATATTTTTGAATATATCTTGATTTTGTATTTATGATATCTGAAAATCTATTAATAGAAGTTATTTGAAAGATTAAGTGTTCAATATTAAATCCATTTAACCTTTAGACTCTAATACATACTATTTACAACTCATAATCACGTACACTTACTATTTACTATATACTTAATTTAATTTAATATAAACAATAATTCATTGTGTAACTTACTTATTTTATTTTCCTTTGATAATTCATAAGATTTTGAATATGATTTTACAAAATATTAATTAGACTCATTAATAATATACATAAGGATTATAAAATTATATTATGGTATAAAATGCTATAATTTATACCAATAGTACATATTACATTACTAGGGTTATATAAATGTAAGATTTGTGTTGCAAATGCATTACTAGTCGAGTGGTCAAGAATACGAGTGGACCATGGTCTGGAGATAAGTAGTTAGTAGTTACTAGACAAGTGGATATGAAGTACGTTACTAATATATTTTATAAATATAGTTCTAATTGCGTAATATAATCCGTATTTAAAAGAATGTTTATATAATCAACATGCTATCATTATATATAATAAATAGGTTTAATATATGAAATCAGCAAACATAACAAACTTTTTTAATATTTTCAATAATCCATTGGTTTTATGTTGAAATTAAAAATATCAATCTTTGAAATTAAATAGTAATTAATTTAATTAATAAGTTTAGATAGATTCGAGTGGTTTCCTATTTTAGTGAATATATTACAACGTTTGTTATCGGATACGTTGGTCATCGTTAAAATGTATTGTTTAGATATGGCTATCTTATTGTGAGGAAGTATGTTTACCAGATTAGATAAATCTAATTACCTAGGAAAATAAATAAGATACAGTGTCCCGTGTATTTACCATCTCGGTCGATCGATATCGTCTACGGTAAATATAGTAATCGGAATATAACTGAGACTATAGTCGAAATATAAAATTATTAGAAGGTTTTATCAAGACAATTAAGGTATTGCATTATTTGCATCATACCATTTCATTTTAATCGTGTTAAACATACGGAAGGTCAATTAAATATAATTTTGCTTTTAAATTGATGATTATGTCCTTACATTTATAAACCAGAGTATATAACATGGATAAGAAAATTCTTTTTACCAATAATTGAAGAATTTGTTATAGTATTCATACGTCAATTTACAAAGGTCTAGTAAATACGAGTGATATTACTTTTAAACTAGGGATATGCTAATCTCAAAAGTAATAAGACCAACATGTAATAATAATTATGTAAAATATGTCCACATTATTATATAATAAAATATATAATACAATGCATTTAATTTGTATCGCAAATTATTTAGAATGATATATTTAAAAAATCATAATAATAAAAATTATAATTATTAAAAATAATTAGAAATCTGCCAATAAATCAAATGGATCCAATACTTCACATTTAAATGATTAGATATTCTTTTACACGATAATGTTATCATAAAAACCATATACCTATAATATATCTTATATACGTTTGTTTTTACGAATATTACGAGATACATATGTATCAATATACTCACATACATAAACAAACATGCACTTATATATACATACACATACACACTTACACACACATACTTACACACACCTACACACACACTTACATACACACTTACACACACACTTACACACACCTACACACACCTACACGCATTACACACCTACACACAGCTACACACGCACTTACACACATACTTACACACACCTACACACACACTTACACACACACACACTTACACACACCTACACACACCTACACAAACTTACACACACACTTACACACACCTACACACACACTTACACACACACTTACACATACTTACATACGTACTTACACATACATCTACAGTGTAGGACCTACACAGTAGGTCCTACATACACTTACATACACACTTACACATACATTTACATACACACACACACATACACACACACACACATACACATAATTACACACATTTATACTATAGTATATAAGTACATACAAATACGCTTACACATACTTATATACATATGAGATTATACACTTTTATACATATCAAATAACACATATATACACTTACACAAATATGCACGTAAACACAGATAAACACCTACATATAAACTTACACATATAATCACTTAATCTAAGTCTATTGTTAACAGATATTATTATCCAGCGAATTATTCCCATAATCTAAAATACGATATAATAAATTATTGTATTCAAAAAAATTATTTTTATCAGACAACGTATAAAACTACTTCTACGTCAATGATTGTTAGATTGGAAACTACAATATTAATAATAATATTTATTAAAATGACTCATCAAACAATATCATATACTAGATAGTACTAGAGTACTAGATGACACCATACCAATACATATTCCACTCATTCTTTGTTAATGAAATTTCTTGGAAATTATTAAAAAGTTATATTCGCAAAAAATCTTTTTACGTACAAATTCATTTCCGTTCAAATAAAAAGATAAAATTTCTCTACGCAATATTTTAGATCTAATCTTTTTTTTACATTATACCAGCTTCTAGTAAAATACATAATACATAGATACATATATAACTACCTATTAGATAGACACATTTATAGCTACCTATTAGATAAACACATGTATAAATTCCTATTAGATAGACACATGTATACATTCCAATTAGATAGACACAAGTATAAATTCACATTAGATAGACACAAGTATAAATTCCTATTAGATAGACACATGTATAACTTCACATTAGATAGACATATATAAATTCCTATTAGATTATATAATTACTTAACTATCTGTTATAACAGATATTAATTACCTAACAAAAATGAATAATTCCACTATAAATGATCTAACATTCATAACAATAATATTATAATAATGTAAAATAATACGTCGAACAAACCAATTTTAATTTAGACAATATTATTTTCAAAACATATTCATTTATTAATATAAACTACTGATTTTTTACAAGGTATTCAACATTAGATTAATACAACTTTACACCCTCAAACCTTTATTTTATTAAAACAAACTTTAATCATGGTAAACCAAACGCACTTCTAGCTATAGGATATATAATAAAATACATTAATAGATTTATATGAATAATTATAATGTAATAACTTGAAATATTGAATTATGACGTCACTAACCTATACATTATATTAATCTGTAAATTATGATACAAGAACAACTAAATACCCAAAGAAAACAAATAAAATAATATACAATTCTAAACTTCTGATATTATTATAATGACACTTCTCTCTGTTCGCCCTAAAAATATGACATATTGCATAATAAAACAATGCGCAATATACATACAGACTTGATTGTATACATAAATGTTATAACCAATATCAACCTACAAATGACTTCCAACGCATGTTAGTGAATCTTCTTTTCCCGTAGATATTGTATTATTTGTATTCAATTATGATTTTAATAATTATATTTTTTAAATTTCTTTCGATCAATATTATTTGCTATTTTGATCATATTTACAGTTTATGATAATTGGTTAAAAGTAGTATTAAAAAATACGTAAAGACAAATAAGCTATTATATATACGCATATGAACTAATTATCATTTGACTTACGTCATGATAATGATATTTCATATAATAATAGAAAAAATACTATAATAATGAGTGAACGATAATAATATAGAAATATCACTTTATTAAAATAATAAACTACAAACTATTACTGCATGTTCAAATAATAAAATACATACACATTTCATTCGATATCTTATTGAGTTTACTGGACTTTAGTTAGTTTACTGGACTTTAGTGAGTTTACTGGACACGTAAGGAGTATCTAATTTACACTACATGGATTCACCTGGTTAAATGCCATCATATCCCTTTCGTGGTTATGCGGTAAGTATGCAGTAAGTATGCGGTAAGTATGCGGTAAGTATGCATTAAGTATGCGGTAAGTATGCAGTAAGTATGCGGTAAGTATGCAGTAACTATACGGTAAGTATGCGGTAAGTATGCAGTAAGTATGCGGTAAGTATGCGGTAAGTATGCGGTAAATATGCAGTAAGTATGCGGTAAATATGCAGTAAGTATGCGGTAAATATGCTGGAATATATTCAGAATACATTGACTATATGCTTGAACATGTAACTCTATGTAATTAGCTAATTTGAGAAATAGCATGCACGACTAAGTTTGACAGTTTTCTAGAATAAGTACTACTGTAAAAGTAACTTCCCCTTCAATGCTCGTCTGGACATTAGTAGACCTAAAGCTAACCTTTAACCATCTAATATTATAATAATGAATTGCTCAGACCATAATGATATAATACACAATACAAGTATACTATTAATATACAATCACCATCACTACGTATGCTATGACTTGACTGAATGCAATAATGTATACTCTTCAATCGCAGTTCTAGATAATCAACTGTTTAATTTATCAATTGTTTAATTAATATAACTCATAGTTATATGGATAATTTAATATTTATTAATATAATTTTTATTAATTATAATATGTATAATTATGTTGATTTATTTCATTTATAAACTTCTTATTTATTAAAATGGAAGATATATTTAATTATATTTTATAAAAAAATCTATAGATTAATCTATGAAATCTATGAATTCCTGAATACACGACATTTTCAAATATTAAAGTAGTTGAATATATTTGGGGATCTTACTTATAGAAGTATTATATTTAGTAATTTTCCAAAAATTACAATTATTCAGAAATCTCTAGAATGAATACATCGTAGATAATGTTCAAATAGTTTATCTGTAGGATGATTATCGTACAGGTAATTTTTTATATCTTGCAATTTTATGGATACCAAGAATTACATAACAGTTAATAAAATAAATTCTATCGATAAATAAGTCTGCCCTTAGAATGTCGGTAGGAGCCTAGATGAGCCTGGATGAGTATCTATACAAGCTGAACTAAAATAATACATCTCCATTTCGTCGAAATTCTCATAAAATAATAAGTATATTTTATGTATTTTTTGATTTTTGCCCTAAAATCAATAAAACTATAAGATAAATCACATACATTTCCATAATATACAAAATAAATTAAATCTTAGTGGCCGCAAATAATATATAAAAGAATAATTTCACAGAAAATAAATAATAAACTATATGATGAAACTTTCTATTGCTAATAGTATAATAATCTAGTTTTATGAATACGATCATATAAATGGTATGTTTTAGTAATAGATTGGTAATATCTATAATATTCACAACTTTTATTATAAAACTTACTTGTACTGATAACTCGGATGAAAATAAATACGATATATATTAAAATAGAACAAACTTAATAAATATTTAATACACTGCTACCATGGAATGCACCCGATGTTATTATACATTATGACATACCCTAAAACCAAACTACTCGTTCCTGCATTAAAATAACTATAATAATTTAACAATTCAAAAAATCACCCAGGATAATATATTTGACTTATATAACTACATAACAAGGATTAATAACCCAGCAACTACTGACCAAAAAAGAACTACTCAAAACCAATATAAACACATGTTCTATAGCTCAAAAGTTGCCATGGCAAAAACTTTAAATATATAACATACATTTTTAGCAACTTTGAAAAGAAAACCACGCTTGTAATATTAAATATCAATATTCTTTTTTAATGTCATTGGCGATACGTAGTAATTACACAAAGCTTTTATTGTTTTCGAAGGCTAATGTACGAGGTCATATGGTGTGTAGCTATATTAGAAACGCACACTAAACACAATAGACTATCTTGTTAGAAGACTATATTGTCTTCTAAACTGGCCTACCTACTGTAATTTAATATGTACCCGGTGGCATATATTAACACTACGCAGTTTAGATAACATACACAATACTTATTATGATAGATAAGTTATTGATATTATTACGATAATGAAATGGAGAAAGAGAACAGTACTCCTCGTCGTGTCAGATGATTAGATATAATTTAAACTTAAAATAAACTTAAAAGATACATTATTACACACACATATATATGTGTATATATATATATATATATATGTATATATATATATATATGTGTGTGTGCAAGAGTCAATATAGAGGCAGACCACGTAAAGAAATTTAAGAAGACAAAGATAATCGTGAAAAGACAAATGCTACCAACTAAAAATTAATACGTTTATAGTCTGCGGTGTTTATTAGACTGCAGAACATTAATTAATATTCGCGTTTTCACTAACACCACGAACACATAATCTTCTTCAGAATATATCTAATATATCTGATATCTTATATCAATCGGATTTCTATATCTATAGCCAAAGATAGTATAATACAGCAGTATTGAGTTAGAAAAATATAGACGTTCTATCACTCTCTTAAAATGTCTTTAAAATATGTAAATAGAAATACAGGAAATCTAACTAATCATTGTTTATATATACAACTGCTAAAGCTAAATAAATTAATGGTCAATATTTTCTACTGAAATCAGTATCCCTTTGATTCTATATATAGAATATACATATTCTATGTATATTCTATATGTATTCTATATATAGAATATATATTCTATATATAACACACATATATATACAATTCTATATATACACAATTATATCACATATTTGTATCTCATATCACTTATATCACATACAAATATAGCAACTAATTATTTAATAAGATAACAAATAAAACTGATCAAACTAAATCGACTTTATGTTTTCAATATTTATAATAGCTTTTATCCCAACAAGTTATCAAATATTAATTATTAATTTATCTGATCTTATTTCTCTCTCACTAATATATATATATATATATATATATATATATATGTATATATATATATATATGTATATATATATATATAGCATATAGCATATATGCATACATATAAAAGCATATATATACTCATATACTTACAAACTGTACCAAATAAACATACATAAAAATAATAAAACACACATATACAGAGAAATACACACATACATACGAATACACCCAGATAGACACACATACACCCCAGAAACACACACAGACACCCCAGAGACACACATACACCAAGGGACACACATATATACAGAGAAATATACACATACATACGAATACACCCCAGATACACACACAGACACCCCAGATACACACATACACCAAGGGATACACATATATATATTTACAGTTGATCAGTTATCAAAAACTAGATAAAAATAACAGATTTAAATAGTTTAATATTTTGTTTGAAATTTACTGAATTTACAACAGAATAGATAATAAACAAATCAGGAATAACAAAATGAATCGCAGGGTTTGTGCTTATTATCGTATGTGAGTGTAGAGGTCATTGTGGGGTCATTGCGGGGTCAATATGGAATCATTTGGTTTGGAGTAGTTGGTTAGGTAAGTTGACTTCATACAGGAAATGATTTCTTAAAGGTGTTAATATGTGGATGAATGGTGTGTGAGTAATTATCATGAGAGTGGTCAAGATTAGCTGTAATTCAACTGTCCTACTGGTTAATTAGTATGTATTTCGGCCATCGGTTATACATCCGGTCATTACGGACACAATCGCTGGTCAAACGGCTATTTAATGATAGCGAATTGTGGGTTAAGTGAGCTGTGCAGTGTACATCTTCTTCTATAGACGAAATAGGAACAATCATTTGCATGTTAATTCAGTTGGACCAAACAATAGTTATTATTAATTCTATCATCATTTCAATGTCGGTATACTACTTCTAGAAAATCGAATTTTCATCAACTATTTAGAATAAGTATATTATACTTATTATATTTATTAGATACATTATAACACATTATGCTACATATACAGAAGTTAACACTCCCATATAGTCCACCACAGCTGTAACTGAGACCCATAATAGGTGGAAAAGTAAAAACCTCCGCAGAGTTCCTTCTGAAACCATATTATTGATTAATCTCCCGAAATATATACATTGTAAAATGTTACGAATGACAACTTTTACATAGCTTCAGACATCATAAGAAATGTGTGCGTATATATATGAATTATATATATATATGTATTTTATATATACGCATATAAATATACACATATCTAATGTAAATTCGACGATATTAAGCTTACTAGGTTATATAAGATGTGTATCTTCATTATTAATAGGATTTTCACCTAACTATTTTTACAAATTAAGTAATATATTAATTTATATATCAAATGTATATATGTATCTTTATATGTAATATTAGCAGTGCTAGAATACATGTTTGCTATGAATTAGCTATTGCCATTAATAAAAAACTAATTCAATAATACAGAATAAATCTAATTTAGTATATAAACTGATAGGAATCCGAGATTTGCTGATAACTATATTAACTATTTGCAAAATGGTGTGCTCCTGAAATCTTAGTAGAATCATCCCTAGGCAAGAGGGTGGTGATGACGCAATACCAGGATCTGTCCATTACGCAAGCATGTATTTACGTTCGGCAAACACATCCCATATGGACATTGATTGTGAAACGAACCATCGAGGGCAATGCCCTTATCGTACAGTGTACGCCTTACGTACACTGTACACCGTACGTACACTGTACACCGTACGTACACTGTACGCCGTACGTACACTGTACGCCGTACGTACACTGTTGTACACCGTACGTATACTGTACGTACACTGTACGTCGTACATACACTGTACGTCGTATGTACACTGTACACTGTATGTACACTGTACACTCTACGTACACTGTACGTACACTGTACGTCGTACGTACACTGTACACTGTACGTACACTGTACGCCTTACGTACACTGTACATTGTACACTGTACGTACACTGTACGTACACTGTATACTGTACGTACACTTTACACTGTACGTACACTGTACGCCTTACGTACACTGTACGACGTACAGTGTACGTGGTACGTACACTGTACACTGTACGTACACTGTACACTGTACGTACACTGTACGCCGTACGTACACTGTACACTGTACGTACACTGTACGTCGTGTTGTATGCGGTATGCCGTATACACTTTTCTTTATTAGATCACATTCTAAATTGTTTTCTTATTATAATATAAAAATTAAAATATATATATATATTTATATAATATGATTATTACAATATGTATTTCAAATTATTATTTGATAAATTGATCGAAGATAAGGTGTGGATGTGGAATGGAGAGTATGGATAGGAAGAAGTAATTAGATGATGCAATGTTATGTCATAGAGGAAATTGTTATTAATTAGCCAATATGAAATTATCAAGTGATGTGAATAAGCAGATGGAAATAGTAAAGATTGAGTTGCGAAGTTGTAGAACTAACAAAGATGTGAGTACTTAGGTGAGATATGAGATGGGAGAGGTGAGGGGGAGGTGAGAATATTATTAGCATGTAGGTGAGAAAGCTGGTGAGTATAGGTCTAGCAAGGAGTTGAGAAGTAAGGTGAGAAGTGAGGTGAGAAGTGAGGTGAGAAGTGAGGTTAGAAGTAAGGTGAGAAGTAAGGTGAGAAGTGAGGTGAGAAGTGAGGTGAGAAGTAAGGTGAGAAGTAAGGTGAGAAGTGAGGTAAAAAAAAGGAGTTCGAAGACTGATTACAAAAGCGATAAGGTGATAGATTATAATGTATGAGATAAAGCTATAGCTTGACATATATGTCATAGAGATTAAGGTAGTGAAATTAACCTAACAAACAACAACATATCGAAGTCATGACATTTACAATTTTACAGTAAACGCTGATTATTTCTGGAGCTTTCTTGCAAGAATTATAGATAATGTGAAGATCTTATATTCATGTCAACCGTATGAATTAAATTGATAGGAATGACTCATGATTGATAAATCCATAACAGTAAGCAATTATAATATCTTGTGTAAGTTCTGTAGTAGTGTAAGTTCTGTAGTGTAAGTTTTGTAGTATACATTCTGTAGTGTAAGTTCTGTAGTGTAAGTTCTGTAGTGTAAGTTCTGTAGTGTAAGTTCTGTAGTGTAAGTTCTGTAGTGTAAGTTTAGTAGTGTAGATTTAGTAGTGTAAATTTTGTAGTGTAATTTAGTAGTGTAAGTTTAGTAGTGTAAATTTAGTAGTGTAAGTTTTGTAGTGTAAGTTCTGTAGTGTAAGTTTAGTAGTGTAAATTCTGTAGTGTAAGTTCTGTAGTGTAAATTTAGTAGTGTAAGTTTTGTAGTGTAAATTTAGTAGTGTAAGTTTTGTAGTGTAAATTCTGTAGTGTAAGTTCTGTAGTGTAAGTTTAGTAGTGTAGATTTAGTAGTGTAAATTTTGTAGTGTAATTTAGTAGTGTAAGTTTAGTAGTGTAAATTTAGTAGTGTAAGTTTTGTAGTGTAAATTCTGTAGTGTAAGTTTAGTAGTGTAAATTCTGTAGTGTAAGTTCTGTAGTGTAAAATTAGTAGTGTAAATTTAGTAGTGTAAATTTAGTAATGTAAATTCTGTAGTGTAAATTTAGTAGTGAAAATTTTGTAGTGTAAGTTTTGTAGTATAAATTATGTAGTAGTGTAAGTTCTGTAGTGTAAGTTCTGTAGTGTAAGTTCTGTAGTGTAAGTTCTGTAGTGTAAGTTCTGTAGTGTAAGTTCTGTAGTGTAAGTTCTGTAGTGTAAGTTCTGTAGTGTAAGTTCTGTAGTGTAAGTTCTGTAGTGTAAGTTCTGTAGTGTAAGTTCTGTAGTGTAAGTTCTGTAGTGTAAGTTCTGTAGTGTAAGTTCTGTAGTGTAAGTTCTGTAGTGTAAGTTCTGTAGTGTAAGTTCTGTAGTGTAAGTTCTGTAGTGTAAGTTCTGTAGTGTAAGTTCTGTAGTGTAAGTTCTGTAGTGTAAGTTCTGTAGTGTAAGTTCTGTAGTGTAAGTTCTGTAGTGTAAGTTCTGTAGTGTAAGTTCTGTAGTGTAAGTTCTGTAGTGTAAGTTCTGTAGTGTAAGTTCTGTAGTGTAAGTTCTGTAGTGTAAGTTCTGTAGTGTAAGTTCTGTAGTGTAAGTTCTGTAGTGTAAGTTCTGTAGTGTAAGTTCTGTAGTGTAAGTTCTGTAGTGTAAGTTCTGTAGTGTAAGTTCTGTAGTGTAAGTTCTGTAGTGTAAGTTCTGTAGTGTAAGTTCTGTAGTGTAAGTTCTGTAGTGTAAGTTCTGTAGTGTAAGTTCTGTAGTGTAAGTTCTGTAGTGTAAGTTCTGTAGTGTAAGTTCTGTAGTGTAAGTTCTGTAGTGTAAGTTCTGTAGTGTAAGTTCTGTAGTGTAATTTATGTAGTATAAGTTCTGTAGTGTAAGTTTAGTAGTGTAAATTATGTAGTGTAAGTTTAGTAGTGTAAATTTAGTAGTGTAAGTTTTGTAGTGTAAATTATGTAGTGTAAGTTTTGTAGTGTACGTTTTATAGTGTAAATTATGTAGTGTAAGTTTTGTAGTGTAATTTCTGTAGTGTACGTTCTGTAGTGTAAGTTCTGTAGTGTAAATTCTGTAGTGTAAGTTTTGTAGTGTAAATTCTGTAGTGTAAGTTTTGTAATGTAAATTCTGTAGTGTAAGTTCTGTAGTGTAAGTTCTGTAGTGTAAGTTCTGTAGTGTGAGTTCTTTAGTGTAAATTCTGTAGGGTAAGTTCTGTAGTGTAAGTTTAGTAGTGTAAGTTTAGTAGTGTAAGTTATATAATAAACTTTAACCTATGTGTAAAGGTTGTGTTATTTTACCAACCACCTTATTTAAAATAATTGATTGGTCTATACTATTCATTTAAACTGGAAGAGTGGCGAGGGAAGACATACTATGTGGGACACTTAATTGCGGTGTTTAAAAGTTAACAGTGTAATGTATAAATGAGGTCGAGATATGCTGGGTGTTGAACTGGGTGCGTGTGAGGTTAGCGGCGTGGGTTCATAAGTAGGGTAAAGTTCTGGCAGATATTTCAGGCTAGATGTCTTAGAAAGAATTAGCTCCAGGTGTGGAGATGAGGTCAAGTTAGATCATGGTGCATTGTAAAGTCTTAGTTTTATACATGTAGGGATTAAGTATATGCATTATAGGATTACTTGAATAACGCACACCGTGAAAACTAGGATTATCCTTAGAAAACCGTTAGCTCTAATTCTACTACAGATGAATACATCAAATACAAGATAAGAAAATACATATATTAGATAATATTGATATCATTTTAAAAATAAACTTATACGATGATTTCAATTTAAGAATTGAATGCATATATATTAGTGATCTATCTAATTGCTAGTAGTTATCTAGAATAGTTATCTATAGATCTATAGTATTGATCTGTAGATCTACAATAGTGATCTAAAGAATATATAGTAATGTTCTATAATAACGATCTATAGATCTATAATATTAATTATAGATCTATAGTAGTGTTCTAAATAATTGCTAGTAGTAATTTATATTAGTGATCTATAACATTGCTATTACGTAACTATAACATTGCTATTACGTAACTATAACATTACTATTATGTAACTATAACATTGCTATTACATAACTATAACATTGCTATTACGTAACTATAACATTGCTATTACGTAACTATAATATTGCTATTATGTAACTATAACATTGCTATTACGTAACTATAACATTGCTATTACGTAACTATAATATTGCAATTATGTAAGTATATTTTCCAATAATTAAAATAAATGAACGGCTTGATTACACATCTGTAATAATATATCTTGATACCGTATTAGAATGTATTTTTAATCAATTATTTATATGTAATTTTTAAAATATGTCTATCATAATATTTATATATATACATATATATATATATATATATATATATATATATATATATGTATCTATATAAATATATATAAATATATATATATATATATATATATATTTGTATATATATATATATATATAGATATATATATATATATATATATGTATATATATAAACATATATAAATATATATATATATATATATATATATATATGTATATATACAAACCTATATAAATATATATATACATATATATATATATATCATATCTAGTATATTATTTGGATTACATATATATACGTGAGAGAATACTGAATATATATATGACAGATATAGATCAAAGTACAGTAAACACGATCAGTTCCTGATGAATAAATGAATATGTAGGCCTAAGGTCATGACACCAAGACGAGTGGTGCTGGAGAAGACTTTCTTAATTAGGCCGAAGTTCACTAACCAAATATGAGGGTGGTAGCCGGACAATCGATTAATACATCTCCCGTTATCTTATCTCCAGGTCTGTAAATATCTACGGGGTCCAGTTGATCTAGGCTGACATCGACCAAAGCCATTGAAGTCTGACCTGTCATTGTTCTAGAGTATCGATAACCGGATGTGTTAGCGCAATGGACTCCAGCCAGAGGGGGCGTGGCTAAATTATTTGATAGAACAACTTGACGCCTACCTTGATATGACATATCTGTAATTGCGTCATAGGGATTAAGAAAGGGTTATAGGGTTAACATAGGGTTATAGTGGTTATGATAGGGGTTATAAGGGGATGTGAAAAGTTAATATAATAATATGAGAGGTCAGGAAAATGACGTAAGGGTTCAGGATAAAAAGGTTAAGGGTTATGATATGAACCTATGGCTAGGCCACGTATGGTAGGTAGGCGGGTCATATAATTACAGATAAAGGGGGTCAGTAGAGATCCTTTTATGTTTGGTATGTATTGGCTAAAGGAATAATGTAAACGGTAGTTAGGTGGAATAATATGGCGAATTTGGGGATAGGTTGTGATTTAGGGAAGAGGTATTGATTAGGGTGTTAAAATGGAGATAGTTTGATAGAGTTATAAACGGGTAAAATTGTATAGGTTATTTGAATAGCTAGGTGTTTATTATGGAGTTAATGTTACATGACTTAAGGAGGTCGATAAGTTGTGGTATATAGGGGTTGTGGTATATAGGGGTTGTGGTATATAGTGATAGTGGTATATAGGGGTAGCGGTATATGGGGGTTGCAGTATATAGAGGTAGTAGTATATAGGGGTAGTGGTATATAGGGGTTGTGGTATATAGGGGTAGTGGTATATAGGGTAGTGGTATATAGGGGTTGTGGTATATAGAGGTTGCGGTATATAGGGGTTGTGGTATATATGGGTTGTGGTTTATATGGGTTGTGGTATATAGGGGTAGCGGTATGTAGGGGTAGCGATATATAGGGGTAGCAGTAATTAGGAATTTAGAAATGTAACTAATAATACAGTATCTATGTACATATCTATATATAGAATTATAAATATATTTAAATGTGTTATAATAATGAAATATTCTTATAAATTATATATATATATATATATATATATATGTGTCTATTTGTGTCTATTTATAGTTATTAATATATTTCAATATTATATGGGTTTTGGGCAAGTAATGAGTTTTCTAGAAGATAAGAGAGAATAGAAGTAAATCGACATTTCAGAACAAAGATGAAAACATTCATTATAGATTTTATAGATAATAAAGTAACCTAGTATTCCTTACTACGAGTGATTCCTATTCTGGGGTGATACCGTGAACTAGGCATTAAGATATTATATAATAAGATGTGATTCATCGAATTGTTATTGAATTTCGTGGCGTGCGCTTCGACAACGAGGAACCATTAAGTATTATATAATAACATATTTATATAATAACATATTTCATTATATCACATATAGCAAACACAACAATATATTTAATTGTCTATTTTGTATTCCGATATTATTCTATATTAATAAAATATAATGAAATATCTAATATATAATTACGCATATCATGACAAAATATACACTAATAGATTCTTTTATCTTTCTCTTTCTCTATAAAGAATATTCTGTATCTTAAGTCATTATTATTATAATGTAACATCATTCAAATAAAATATGAATTGCCACAAGAACCTAGATTATGAATCTTCTTTATGTACCAAGATCAGTTCAAACTACATTAATATAAATAAACTACGGTCATTATTAATGTTCCTAAATATTAATATATATATATACACACACACATATACATATATATATATATATATATATATATATATATATATATATATATATATATACATGCATATAATTGGTCTTTTATTCTATATTATCATCATAATATAGATACTCCGCGTATAAGTCAACACTGTTTGTCAAATCAATATTGTCATAGATGACATGACATGATTAATCTGCAAATTAATAATAAATATGTCCCCACGAATAAATCATGATCATTTTCATATCCGGTTTACAATATCCGTACTATTTCAACAACGAACACTATTTAAACGATAAGCTAAATATTTATTAAGCCGTTTATTAAACATAAATCTAATGAATTATTTAGTTATTTCATATTTGATATATCCCCATTCATTGAATTCTGTTTAGAAAAGCATATATAAATAATAATAATAGCATATTTTAAATTTAATCAGATCTTGTTTACAATTTCTTTCACAGTAATGCCTTATTATTCCTTTGTGAGATCCTTTATTTGACAGTATATTATATAACATAACATTGCTGTTGTATAATTTAATGTATATCTTTACATAACAAAGTTATATGACATCGTGAATGTATGTCGCCCACGTTGACATCGTTATTATTTATTGTGTAGCCACTTTTATAATACTTTCTTCCTTTGAGATTATATATAATTAATATAGATTAGTTCTTTTTTAATATCTTAAATCATATAGTTTTTATTACATATATAACAACCTACAACTAACTTATACTAACAATGTTTAACCTGTGAGAAAAGATTATGAGAGCTACACATTTAATATAAATCTACATTATTCCTGCTTACATAAGGACAATGTTTGTGTAATTAATAATCAGTCCAATTAACCTCCGCATAAGTATTTTAATGAAATTATATCTTGCCCTGATTTTCAATTTCTTTGTAAATACTGCAAATCTAAAACAAATTCACTAAGTATAACTACTTATAAACAAATAGTTCTGATAAATCATTAAACCTACTCACTGGTATATCTAACCCAATTCATTCAATCCTTAATAATCTACCAGCACAGTGATATTGCAGTATTCTTAAATGTAGTAATAATAATATCAATAAGTTTACTGACCCCGTTTCTTCTTTAAATACTATGTTAAATACTTAAATGTAGAGTATCCAATTTAATGATTCTAACATAATTATTTATAAAATCACAATTACAACATATTATATACTTCTCTATCAACTCAGTTATATACTTTATTATTTACTTCTTCATCAGATAATAGGCATGTAACAAGTTATCAGTTTTTACTTAAATTAATTAAAAAAACAGAATAAATGTATTCTGTTTATTCCAATGTATTCTATATACTAAATGAACATATATCTAAAATACTCTTTTAAGCTCGTGATTAAATGATGTAAAACTTTCAATAGTATATATATATATCAAATCATATCTCCATCGCCTAGAATTACACCATAAGAAATTTAAGAAGTGCTATTAAAAAGAAAATTAATTTAAAACACATAAATTAAATATGTACTTAATTATAAATCTATGAAATATCAGCTCTATAATATTAACACTACACAATATAAATTGATTAAAAAATAAGGTTTCTTGATCTGACGAATTGAATACCAAGTACTTTAATTACTTACTAATATAAACCTAAACTTCCTATAGTCCAACTCAGATTCGGCCCGTTAACTACCAATCTGACACTCATATGTACTTCCTAGATATTCTTTTTAAATCGCAATAGTATCAGCAATACGCTTAATTAGTTAGAATAATTACTTACTCGTAATACATACTTGATTATTTGTATTGTAATGCAAGATTTTAACCGTAATGATATCGATTCATTGTTACTATATAATAAAGCCTGGTACGTTCCCTTTTCGCTATGATAGGAATGTATACACAAATGTTGTATTAGCAATATGTAAATTAATTTTAAATCAACTTATAATATATTATAGTCCAACTAATTTTACTGAATACATAGGTTTAGATATCAATTTCACACCTAACTTTAGGCTGTTATATATCTATAGATTACTAGCATTATACATTTCTTCCCAGAGTGTATTGTGTAACGTAATGCTATTCCTCTGTATTACTTTATATCCGATTGTCATAAGTTATTTTAACCTCCCCTAGATAAACACTGACCCATGAATCTTTCTCACTCATTATATCCTACTTCTTATTGGCAATTTGGTGATTGTATTATATCCACCTTGTTATTGAAATTTATCAAATATACCACTAAAGAGAATTATATCTTTGATTTATTATTTACTAATCATACTATTTTACCATATAATTTTCTATTTGACACTAATACAAAAATTTGGTGTATTTCCTTATATCAGTGAATACTTTTCTTTTTCATTTAACATCAATATAAAATCCATAATAATTCTCAGTTGAATAACTATTTTAAAGCCAACATTTCTGAAGTAGCAAATTTATTATCTAAAATATGATGGAGCAAAAACTTAACCAATAGCATATTAGTTATAATAAATTGATATTTTCTATGATATTCTAAATAAAACTATGCTTTTGCAGCTCCAGAACCTGATAACAGATATTTTAGAAATAATAATAAGTACCAAATCAGATGTAGATACTTATGTAATAATATATTTCTCTCTAGTACTCATTGAAATACTTGGAAAACATTTTAATCTCTATTCTAATATTTGTATTTTTGTAAAAACATAAAATAATAAACTTCAAAAACATATCTAGTTCTATAATTACATTATTCTCGATGCTCTTCCTTCGATAATAATTCCCCTCTTAAACTAACTGATGATTAATTTACTCTAATAGATATTCCCTTAGATATCTTTTAGAGTAATTGAACTCAATTATCTCTTACTTAGATTAAGTTATTGAACTCTATTATCTCTTACTTAGATTAAGATATTGAACTCTATTATCTCTTACTTAGATTAAGTTATTGAACTCTATTATCTCTTACTTAGATTAAGTTATTGAACTCTATTATCTCTTACTTAGATTAAATTATTGAACTCTATTATCTCTTACTTAAATTAAGTTATTGAACTCTATTATCTCTTACTTAGATTAAGTTATTGAAATCTATTATCTCTTACTTAGATTAAGTTATTGAACTCTATTATCTCTTACTTAAATTAAGTTATTGAACTCTATTATCTCTTACTTAGATTAAGTTATTGAACTCTATTATCTCTTACTTAGATTAAGTTATTGAACTCTATTATCTCTTACTTAGATTAAGTTATTGAACTCAATAATCTCTTACTTAGATTAAGTTATTGAACTCTATTATCTCTTACTTAGATTAAGATATTGAACTCAATTATCTCTTACTTAGATTAAGTTATTGAACTCTATTATCTCTTACTTAGATTAAGATATTGAACTCTATTATTTCTTACTTAAATTAAGTTATTGAACTCTATTATCTCTTACTTAGATTACATTATTGAACTCTATTATCTCTTACTTAGATTAAGTTATTGAACTCTATTATCTCTTACTTAGATTCAGATATTGAACTCTATTATCTCTTACTTAGATTAAGATATTGAACTCTATTATTTATTATTTAGATTCAGATATTGAACTCTATTATATATTATTTAGATTCAGATATTGAACTAAATTATCTCTTACTTAGATTAAGTTATTGAAATCTATTCACTATCTTAGTTAAGTTTATTCTCTATTACTGTAAATGATTTTATTACACTATAATAATATTAATATTAAATTAATATTTATAAAATATAATAATATGTTTAATAAAGATTTCACAAAAGATTTAAAATATAGTTCGTATTAAAAAATAGATATTTTCAGTAAATATTTTCAGTAAATCATAATTTCATCATCGTCTCCTTATTCTTGCTACAAAATATTTAACAATAAAATTGAAAATAATAAAATATTTAAGTGAATAATTAATATTATTGATTTAAAAAACAACCATTAATATGGTTAATACCATAAGTCCTCCCCTCCTCTTCCTTGCTCTCCCATTAATAACCTTTAGAAGATGTACTTTTTGCTTTATTCATTATAGCATTAACACGACTTTGTGAAGATGGTACGACGAAATCATCGCTATCACTATCGCTAGTAGATGAAAGCATGTCAATATTAGAATCATGTCGCGGACGTTTTGACACATTATTCGATAACGTTTCTTCTTTCTTAACGATGGTCTTCAATTTATCTTCAAATTCCAATGCTAATGACTAAATATGGAATATTCATATATTGAAATTAAAAAATATATATCACTCACTCACTCACTCACTCACTCACTCACTCACTCACTCACTCACTCAATAACTCACATACTACCTCACTCACTCAATCACTCACTCACACAATCACTCACTCACTCACTAAATCACTCACTCACTCACTCACCTACTGTAACCACTCTCTCCTTTTCACCCATTATAACAACCTTAAGACTTGGCTGATTGGATTTCTTGGCTGCTCCTACCACACTCATCAAGTTGGTATAGATCATTGGCTCTTCAATCATCTGTACATAGAAAATAACTCTTGTAAATTTGGAGTGAAGAAGTATTCAAGAACGTATTTGAGTAAAGTATTTGAGTAATAGTGAAGTGCTTTAGGGTAAGCTGCATATTAGGGAACATTTCTCGTACCTTCTCCAAGTACGTTGGTAGCAATTCAATGAGGCGAGTAAACGAGCGTTCGCTGAATGACAATTGGGCGAGACAAAAGGAAACATCTCTCCACTGGCGAGGGTTACTGCAGAGATAAACTCGGTGTTAATATAGACGGTTATAATGAACAAGGCAAACTGTAAATCTAAATAACGCCGGGAGATAAACTCGGTGTTAATATACACGGTTATAATGAACAAGGCAAACTGTAAATCTAAATAACGCCGGGAGATAAACTCGGTGTTAATATACACGGTTATAATGAACAAGGCAAACTGTAAATCTAAATAACGCCGGGAGATAAACTCGGTGTTAATATACACTGTTGTAGTGAACAGGGCAAACTGTAAATCTAAATAACGCCGGGAGATAAACTAAACATTTAAAATCAATTAATAAGAGGAAACTGAGAAGAGTTTAAAGTTGGATTAAAGCTTCCTTCGAATTCAACGAAGTGTAAAGTTGCAGAAAGTAGATGCGAGAATATAGAGAATGAGATGAAAGTCAGTTTTTTAATATATCCATAGGGAATATATAATTTACCAACTTTGAAAGAGTAAATCTTTGGCATAACTTAATTACAAGACTTTCACTTTGTTTTTCAAGTTGTATAAAGGAGAACATATATCTGAAGGTTTTGTAAGCAATTAATATAGGATGACTTTATGTGTTTATTTATACACTAATTTATAATATAATGTCTAAATTAATATTAATATCAAATATATAAATATATATAAATATATATATATAAATATATAAATATATATAAATATATAAATATATATAAATATATATAAATATATATATTTATATATATATATATAAATATATAAATATATATAAATATATATATATAAATATATATAAATATATATATAAATATATAACTATATTTATATTTGTATAGTATTTCATAGATTCATTGTAATCATCTTATCGCCAAAATCAACTAAAATCACTTTAAAGCCTCTAAAAGCTGTTATTTAGGATATTTTAGCAAGATCCTTGCTTTTTACTAACTTCATTATAATCTTAAAGTCTTTCTCGACGATTCCCTTGTCTTTATCAGTCAAATGGCTGAGAATATCAGATATTACATTGTATATCTTATTTCCCTGTAACGTAGTTATATTAGCAACATAGAGTAATTGTTACACACTTAATAAGCATATGTAAAATTTTAATATCATATTATTATATTATAATATTATAATATATATTAATAAGTTATAACTATTGAAAGTTATAATGATTTATATATTTCTTTTGCATTTGAAATAGTCCTGTAACATATATATATTTACCCTTGAATCTATAATTAGAAGTCCAAATACAATAATTATAAAAGCAATATAAAATACTTATTAATAATTTTGTATTCAAAACATTAATTTCATTTTTATTTTTTTCATTTTTTATATTCGGGTCATTTTGTTATAAATTTATATAATAAAGAATTTTATAATTGAAAACACCCCGACCTTAACACCATGCCCTACACCTTGACCTCGACACCATAATCTCGACAGCATGCCCTCGACCTCGACACCTTAATCTCGACCCCTTGACCTCGACACCACGCCCTTGAAACCACACCCTCGTCCTCGACATCACACCCTCGACATCACGCCCTTGACCTCGACACCACAATCTCAATGGACCCGTCGTAACCTTCAGAGAGAGTTCGGTGAAGAAATTCCTCGAGAGACCAGAAATATACGAATCCGAGTCAATTGTACAAATTGCAATTTCACTAATTTCACCGTTCACTTTGATCATGTCCTTGAGGATAAGGTGAGTGAGTACCATGAGAGTCTTCTGGCGGACAAATGGAGAGTTGTCGCGTAACCTGGAGTAAGAGGTTAGTGTGGTATAGGAGAAGAGATAGGAGGTAGGGAGTTAGTGAAGGTTAGCGAGGGGTGAGGGCGAGGTTATGTTGATTAGTGTTGGGAGGTTAGTGAAGGGTTAGTGAGGGGTTAATAAGGGGTTAGTGAGGGGTTAGGGAGGTATTGGTGAAGGGTTAGTGAGAGTTTAATAAGGGGTTAGTGTTATATTAGTGAGGGCTTAATAAGGGGTTAGTGAGGGGTTAATAAGGGGTTAGTGAGGGGTTAATAAGGTGTTAATGAGGGGTTAGTGAGGGAGGTAGTGATGTATTTGCGAGGGTTAATGAGGAGTTAGGGAGATATTAGTGAGGAGTTATTGAGAGTTTAAAAGTGGTTAGTGAGATATTAGTGAGGGGTTATTGAGGGGTGAGGGTGAGGTTATGGCGATTAGTGTTGGGAGGTTAGTGAAGGGTTAGTTAGGTATTTGTGAGGGGTTAATGAGGGGTTTGGGAGGTATTAGTGAGGGTTTAATAAGGGGTTAGTGAGGGGTTAATGAGGGGTTAATAAGGTGTTAATGAGGGGTTAGTGAGGGAGGTAGTGATGTATTAGCGAGGGGTTAATGAGGAGTTAGGGAGATATTAGTGAGAGGTTATTAATAGTTTAAAAGTGGTTAGTGAGATATTAGTGAGGGGTTATTAAGGGGTGAGGGTGAGGTTATGGCGATTAGTGTTGGGAGGTTAGTGAAGGGTTAGTTAGGTATTTGTGAGGGGTAAATGAGGGGTTTGGGAGGTATTAGTGAGGGTTTAATAAGGGGTTAGTGGGGGGAGGTTAGTAGTGAATTAATGAGAGGTTAGTGAGGGTTTAATAAGGGGTAATGAGGGGTTAGTGAAGGGTTAATAAGGGGTTAATGAGGGGTTAGGGAAGTATTAGTGAGGGTTAATAAGAGATTAATGAGGTATTAGTGAGGGGTTAGTGAGATATTAGTGAGGGGTTAATAAATAATTGACAAGGAGTTAATGAGGTATTAATGAGTGGTTAATAAGGAATTAACAAGGAGTTAATGAGTGGTAAGTGAGGGTTTGGGTTATCGCCGTGAATATTACCAGAAGAATTGTTTATCGATGATTCATATTTTATGTGACACATTCATTTCAACGATGAATTCAAGATTTAATAAATTTTTAGAACAAATATCTTCCAAACAATTTTTTCCCGTAAAGATTATCGTAATTGCCTTAATAATATAAACTATGAACTTATATATTTTAATTATAATACAAAAGCCACATAAAATACCAAATCCCCATTGCAATTATTAAATATTAAAGAGATATGTAATTAAATATATTAAACTGAAAAGGAGGCAATGGATGACTGGATGGTAACTATGGTTACTATGTAATTGTGATATAAAACGTAGTTAATTTCAACATGTTAAATGATTTTGTAATAATGGAATATAATTTTTAAAATATCTCAGAGTTAATATAAAAATAAAATATTTTTACTATTTGTTTAAGGTTTCATAGAATTTTACATATTTTTAAAACCGAAAATATCACACTACCAAAATATTCATATTTCTGTTGTTATTAATTGAATCTATATAATATTTATTATAATTATAGATATAATATGTATCTATAATATAATTAATTTTTTAATTATAATATATAAAGGAAGAATTATAACATTATTTATAAAATATGGTCTGATTTAAAATATCAAAAGAATCTTAACTTTAATAATATTGGAAATAATGTTCAAAACATTTATAATATTATGTATTAATATATTATTTATAATACCTGAATTGTTATTATAAAACATTTATAATATTATGTATTAATATATTATTTATAATACCTGAATTGTTATTTAATTTAATACATTATTGAACAAATTATGAATATTTAATTGACTAAATTATTTTAAAATTTATTTTATGTGAATTGAATTTTAAGTGAATCTTTAAAAATTAAGTATTACATTCTTTATTAAATGTATAATTAGTAGTTAGATGGGAGTATGTGAGTAGTTAGTTGTGGAATGTGCGAGTAATTGGGAGTATATGAAGATCTATACTTTTAATTTGAGATTATTTAAATATGAAAGAAAAATATGAAACAAAGTCCCATGTTGTGTCATGTGATGATTTGGCCAAGAGGTCAAGAGGTTAAAAGGTCAATGGCTATGTAAATCCTAGCATGGTATCATTTATAAGAGGAGTTAACTATTAAAAAATACGAATAAAATGATCTGTCAAAAAAACAACAGAGACAATAAATGTTAAGTAACCTTGCATAAAGGTTTGTTGTCCAGGGATGCAGGAGATTCGGGTAACGGAAAGATAAATCATCTAAAGCAATCATAATATTGCCACGAATAATCTATTGTAGTTAAGTAGATTGAGTAGTTGAAATATACGAGATTGTATTTCATTCTAATCATTGAATTTCTTATTATGTTGAATTCACTTTTTAGAAATAAATAAATGAATAAAAGTCAATAAATTTCAAAATATGTATCTAAAATTGTATCAAATAAAATACAAATTTAAGGCACTACAGACAAATGTTAAATCTATAATCTATTAAATACTTTCAAATCTAATAGGCAAACTGAAATTAAAATATTACAAATTAAACCTTAGTATCGGATTTTTCCAAAAGTGTAAACATCAATTGCAAATTTTCTTCGCAGAAAGTTGGACTGTGGAGTTGTCGATAAAACAAAAGTAATTCATAGTGACAGATGGGTATAACAATGAAGAGCATTACATGAAAATCAATTACAAGTAACTACTTTAAGAGTGAATACTTTGCAAGTAATTAATTGAATATTGAGTACGTTAAAAAATAACTTATATAGACTCGAAGAATACTTTTACTTTCATAAACTTATAAGTACCTTACTATCATGAACTTGACGAGTGCGAGTACGGCTGAAGATTGCAGTTTCAAGTTACTGAAAATCAAAGGTTTGTTGCAGATCTCCACCAACAGATACTTCATTTGAGTCAGTAGAGTATTCGAATCTAAAATTGTAACAAAATTAGGTTCAGTGGATAAAGAGAAAGTTAAGATTGAAGTTGTGTAATAATGAACATTGTCATGATTATAATAGAATTTAGTAGAATATATGTGAAAAAGGTAAATAAATATAAAGTAAATATATAAATAAATAAAAAGGTAAATAAATAAAAAGTAAATATATAAATAAATAAAAAGGTAAATAAATATAAAGTAAATATATAAATAAATAAAAGGTAAATAAATATAAAGTAAATAAATAAAAAGGTAAATAAATAAAAAGGTAAATAAATATAAAGTAAGTTAAGACAATTAGATTAATAAGATAGTGTATATCAGATATCAAGTGATTTAAGTAAATATTACATCATGCATAGAGGGTAAATGAACAAGTTAAGTGTGTGTATATATCTGTGTATATGTGTAGGCTTTATTTTATTAATGAAAAGGAATTCAGGTAAAAGAAATACTAAAATACTAAATTAAAAGTTGGTTACATTCTCTCAGCCTTCAAAAGCATTTGCTCTCTAACTGTAAAGCAGTTCTCTGTCAACAATGACGTTTATCTTATCTGCGATTATGTCATCGTTTTCTGGACCACCCACATCCATTTGATCATCTTCTGAATCCTACAGTGTAGTGAGCGTGTAGTGAATATGTAGTATGTGTAGTTAGAGTGTAGTGAGTGTAGTGAGCATGTAGTGAGAGTATAGCGAGTGGGTAGTGTGTGTAGTAAGAGTGTAGTGTAAATGTAATGAGAGTGTAGTAAAGGTGTAGTGAGATTGTAGTGAGAGTGTAGTGAGTATAGTGAGTGTAGTGAGGATGTAGTGAGAGTGTAGTGAGCATATAGTGAGAGGGTAGTGAGAGTGTAGAGTGTAGTGAGCGTGCAGTGAATGTGTAGTATGTGTAGTGAGCGTGTAGTGTAAATGTAATGAGAGCATAGTGAGTGTAGTGAGTGTGTAGTTAGTATGTAGTGAGTATGTAGTTAGTGTGTAGTGAGAGTGTAGTGAAGGTGTAGTAAGTGTGTAGTTAGTGTGTAGTTAGTGTGTAGTTAGTGTATATTTAGTGTGTAGTTAGTGTGTAGTTAGTGTGTAGTGAGTGTGTAGTGAGTGTGTAGTTAGTGTGTAGTTAGTGTGTAGTTAGTGTGTAGTTAGTGTGTAGTTAGTGTGTAGTTAGTGTGTAGTTAGTGTGTAGTTAGTGTGTAGTTAGTGTGTAGTTAGTGTGTAGTAGGTGTGTAGTTAGTGTGTAGTTAGTGTGTAGTTAGTGTGTAGTTAGTGTGTAGTTAGTATGTAGTTAGTATGTAGTTAGTGTGTAGTTAGTGTGTAGTTAGTGTGTAGTTAGTGTGTAGTTAGTGTGTAATGAGGTGTTTACTAACACTATCATGAGACTGCAATAATTTCTTTTTAGTTTTAAATGCCTCATCCTATATTAATGACATAATTACATTAATGGTATAATAACATAATAACATTAATGCCATAATACCATAATGACATAATAACATTAATGGTGTAATAACATTAATGACATAATAACATTAATGGTGTAATAACATTAATGACATAATAACATTAATGACATAATAACATTAATGCTGTAATATCATTAGTGGCATATATCAGGTTATTAATCATAAGACAATAAAAATGAGGAATACAAAATAAAAACCTTGACCCTTGACCTGCGTTTCATTTCGAGTTGGGTCGTTACATTGATATGAACCATTTGAGAATGAGCAACGGTTCCAACAACTGAAATGAGCCGAATTACCCGAGATAGTCCTAGCATACATACAGTATCATCCAGACTAGCTGTATAGGGGGAGGTAGGGGAGGTAGGGGAGGTAGGGGGAGGTAGGGGAGGTAGAGGGAGGTAGGGGGGATGTAGGGGAGGTAGGGGAGGTAAGGGAGAGGTAGGGGAGGTAGGGGAGGTAGGGGGGAGGTAGGGGGGAGGTAGGGGAGGTAGGGGGAGGTAGGGGGGATGTAGGGGAGGTAGGGGAGGTAAGGGAGAGGTAGGGGAGGTAGGGGAGGTAGGGGGGAGGTAGGGGAGGTAGGGGGAGGTAGGGGAGGTATGGGGGAGGTAGGGGAGGTAGGGGAGGTAGAGGGGAGGTAGGGGGGAGGTAGGGGGAGGTAAGGGAAGTAGGGGGAGGTAGGGGGAGGTAGGGGAGGTAGGGGGATGTAGGGGGAGGTAGGGGGGAGGTAGGGGGGAGGTAGGGGAGGTAGGGGGAGGTAGGGGAGGTAGGGGAGGTAGGGGAGGTAGGGGAGGTAGGGGAGGTAGGGGGAGGTAGGGGATGTAGGGGGAGGTAGGGGGAGGTAGGGGAGGTAGGGGGAGGTAGGGGAGGTAGGGGGAGGTAGGGGGAGGTAGGGGGATGTAGGGGGAGGTAGGGGGAGGTAGGGGAGGTAGGGGATGTAGGGGGAGGTAGGGGATGTAGGGGGAGGTAGGGGAGGTAGGGGAGGCAGGGGAAGGTAGGGGAAGGTAGAAGGAGGTAGGGGAGGTAGTGGGAGGTCGGGGGAGGTAGGGGAGGTAGGGGGAGGTAGGGGGATGTAGGGGAGGTAGGGGAGGTAGGGGAGGTAGGGGGAGGTAGGGGAGGTAGGGGGAGGTAGGGGAGATAGGGGAGATAGGGGGAGGTAGGGGGAGGTAGGGGGAGGTAGGGGAGAGGTAGGGGGGATGTAGGGGGAGGTAGGGGGGAGGTAGGGGAGGTAGGGGGAGGTAGGGGAGAGGTAGGGGAGGTATGGGGAGAGGTAGGGGTAGTGGGGGTGGAATATGGAGAAGTAAATGAGATGTTGGGGATGTAGGGGGGAGGTAGGAGGAGGTAGTGGAGAGGTAGGGGGGAGGTAGGAGGAGTTAGGGGAGGTAGGGGAGGTAGGGGGAGTTAGGGGAGATGTAGGGGAGGTAGGGGGGAGGTAGGGGGAGGTAGTGGAGAGGTAGGGGGAGTTAGGGGAGATGTAGGGGAGGTAGGGGAGGTAGGGGAGGTAGGGGAGGTAGGGGAGGTAGGGGAGGTAGGGGAGGTAGGGGAGGTAGGGGTGGAATATGGAGAAGTAAAGGAGATGTTGGAGAGGTATGGGGATATGATGTAATATATACAAGTTATGTAATAGTTATAAGTTATATAATAAATACAAGTTATGTAATACCGTATCCACATAGATTTTCTGATTCTATGAATTCAAAACCCTGTAAAAAATAAATTTTATTATGCAAATTGTAAATGTACCGAAGTATAAAATACTATTAAGTATAAAATAATATAAAGTATAAATTACTATAAAGTATAAAATACTATTAAGTATAAAATAATATAAAGTATAAATTACTATAAAGTATAAATTACTATAAAGTATAAATTACTATAAAGTATAAAATACTATTAAGTATAAAATACTTTAAAGTATAAATTACTATAAAGTATAAAATACTATTAAGTATAAATTACTATAAAGTATAAAATACTATTAAGTATAAAATACTTTAAAGGATAAAATACTATAAAGTATAAAATACTATTAAGTATAAATTACTATAAAGTATAAAATACTATTAAGTATAAAATACTATAAAGTATAAAATACTACTAAGTATAAAATACTATTAAGTTAAAAATACTTTAAAGTATAAAATACTATAAAGTAATAATAAGAAGTTGATTTGTAAATGAATCCAATAATAGAAAACAGGAAATTAGCAAAAATTTAAATAATCGCTTAAAAAGCAAGGAATCAAGCCCTTCAACTCCTGGTGGTAATATGAAGGCCACACCCCTTCAACTCCTGTTGGTAATATGTAGGCTACACCCCTTCAACTCCTGGTGGTAATATGTAGGCTACACCCCTTCAACTCCTGGTGGTAATATGTAGGCCACACCCCTTCAACTCCTGGTTGTAATATGTAGGCTACACCCCTTCAACTCCTGGTGGTAATATGTAGGCTACACCCCTTCAACTCCTGGTTGTAATATGTAGGCTATACCCCTTCAACTCCTGGTGGTAATATGTAGGCCACACCCCTTCAACTCCTGGTGGTAATATGTAGGCTACACCCCATCAACTCCTGGTGGTAACATGTAGGCCACACCCCTTCAACTCCTGGTGGTAATATGTAGGCCACACCCCTTCAACTCCTGGTGGTAATATGTAGGCCACACCCCTTCAACTCCTGATGGTAATATGTAGGCCACACCCCTTCAACTCCTGGTGGTAATATGTAGGTCACACCCCTTCAACTCCTGGTGGTAATATGTAGGCCACACCCCTTCAACTCCTGGTGGTAATATGTAGGCCACACCCCTTCAACTCCTGATGGTAATATGTAGGCCACACCCCTTCAACTCCTGGTGGTAATATGTAGGCCACACCCTTCAACTCCTGGTGGTAATATGTAGGCCACACCCTTCAACTCCTGGTGGTAATATGTAGGCCACACCCTTCAACTCCTGGTTGTAATGTAAAGGCCACACCCTCTTCACTGCCTGGTTGTAATGCGGGGACCAAACCTATTGCAACACCTGGTGGTAAGAACTTGCCTTATATAGTTCGCGAATAAAACTTTCAGAAAGGATGTCGGGATGTTCTGACAGCTTGTAAATAATCTCAATAACATGTTCTGAGGCTAGTATCCAATAGTTAACGGAGCTGATAGGGTAGTCTGTGTGGGGTTTGGGGTATCAATGTGGGGTTTGGGGTTTCAATGGGTCCTAAAGTAGTGCTGTTGAGGTAGTCTGTGTGGGGTTTGGGGTTTCAATGTGGGGTTTGGAGTTTCAATGGGTCCTAAAGTAGTGCTGTTGAGGTAGTCTGTGTGGGGTTTGGGGTATCAATGTGGGGTTTGGGGTTTCATTGTGGGGTTTGGGGTTTCAATGGGTCCTAAAGTAGTACTGTTGAGGTAGTCTGTGTGGGGTTTGGGGTATCAATGTGGGGTTTGGGGTTTCAATGGGTCCTAAAGTAGTGCTGTTGAGGTAGTCTGTGTGGGGTTTGGGGTTTCAATGTGGGGTTTGGAGTTTCAATGGGTCCTAAAGTAGTGCTGTTGAGGTAGTCTGTGTGGAGTTTGGGGTTTCAATGTGGGGTTTGGGGTTTCAATGGGTCCTAAAGTAGTGCTGTTGAGGTAGTCTGTGTGGGGTTTGGGGTTTCAATGTGGGGTTTGGAGTTTCAATGGGTCCTAAAGTAGTGCTGTTGAGGTAGTCTGTGTGGGGTTTGGGGTTTCAATGTGGGGTTTGGAGTTTCAATGGGTCCTAAAGTAGTGCTGTTGAGGTAGTCTGTGTGGGGTTTGGGGTATCAATGTGGGGTTTGGAGTTTCAATGGGTCCTAAAGTAGTGCTGTTGAGGTAGTCTGTGTGGGGTTTGGGGTTTCAATGTGGGGTTTGGAGTTTCAATGGGTCCTAAAGTAGTGCTGTTGAGGTAGTCTGTGTGGAGTTTGGGGTTTCAATGTGGGGTTTGGGGTTTCAATGGGTCCTAAAGTAGTGCTGTTGAGGTAGTCTGTGTGGGGTTTGGGGTATCAATGTGGGGTTTGGGGTTTCAATGGGTCCTAAAGTAGTGCTGTTGAGGTAGTCTGTGTGGAGTTTGGGGTTTCAATGTGGGGTTTGGGGTTTCAATGGGTCCTAAAGTAGTGCTGTTGAGGTAGTCTGTGTGGGGTTTGGGGTTTCAATGGGTCCTATAGTAGTGCTGTTGAGGTAGTCTGTGTGGGGTTTGGGGTTTCAATGTGGGGTTTGGGGTTTCAATGGGTCCTAAAGTAGTGCTGTTGAGGTAGTCTGTGTGGGGTTTGGGGTTTCAATGTGGGGTTTGGGGTTTCAATGGGTCCTAAAGTAGTGCTGTTGAGGTAGTCTGTGTGGGGTTTGGGGTATCAATGTTGGGTTTGGTGTATCACTGTGGGGTTTGGGGTTTCAATGGGTCCTAAAGTAGTGCTGTTGAGGTAGTCTGTGTGGGGTTTGGGGTTTCAATGTGGGGTTTGGGGTTTCAATGGGTCCTAAAGTAGTGCTGTTGAGGTAGTCTGTGTGGGGTTTGGGGTATCAATGTGGGGTTTGGGGTATCACTGTGGGGTTTGGGGTTTCAATGGTTCCTAAAGTAGTGCTGTTGAGGTAGTCTGTGTGGGGTGTGGGGTATCATTGTGGGGTTTGGGGTTTCACTGGGTCCTAAAGTAGTGCTGTTGAGGTAGACTATGTGGGGTTTAGGGTAGCATTGGGTCCAATAGTAGAAGGATTGTTAGGGTAGTCTGGGGGTGGGGTTCGGGATATCCATGGATACTAAAGTAGTGCTGTTGGAGAATTATTAATGAAACTAACTATTTATTAAAATGGTTGTGAGTTTTTCAAACAATCTGTGCCCCATCGGAAGTCTGTAATTCTTCTGAAAAGTAAATCATTGATATTAAAGATAAATGTTGGTAGTGGGTATAGCGGGGTAGAGAGTGTAGTAGGGATATGTGGCAGGATGTGTAGTTAGGGTTTAATGAGAATTACATAGTGAGAGAAAAGAATAAGGTCTGTATAGGTTTGTAAGAGAATATATTTATTTGGATGTAATAAGTTTTGAAAGATTCAAGTTTGAATCCAATATTAGTAATATTCTTTTGTTACATGAGTATTTGCTATTTTGATGTAGTTAATGTCGGAAGGGGAGTTAAGGAAGATTTAGTTTTAGAGAAATTGAATTTTAAGTAATTGTAGCTGTCAAAATTGTTGAATTGTGTTGAAATATTATAAATCTCAATGTTTTATTTAAAGTTCCTTAGTCTTGATATATAATTTTGTATCTTTCTATAACATTTGTATAGTAAAGTTAGGTTTAAATATCTGTGTTAGTGGGTATATGTATGTGTCTGTATATATGTCTATGTATGTATGTGTTAATTTGTATGTGTGTGTGTGTATATATGTATGTATGTGTATGCGTGTGTGTGTGTGTGTGTGTGTGTGTGTGTGTGTGTGTATATGTGTGTGTGTATGTGTGTGTATGTATGTGTGTGTGTGTGTGTGTATATATGTGTGTGTGTATGTGTGTGTGTGTGTATGTGTGGGTGTATGTGTGCGTGCGTGTTTGTGTTTGTGTGTGTGTGTGTTTATTTGTTATTAAATACCAAACTCTCCTTCTCTCTACGCCCTTAACCTCCTACAAACCAACTAATCGCTGAAAACCCTCAAACCACGTCTAACTCCTTCTTTAATCTGCAGTTTCATCATCGCTTTACAGACGTTCACGACCATCATGAGATTGTTCGAAGCTCTATCGCCGAGACCTTCGTCGATAAGCAGGTCAAAGTTCGCGCGAATGATATTCGGATTCACACTGCAATAATAAATGCGATTTGAATTAAAAAGAAGGATTTCATTCATTGAAAATGTAGAGTTCTTCTTTTATAATGGATGACAAAGGAAACAATGAACTAATAATCACGCGAGTGATAATATAGATGAGATGGTTTATTAAATTCTACCATATAACCACAAGCTTTAACTAATCCCCTGAACACTATCCACACAAACCGTACTACTTTTGAATATAATTACTGTACTCTACCTCCCGGTATTCATTACACATTAACTTTTAACCATATAGAACTAACTCCAACAAACACTAACTCCAACAAACACTAACTCCAACAAACACTAACTCCAACAAACACTAACTCCAACAAACACTAACTCCAACAAACACTAACTCCAACAAACACTAACTCCAACAAACACTAACTCCAACAAACACTAACCTTAACCCGTGTCATACCTTCTTAACACAATGATAACTACGCCCTGAATGCCTCAACTAGATATCCTGCCCCCATAAGCCCCCATAGGCCCTCATAAGTCCCCATAAGCCCTCATAAGTACCCATACATCCCCATAAGTCCTCATAAGCACCAATAAGTCCTCATAATCACCAATAAATCCCCATAAGCCCTCATAAGCCCCCATAAGCCCCAATAAGTTCCCATAAGCCCTCATAAGTCCCTATAAGCCCCAATAAATCTCCATAATCCCCAATAAATCTCCATAATCCCTCATAAACCCTCATAAGTGCCCATAAGTTCCCATAAGCCCTCATAAGTTCCCATAAGCCCTCATAAGTTCCCATAAGCGCTCATAAGCCCTCATAAGTCCCGATAAGCCCCAATAAGTTCCCATAAGCCCCCATCAGCCCTCATAAGCCCTCATAAGTCCCATAAGCCCTCATAAGTCCCGATAAGTCCCGATAAGCCCCCATAAGTCCCCATAAGCCCCAATAAGCCCCAATAAGTCCCAATAAGCCCCCATAAGCCCTCCCATAACCTGGCCGCCATGGAAATTGCTAAAAGTGCTGCATCAGAATCTTGTTGGGTGCAATCAGGAATTCGACAAGTGAAAAAGTCCCACATTGCGTTTAAAACTTCATTTCCAATACTCTTCGAAGTTATGAACTCACTAATCTACTCATTAAGTAGTTATATTAATCTACTCATTAAGTAGTTATATTAATATACTCATTAAGTAGTTATATTAATCTACTCATTAAGTAGTTATATTAATCTACTCATTAAGTAGTAATATTAATATACTCATTAAGTAGTTATATTAATCTACTCATTAAGTAGTAATATTAATCTACTCATTAAGTAGTTATATTAATCTACTCATTAAGTAGTAATATTAATATACTCATTAAGTAGTTATATTAATCTACTCATTAAGTAGTTATATTAATCTACTCATTAAGTAGTTATATTAATCTACTCATTAAGTAGTTATATAATCTACTCATTAAGTAGTAATATTAATCTACTCATTAAGTAGTAATATTAATATACTCATTAAGTAGTTATATTAATCTACTCATTAAGTAGTTATATTAATCTACTCATTAAGTAGTAATATTAATATACTCATTAAGTAGTAATATTAATATACTCATTAAGTAGTTATATCAATCTACTCATTAAGTAGTAATATTAATCTACTCATTAAGTAGTAATATTAATCTACTCATTAAGTGGTAATATTAATATACTCATTAAGTAGTTATATTAATCTACTCATTAAGTAGTTATATTAATCTACTCATTAAGTAGTTATATTAATCTACTCATTAAGTAGTTATATAATCTACTCATTAAGTAGTAATATTAATCTACTCATTAAGTAGTAATATTAATCTACTCATTAAGTAGTTATATTAATCTACTCATTAAGTAGTTATATTAATCTACTCATTAAGTAGTAATATTAATATACTCATTAAGTAGTAATATTAATATACTCATTAAGTAGTTATATTAATCTACTCATTAAGTAGTTATATTAATCTACTCATTAAGTAGTTATATTAATCTACTCATTAAGTAGTTATATAATCTACTCATTAAGTAGTAATATTAATCTACTCATTAAGTAGTAATATTAATCTACTCATTAAGTAGTTATATTAATCTACTCATTAAGTAGTTATATTAATCTACTCATTAAGTAGTAATATTAATCTACTCATTAAGTAGTAATATTAATATACTCATTAAGTAGTTATATTAATCTACTCATTAAGTAGTTATATTAATCTACTCATTAAGTAGTAATATTAATATACTCATTAAGTAGTAATATTAATATACTCATTAAGTAGTTATATCAATCTACTCATTAAGTAGTTATATTAATCTACTCATTAAGTAGTTATATTAATCTAGTCATTAAGTAGTTATATAATCTACTCATTAAGTAGTAATATTAATCTACTCATTAAGTAGTAATATTAATATACTCATTAAGTAGTTATATTAATCTATTCATTAAGTAGTTATATTAATCTACTCATTAAGTAGTTATATTAATCTACTCATTAAGTAGTTATATAATCTACTCATTAAGTAGTAATATTAATCTACTCATTAAGTAGTAATATTAATCTACTCATTAAGTAGTAATATTAATATACTCATTAAGTAGTTATATTAATCTACTCATTAAGTAGTTATATTAATCTACTCATTAAGTAGTTATATTAATCTACTCATTAAGTAGTTATATAATCTACTCATTAAGTAGTAATATTAATCTACTCATTAAGTAGTAATATTAATCTACTCATTAAGTAGTTATATTAATCTACTCATTAAGTAGTTATATTAATCTACTCATTAAGTAGTAATATTAATATACTCATTAAGTAGTAATATTAATATACTCATTAAGTAGTTATATTAATCTACTCATTAAGTAGTTATATTAATCTACTCATTAAGTAGTTATATTAATCTACTCATTAAGTAGTTATATAATCTACTCATTAAGTAGTAATATTAATCTACTCATTAAGTAGTAATATTAATCTACTCATTAAGTAGTTATATTAATCTACTCATTAAGTAGTTATATTAATCTACTCATTAAGTAGTTATATTAATCTACTCATTAAGTAGTTATATAATCTACTCATTAAGTAGTAATATTAATCTACTCATTAAGTAGTTATATTAATCTACTTATTAAGTAGTAATATAATCTACTCATTAAGTAGTTATATTAATATACTGATTAAGTAGTAATATTAATCTACTCATTAAGTAGTTATATTAATCTACTCATTAAGTAGTTATATTAATCTACTCATTAAGTAGTAATATTAATATACTCATTAAGTAGTAATATTAATATACTCATTAAGTAGTTATATTAATCTACTCATTAAGTAGTTATATTAATCTACTCATTAAGTAGTTATATTAATCTACTCATTAAGTAGTTATATAATCTACTCATTAAGTAGTAATATTAATCTACTCATTAAGTAGTAATATTAATCTACTCATTAAGTAGTTATATTAATCTACTCATTAAGTAGTTATATTAATCTACTCATTAAGTAGTTATATTAATCTACTCATTAAGTAGTTATATAATCTACTCATTAAGTAGTAATATTAATCTACTCATTAAGTAGTTATATTAATCTACTCATTAAGTAGTTATATTAATCTACTTATTAAGTAGTAATATAATCTACTCATTAAGTAGTTATATTAATATACTGATTAAGTAGTAATATTAATATACTCATTAAGTAGGTATTTTAATATACTGATTAAGTAGTAATATAATCTACTCATTAAGTAGTTATATTAATATACTGATTAAGTAGTAATATTAATATACTCATTAAGTAGTTATATTAATATACTGATTAAGTAGTTATATTAATCTACTCATTAAGTAGTAATATTAATATACTCATTAAGTAGCAATATTAATATACTCATTAAGTAGTAATATTAATCTACTCATTAAGTAGTTCTATTAATCTACTCATTAAGTAGTTATATTAATCTACTCATTAAGTAGTAATATAATCTACTCATTAAGTAATTATATTAATATATTCATTAAGTAGTAATATTAATATACTCATTAAGTAGTAATATTAATCTACTCATTAAGTAGTTATATTAATCTACTCATTAAGTAGTTATATTAATCTACTCATTAAGTAGTAATATTAATCTACTCATTAAGTAGTAATATTAATATACTCATTAAGTAGTAATATTAATATACTCATTAAGTAGTTATATTAATCTACTCATTAAGTAGTTATAATAATAAAATGTAAAATAATAAATCAAAATAAAGCTATAATTAATGTAAAATATTAGTAAAACTGGTTTTGAAATTATCTTCAAATATTGAATTAAAAAAGATAATAAATAAAATGTTTCCAATTTATGAAACATTTTTTAAGAATATCTTTAATTCTATTTTATTAGTTTTCAATATATTTTACAAATAACTGCAATTATTGTTTTTATAACTGCAAATAAGTTCTTTCTACATTATTAATATAACTGCAATTATCATTTTTAATATTTTGGCTAACCAATTTCTCCAAACTAGCAGCTTGACCTGCTTTTGCACTCTTTAGAAGGTCGATGAGGTTTTGAGCAATTCCAATGTTGTTACCTCTGTTAGGAAAAAGACGACATTGACATCATTTAATTATTAAAATGTTGTTATTACCGTTTATTTGATTTGTAATTTAGCTTTATTTATATATTTATAACATTTCACACCATAAAAAGTGATAAAAGTGAACAAATGTAAGTTTTTTTGATGATAAAAAAGTAGTAAATAAGAAATAATTTTGAAGGATTATTATCGTAATTACTTACATTCAAAATAGAATATATTTCGGATTTTCAAAAATTCAAAACATAATTTAAACTAAATCTATGATTAAACTATATTTAATATATAATATTATTATTATGGGATAACAACAATGAATCAAATCACATTATTACTATTTGTACTCAATGTTATTGTTCTTTACAACACCTTACCTATAATCATTTGTTATATTGTAGTATATTATATATCTTTATAATTTAGTTATTTGTTATTTTATCCTAGTTATCGATAATTATTAGACTTTTGATCTTGAAATTTATTAAATGGGGCCGAAAACCAAATTATTATTTATAAAAATAAAATTATTGATGACTCTCTAAATGTGACTGGACATCCATAACATTCTAGCTGAATTATTAAAAGTGATTCATAGATATCTTTAGAGTAGGTCACAAATAATGGTGTCATTCAAATGATTGAATGTACCGCTACATATTATACTTTGAACAATTTACCTTTCTCTGTAAAGTTTAGTGTAAAATAAGATAAATAGAATAATGCCAAATAATAAAGATGAAATTTAAATATAAATATATATCTATATATATTGAATACATACCTACACATTTAATTAACAATACAAACCTTTGCGTGGTTTTATCTGAAGTCAGATACAATAGCTTATAGGCATTGACAACGGCTTTCCTTATAGTTTCTTCCTTAGGTTATAATTCAAGGTTAAACATACTTCAAATGCGGAACAAAAACGAATTGCGCGATAAAAACAACGAAATCTACGTGAAGTATAACAATAGTTGCCATAACGACCTCGTGTCCATTCTTATCAGGCGTAAAAGCAAACAATGAAATCACGACTAGTTCGATCGAAGAATTGGTTCTTAAACGAATGAGAAGAAGATGGAAATTAAGCCTCGGTCTGTAGTTGGTAACGGGAGCCTTGAACACTCGTACAAAGTAAGCAATCGCGATGCAGACTTTATAAGAGAACTTCAAGACGGCAACGATGATAACCTTCGACCAGATCAAACTGAGCATGTGTGACACTGAGATAATAGCTTGGGCGATTCCAAACTTGTAACAGGTCGTGAAGAAGGTCACAGCCTCGAGGACATCTGTGGTCACCTGAACGGGAGCGATTTATTTAGATATCGAGGATTAGTTAGAGAGATGTAAATTAGTTAAGGGGTGTGGCTTAGTTTGGGGCATTAATCACTTAAGGGGCGTGGCTAGGTTAGTGGGGCGTGGTTCACTAGAATGGAGTATACTCCGCTGTTCACAGTAAACAATACACAGATTGTACCTTGGAATAAATGAAATGGGTAATGATTTGTATTGCATCATCCAATTGTTCTCCGAAAATAATTGCCTTCTGTGAAAATGAAACAAAGAAGAAATAAGATCATATAAATAGAATAAGATTGTAATTAAGATAGTAATCAGATTAATGATAATATATTGAATGCTTATGGATAATGTGAAATATTATAAAATATCTAATGATACAAAATATAATTTCTATTTACACTCAACAATTGCATTAGATAACATATCTATGAAGAATATTGTATGGTTTTGTATACATTTTGTGTAAAAATCCCCAAGGAGGATGTAGAAACTAAATAACCAATCAAACATTGACTCTAAAGTTATATAAATATATATAAACAATAGAATAATAATATAACTTAATTCATTACTTAACTAACTACCTTTATACACAGTTTACCTATAAAAAAACAAAGTACGAAAAAAATAAATATATATTAAAATGAAATAGTGGATATCAATATAAAAAATAATAGTCATTTAAATATTATTTTATAAATTTAAAAAAAACCTCTAAAAATAATTTTCCAACATTAAAAATAAGATAAAAACAGGAATGAAAATATCTCGATACAGATTAGAGATGATCGATGTATTACATGTTATTATATGTTATAACAATTAGGCTACATTAACTCAACGGCTGCAGCCCTACTTCTGTAGCGGGTTCAAACTAAGATATCACTTTTGCTTTGGTAAACCAGGCGTTAAGTTGTACTACTGATAAGAAAGTATATAATAATCATATATTTCAAATAACTCACCAGCTCAGACTCTTATATACTACTGACTCATAATTTCACCTAATAATAAACTTCTATATATAATTCTCTGTTACTGTCAACCCTAATACATATTTTCAAATTGAACTTACTTAAATAGATATTTAAAATTTAAATGTTTTATATAAAATTAAAAATTGGTAAAATGTTTAAAGTGTAAAATAGTTAAAAATTGGTAAAAATACATTAAAACCATATTATGGTATAACATATAGATACATAATAGATATATAATACACTTGTATGGAAAAAAAGTGTTTAAATTATGTAGCTTATTTATGTAACTTTGTGACTGTTGTGTCATTTTCAGTTTCAGAAATCGAAGTTTATTCGTATTTTTTTGAGTAATGTTTTTTCAGGTGATTTACAAAATATAATTTTTTCGATAAATTGTTCTACAATATAAAATGGGCAATTTACCTTAAATTTAAATATAAAATATTCTAAAAATAGATTTATTTCATTATTTTTTAAAATATGCAGTCGTTATTTTTAAAATTTTCTAATAAATTAAACTAGCATTTATCAATTATGAGCTCCAAAGTGAAAGGAATGATTGAAATAGAATAGAGTAGCGAGATTGTAGAAAATTGCAACTAAGTACCTCGATGAAATTAATGAGAGTGTTTTGTTTCGCGATACAATCTGTGAAACCAGATCCAGCCAAGTTAATTTCATCTTGACCTCCCTCGCTTGATGTCACTACATCACTATCAACGTCATCTTCATCACTCGAGTTGTATAGAGTTTTGCCTACGTGTTTGATCTTGAGTTAAAGGTAAGTTATACGCTATAGTGTGAATATATGAATGTCGAGGATACAGATGGGTAGATTGAGAAAGAAAAATTGATCTCGAGAATGTGAAGTTGATAAGAGGAGGTTGAGGAGAAGAGGTTGAGGAGGGGAGATTCAGGAGGGGAGGGGAGGGTCAGGAGGGGAGGGGAGGAGGGTTCAGGAGAAGAGATTGAAGAGAAGAGGTTGATAAGTGGAGGGGAGGTAGAGGAGAAGAGGTTGACGAGGGGAGGGCAAGGAGGGGAGGTTGAGGAGGGAAGTTGAGAAGGGGAGGATGAGAAGGGGAGATTCAGTAAGGGAGGGGAGTGTCAGGAGGGGAGGGGATGGTCAGGAGGGTTCAGGAGAAGAGATTGAGGAGAAGAGATTGAGGAGAAGAGATTGAGGAGAAGAGGTTGAGGAGGGGAGGATGAAAACTTATATAAGAGTATTGATAAGGTAATTGATAAAAGATATAATCATTACAGACTAACAAACAATAAAGAAATTTTTAGCACATCTCAAAAGCCGCTTTTCATCATTATCATCTTCAATCTCCCGTGATGAGGTCAATTGAGCGCTATGATCTAAATCTGTATTGTTGTCATCAAGAACTTCCTCTTCCACGGAAGCCGGTGTATTTTCTGAATTTGAAGGTTTCACTTCCATTTGAAACCTAATAGGTTCAAAAGTGTTCAAGTGAGTATAGTTTAAATAAGTATGGTATTTTGTAAGATATTAAGTAAACACCTATCAAATTCTTACAGATATACACATTTCCTAATTGGATATCTTACAAATCTTAATCACCATTTTCACAAATTAGCTAATTTTCTATCTAAAATTAACTCATGTTATAGTTTTACTATGTATTACTATTTGTGGAATTTGCAACTTTATTATATAACTTATAATATTGCACATGTTAATTAAATTACTCGTATCAAATAAATCATGGTACTGTTTAGATTATCATTTTAATGACTAATAGAAAATAAACAACAACATCTACCTAATTTCATTAGGCCATTGTTTTTGTGCTTCTATTAATAATTGAATGCCAGATTTCACGGTATTAGAACAAACTAGATGATCCAGTATCTTCTTACTTACGCTAAAAAGAAGTTTGGAGAATGGTAAAGCAGTATTTTAGATTCTATATTAACATTAAATACAGTTATTCAATATTATCACTAAGTACAGCTATACAATATTATTACTAAATACAGTTATAGAATATAATTATTAAATACAATTATACAATTATTTTTGCTTCATAATTTGTATCAGCTGACAATAAATTCAAACAAAGAGAATATCAGACAAGATAATTGGTTATTGAGTTAATTGTGTCAGTAAAAACTAGTCAATATCGGAGAAATTATCAATTTCCATGTCATTTTCATTTTCTGTAGTTACATCGACATTGCCATCGGATTCGTTGACTTGATCTTGTCCGGACAATACTTTTGAGATGGTGATACCGACACCCGCCTCTATTGTCTTCCAGTAGTCAACGATGTCGCGAAGTAATGATTTACGTTCTGCAAATAGGGATAAGGGAAAGGTAAAGAAAGAAACAAGAGTTGGTTACAAATTGCAAGCTAAACTGTTATGCAATAAAACTAAATCTTAAACGTTATCATATTTAATTTTGTTCAATTTATTTTTTATTAGGAACATTATTTAAATATTGAGGTTTCAATCTTGGGATATTTATAAAATATAAGATAAAATATTAACAAGTTAAAATATACTTTCTTGTTACTGAATAATACTGAAGTTATTAATTAGAATCAAAATAGGATATTTGTAAATATACACATATACATAACAAATGTCAATTTATTTTGTATTTTAATTCAATTTTTTATAGTAATATTCTATAATCTAAAAATGTCAATTAACTATTAAATCATTTCAAACTTTTCATTTTCTCCTCAGAATACTGTGAGGTTTTCTTCATTTGCTCCATTTTCAGTAATTCCTCTTCCAACGATTTCTTCAATTCCTGCGTAGATATCTGGCAGAAAGGAGTGGTCATAATTCAATTCCAATATTAGGTTTATATAAGTTTGATAAATGGAGATGTGAGAAGAAGAGTGAACTGACGAGAATAAAAGGAAATATAAAAGGAAGACAAATGATATGAAAATAGAATGTACAACACAGTTAGGTTATAATCGGCTGTATTTCATAAAAAGTGAATTTAAATGTAGTAGGAGTGAAATGAGCGAGGTCAAAGGTTGAAAATGAAATTGCTAAACAGCTGTTTTGCTACTAGTACAAGTAGAAACCTTAGCCATGAAAGGATTCCTCATCAACATCATGGTGACGCAGGCAACAGCACTCTTCCTTGTCTGCGGTATAGGCCATATTAGTTTGTATGAAGATGTGGATATTAGTCATGTTATAAGTGAAGTAAAAGTAAAGTAAAGTAGGGTAAATCAAAGTAAAATAAAGTAAAATAAGGTAAAGTTAAGTAAAGTAAAGTAAAGTAAGGTAAAGTTAAGTAAAGTAAAGGTGGTAAAATGATGTTATTTGTAATAAAAAAATATTCTATTATATAGAAAATTACCTACACTAAAAGATGGTGAGACTCTAAAATAATTACTGGACTTCGAAAGTTAACCTTGGCAGATCAGGTTTACTCTCCTAACCTTAATAACGTCAATTAAGGGGAAGGGCGTCTTTGCAAAAATAAAATTATTAAGATATTTTTATTTTTATGTTATATAAAATAATTATTTGTTTTTTTATCATCTGTTAAAATTTCAAATTAGAAAATATAATAAAAACGCCTAAAAAAGTGTTTTATAAAAACTTATTATTTGTCTATCTCAAGAAATGTAGATTTTTCATTATAAAAATATGTAATATATATTTAAGTAAAAGTAATAGTATTTATTTACCAAATTTAATATGGTTTTTTTTAAATTAAAGAATTTGCTTTCGTTTCCAATAACAACAACAAATGTAAAAGGTTATGATTGCCACTTCTTTTTTTCATTGGTTACATAATCAGTGTTTACCGCCAAATTTCATTTCACCTGTCACACATATTGTTTATAATTCTATTTATTTCAATTTTTTATTTTATAATTATTAAAATGCCGAGAATCAGCAAGAACATACATTATATAATATTATATAATATTATTATATAATTATAAAAGAGGTAGGGTCTAGTCTAGTCTAGTCATGCATGTAGGAAGAGGAGATATTTGAGTCGGCGGAATATGGGTCCGGAAAATTGTAATATAATTATTATTGTTACATATTATTATTATTATTATTATCGTCATATTGTTATTATCTCATTGGTATTTTATTGTTAAATTATATATGTACAGCATAATAAACAATTTCATTAAATTTACTCATTGTTCCATTTTAAATCTTTAAAAATCGATTTACATTGAAAAATTATTATATATAAACTTTGAGAGCAATTTTCTCCATTGTTAAATTTTGTACAAAATATGCTAAAACTTTTTATTTATAAACCGATTGTTTTGAAAATTTTACAAATTGTGTATTAAATATATATATAAATAATAATCAACGTGTGAACTTTGTCCTATAATTTGACTAACAAATATCAAGATTATTAATTTTTTGGTTTAATTTCTTATATAATGATATACTTTATATATTCTATTTAATTAGAATCAAAACCAAAACTTATTCATAGATTAGTAGTATTTTAATTTAGTGTTTTTTAAAAAAAGCCTATTCTTTAACATGGGATTTTTCAAGGTAGCAGATCCCATTAAAACAATACAATTATACTACAATCAGTGCTATAATCAGTGCGGGTTAGGATAAAAGGTCTAGGTATGTCCACTAACTGAACTAGACACATCCTGAAGTCGTGAGACCACTGTGGTCAGAATCTGGTTCTGTTTAGTCAATGGCATCAACTGAAATTCATGGTAAGAGTAAATTAATTAAAATCATTACATAAATATCTAATAATGATCATCCCATCACAGTATCCTCGTCTCCTCCCATTACACTCTACATTCTCCCCTTTCTTCCTGTTCCCTCTCCGCTAAAAACCCGAACACTCCTGTTTCTAATAATCATTTTCCTCCATCTGATTATCCATTCTTTTGACTCCCTCTCTTCACATTACCTCACATATACATACTTTCACTCACATCCTAATTTGATCTTTCGTCCAAGAACCCTCTCGTATCCATCTCCCCTTGCGTACCTAACATCCCAAGTGTAATTCCACCTTCCCTTGGTCTACTAACGGCACCTACTTACACCTTCCCGCCGCCTACTTCCACTTTCCCTCCACCTTTTAACGACGTCTACTTACACTTTCCCGCCGCCTACTTCCACCTACCCGCCGCCTACTTCCACCTACCCGCCGCCTATTAACGCCGCCTACTTCCACCTACCCGCCGCCTACTTCCACCTACCCGCCGCCTACTTCCACCTACCCGCCGCCTACTTCCACCTTCCCGCCGCCTACTTCCACCTACCCGCCGCCTACTTCCACCTACCCGCCGCCTACTTCAACCTTCCCGCCGCCTATTAACGCCGCCTACTTCCACCTACCCGCCGCCTACTTCCACCTTCCCGCCGAATACTTCCACCTTCCCGCGGCCTACTTGCACCTACCCGCCGCCTATTTCCACCTTCCCGCCGCCTACTTCCACCTACCCGCCGCCTACTTCCACCTTCCCGCCGCCTACTTCCACCTTCCCGCCGCCTACTTCCACCTTCCCGCCGCCTACTTCCACCTACCCGCCGCCTACTTCCACCTTCCCGCCGCCTACTTCCACCTACCCGCCGCCTACTTCTACCTACCCGCCGCCTACTTCTACCTTCCCGCCGCCTATTAACGCCGCCTACTTCCACCTACCCGCCGCCTACTTCCACCTTCCCGCCGAATACTTCCACCTTCCCGCGGCCTACTTGCACCTACCCGCCGCCTACTAACGCCGCCTACTTCCACCTACCAGCCGCTTACTAACGCCGCCTACTTCCACCTACCCGCCGCCTATTGACGCCGCCTACTTCCACCTACCCGCCGCCTACTTCCACCTACCCACCGCCTACTTCCACCTTCCCGCCGCCTACTTCCACCTTCCCGCCGCCTACTAACGCCGCTGTTCACGATGCTGAATAGTATTTGGAGAGCCTTGACGCGGACGAAAGCATTTGTATCGTTACAATGCGACTGTTGCGGGAGAGAAGGTTTGCGTTATGCTTAAAGAATATCTGGATCTCACTCGAATCGACTTCGCAAGACTCATGATAATAACGATGGTAGAAATTATAAACGGATACAATATGGCAATAGTAAGAGATGTATGCATGAACTGAAGTACAAACATGTGCATTTATATTTACTACAATGCTATCAAAGGGATACCTGTACAGAGTGATAGTATAATAATAGGAATCAATTGTAACGATATAAAGAATTTAAGAAGTTGTAAAGAGCTTTAAGGAATTATAAAATAATTAAAGAACATAAACATCTGAAATTAGTAAATATTCTAGTTAAAGATATACAATTTAAATTCTAAGTTTTGACAGACCTCAATTGTTTCAACGTAATCCTCGTATGACTTTTGGTGGTCAATTTGATCATCTCGATTTGCAGAATCCAAAATGATATCCCCTAGAATCACTAAGATAGAATTCCGCATGCTGTAGTTCTGATAAGGTAGTTAGTTCTGAGATCATAGTAGATAAGGTAGTCACAATTAGATTTAGAGGCAAGCGTACATTGTTTAGTTTTAGTGTTCCCATCTTCCTCATCTAGTAAATCTATTGTAGATGAGTTTAAATTATTCTAAATCCCACTTCCTTATAAAAGTGCACTTACTTTATCATCTAGTAGTGGCATTACCGATGAAATGTTAACAAACATAACGTCTGGCTGTAACTTGACCAGCGAGTTCAGAAAAATTGCATAGTTTTTAGCCATGTTGTTATTGTAGGAGTCGCTAGTGTCTGTCTGACCTATGACACTACGAGGAGTAAACAGCAGTGATAGATGGTGAAAGATGGAGTGTTAGCTCGCAACTTTATGGAATAACCCCTATGCGGCTATCTTAAATATCTTGTGGTACACTCCCCTAGTAACCACCACATAAAGCATCACCCATAGTAACCACCACATAAAGCACCCCCCCTAGTAACCACCATACCTCACATCTCCCCTAGTAACCACCACACCACACATCACCCCTAGTAACCACCACACCTCGCATCTCCCCTAGTAACCACCACACCACACATCACCCCTAGTAACCACCACATAAAGCATAACCCCTAGTAACCACCACACCTCACATCACCCCTAGTAACCACCATACCTCACATCTCCCCTAGTAACCACCACACCTCACATCACCCCTAGTAACCACCACACCTCGCATCTCCCCTAGTAACCACCACACCACACATCACCCCTAGTAACCACCACACCTCGCATCTCCCCTAGTAACCACCACACCACACATCACCCCTAGTAACCACCACACCAAGCATCACCCCTAGTAACCACCACAACACACATCACCCCTAGTAACCAACACGCCACACATCACCCCTAGTAACCACTACACCACACATCACCCCTAGTAACCACCACACCTCACATCACCCCTAGTAACCACCACATAAAGCATCATCCCTAGTAACCACCACACAAGATATCTTCTCTAAAACATGGTTTCCAAGAATATTCTTAAAATGGAATTATTTATTAATTTTTATTTTTAACTTATATTTTATCCACACACTCATTTTATTGAAGATAATATAATTTTAGAACAAACATTTAACAAAGTAAAACCGTTAGTACAATCGTAAATTTAGAAAATAATGATACAATTGTTTTAGAGATTCCATCAAAATTCACGATCAGATGATAAATAATTCCATCGATAACATTTGTTACCAGTAGAACCTAGCTGTATACAACGCCCAACACCCATACCGCTACTCAACGTACTTACTTGAGGATAGAGGGTATTATAGCGGGCACCCTGTACTGCATAGCATACATTACAACGACTGTTGCAAGATGACTTGCTAGCAGTTCATTGTATTCCAATTGGCTAACAAGTTTATTTTGAATCTCTGTTTCATAATTGTATTAGGAAATTCATTGTATAGAAAAAACCGATAATTATAAATTATTAAGTAAATATTACTGCGCGACGGTATTCGACATCAGAATCTACTTGAACTTTTTAATTTCTAGAAGGTTAACCTTGTAACATCTTGTACTTAGATATGAGAGTACCGAGAATTTGAAAGAGGGAGTCACGAATTGATTTCGATTTCATAACGTCTTTCAACTCGATTAGTTGAAAGCAGATATCGCTGATTGTACTGTACGTTACAGATACAACGATATAGGAACTACTGATAAATAGGATAAGGAGTTGTAACTAAGATAACGAATGGTATCTAAGATAAAAAGTTATAACTGAAATAAAAAGTTGTATCTAAGACAAATATTTATAACTGAAATAAAATTGCGTATTTTAAGATAAGGAGTAATAACTAAGATAAGGAGTAGTAACTAAGATAAGGAGTAGTAACTAAGATAAGGAGTAGTATCTAAGATAAGGAGTAGTAACTAAGATAAGGAGTAGTATCTAAGATAAGGAGTAGTATCTAAGATTAAGGGTGAGCTGGTGTGGAAATTTTAGAAAAATTTAATTTTTTTTATTATATAAAATAATAATTTAATTAATTTTCTATTATATGTTAAAATTTAAGGTTTTAAAATTAATAAAACATTAAAATAACTTATTTTAAAAAGTAAATAAAATAGTTCAATTAAACTTTATATTTGGTTAACTTATAGTTTAATGATTTTTATAATATTAAATATAATTAAAGTTTAAAATCAATGTTTATATTTATATTAAAAGGTCAAGGGGTATGTTTACTTTTACTGCATAGCTTATAAAGGTAGATGCTAGTAAGAGGGATGTAAAAAGTTCATATAATTTAAAATAAACTATAAATATAAATTTCTCAGTATTTTTAATTTCTAGACTAAAAATCTGTTATCTTTATAATTTCAAGTTCATTTTCGATAATATTTTCACAGAATAATTATTACAGTTATAAAATAATTGTGTTCAACATTTTCAGAATAGTTTTTAAAATATTTTATAACAGATTATTAACATTGATGAAAGATTGTTAAAAAACTTATTTAAATTATGTCCACAAATATTGTTGGCCTTATTATATTTTTGCAAAACGTTGAACACAATATTCGTAGATTTGGGTTTCCTCATTACAATGCAATTAATTTCGTATAAATCCAATACATATTCAACGAGATAACAGAATCAGCGTAAACTCCCCATTCTTTTACATTGAACCAATTCTACCCGCAGGTTGCCTTAAGAGTTTTAAGCCTTAAGAGTTTTGATTAACGTTAATAAAGCGTCTTCGACGAAGCTAGGTTTCCAAAGTTTCGCGAGGTCAGTTTCTACAATTTCGTACAGGCTAAAAATGAGGGTTTCACGCTCTGCCGGCCAATTGAGAGCTGTTGCCGAGGTTACGGTCGAGGTTTTCTTCTTTGTACCCTTTTTCTATTTCACATGATCACATATTTACTTATTGCTTCGGATTGATAAAGATTTTTAATAATAAATATAAATAACTATGAATGAAGGCACTACAAATTAAATTTGTTATTAAAAAAAATCAAATATAAATATGATAAATATAACAAAGGATTATTAACATAAAGAATATAACCTTAGAAACTGTTTGCAGATTTTGATTCTCTGCGATCTTTACGGCATTCTCGAATTGATTAGCAAACTGTAGAGAAATGTACACTGCCATCTTGATTCACCGAAAAGTCATAATAATGTTACAAATAAATTTATAGAATCAAAATATCGGGAATATTGAAGATACTGCAAATTTGAAATGTAGCCCTCAACTTGTTTCAGCCACGTGAGAAATTAATATTTAACGATAAGATCATTTTGAAAAATAATTTCTTACACTTGACAAAATTAAAGATTCCTTTTTATATAGTATTTATTATTCATTACAAAATCAAATTTCATTTTGAAAACATTATATTTACTTAAGAATATGATATTAACTATTTTGCATGGCATGTATTCCAGTTACCTTCAGTAAGTTACTCAAGGTTGACCTGCGAGACTCGAGGAGTTCCTGATCAACCAAACGTTCGTCGTCATCTCTCGCAGAGTTCAACTTGCGGATTTCACATGGGAAATCTTGTAAGACTTACGAGGAAATGTTGTAAACATTGGAAACATTATAAGTGTTATATAGATTGTAAACGATGTAAGAACGTAGAGATAAGAATAGTGGTAGAGATATCTATTGTGGTTTGCAGATATAGAAGTTTATATTGAATACAAATGAAAAGTGAATGAATTCAATATTAAATTTCAATCATTAAGAATAATCATTTTTTCAATAATATTTCCACAAATGTGTAGTTTTGCGATTGAAACTAATCATAGAAATATATCAGAGAAAAGATAAAACTTGGTAATATTAAAGTTTCTGGTACATTACAATTGATAGCAAAATAATTATTAAATTAATATTGAATTATGCTAATTATTAAATTAATATTAACATGATGCTATTATATTTTGTATAAAAAATGATAAATAAAATGTAAAAAATGTAAAGACTATAAATATTCATTCAATGTAATCATTCAATATTATAAATAATGTGATACTATTTACTTACAAATACATATTTACTCATCGCAATTTATATCAGTACTATTTTGTATATTAGTATTAATACTACTTAGTTGATTTATTTCATTTATAAGAACTTTTTACCAAGATGATTATATAATATTCCAATTATTCAATAAATGCCTTTTTTAATAATCCAACATGTATAACAATAGTTTTCTCTATAATAATAGTTACGTAATTAATAGAATATATTTAAATCACTATCTATTCACTTCTTAATAAGAAGTTCTTATTGAAATTTCAAAATAATATGCAACCAAACTGACCTTTCATCAAAATTGTCCAGGCATTATCTCTTGTCTTAATGTCAAGGTTATCAAAATTCCTGAGAAAGACGACGTCACCGATGTAGTTGATATAGGCGGTGGTTTGGTGACGGTGGGGGTGGCGGTATTGGTGGGGGTGGGGGTATTGGTGGCGGTGGGGGTATTGGTGGCGATGGGGGTATTGGTGGCGGTGGGGTTGTTGGTGGTGGTGGGGGTGTTGGTGACGGTGGGGATGGGGGTATTGGTGGCGGTGGTGGTATTGGTGGCGGTGGGGGTGGGTGTATTGGTGGCGGTGGGGGTGATAGTGGCGGTGGGGGTATTGGTGGCGGTGGGGGTATTGGTGGCGGTGGTTTGGTGACGGTGGGGGTGGGGGTATTGGTGGAGGTGGGGGTGTTGGTGTCGGTGGGGGTATTGGTGGCGGTGGGGGTATTGGTGGCGGTGGGGGTATTGGTGACGGTGGGGGTGTTGGTGACGGTGGGGGTGGGGGTATTGGTGGCGGTGGGGGTGATAGTGGCGGTGGGGGTATTGGTGGCGGTGGGGGTATTGGTGGCGGTGGTTTGGTGACGGTGGGGGTGGGGGTATTGGTGGAGGTGGGGGTGTTGGTGTTGGTGGGGGTATTGGTGGTGGTGGGGGTGTTGGTGACGGTGGGGGTGGGGGTGGGGGTGGCGGTGGGGGTATTGGTGGCGGTGGGGGTATTGGTGGCGGTGGGGGTATTGGTGACGGTGGGGGTGTTGGTGACGGTGGGGGTGGGGGTATTGGTGGCGGTGGGGGTGATAGTGGCGGTGGGGGTATTGGTGGCGGTGGGGGTATTGGTGGCGGTGGTTTGGTGACGGTGGGGGTGGGGGTATTGGTGGAGGTGGGGGTGTTGGTGTCGGTGGGGGTATTGGTGGTGGTGGGGGTATTGGTGGCGGTGGGGGTATTGGTGACGGTGGGGGTGTTGGTGACGGTGGGGGTGGGGGTGGGGGTGGCGGTGGGGGTGTTGGTGGCGGTGGGGGTATTGGTGGCGGTGGGGGTATTGGTGGCGGTGGGTGTATTGGTGACGGTGGGGGTGTTGGTGACGGTGGGGGTATTGGTGTCGGTGGGGGTATTGGTGACGGTGGGGGTGTTGGTGACGGTGGGGGTGGGGGTATTGGTGGCGGTGGGGGTGATAGTGGCGGTGGGGGTATTGGTGGCGGTGGGGGTATTGGTGGCGGTGGTTTGGTGACGGTGGGGGTGGGGGTATTGGTGGAGGTGGGGGTGTTGGTGTCGGTGGGGGTATTGGTGGTGGTGGGGGTATTGGTGGCGGTGGGGGTATTGGTCACGGTCGGGGTGTTGGTGATAGTGGCGGTGGGGGTATTGGTGGCGGTGGGGGTATTGGTGGCGGTGGTTTGGTGACGGTGGGGGTGGGGGTATTGGTGGAGGTGGGGGTGTTGGTGTCGGTGGGGGTATTGGTGGTGGTGGGGGTATTGATGGCGGTGGTTTGGTGAGGGTGGGGGTGGGGGTGTTGGTGTCGGTGGGGGTATTGGTGGTGGTGGGGGTATTGGTGGCGGTGGGGGTATTGGTGGCCGTGGTTTGGTGACGGTGGGGGTGGGGGTATTGGTGGCGGTGGTTTGGTGACGGTGGGGGTGGGTGTATTGGTGGCGGTGGGGGTATTGGTGGCGATATGATAAGGAATAGATGATTGAGGTATCGATGGTAACTGCGGGAGTGGGGTTATAGTCTTTGCGCGATGCTGACGGTGCAGAGGCGGGGATAACGTCGTGGTAGACGGGTTGTCGAGGCATGACCTCGGTAGCGAGAGAGCGACTAACTTTAAAATACTGTAAAATATTGAGAATTCCTTCTGCAACATGAACAGCGATTTGATCTGATAGGCCTTCACGGAATCTACGGGCAAACAAACATGGATACATGTTGGAGTAACTTTTAGATACTCTACGCATATACAAATTATATAGAACAACTACATTGGTGTATCTTAAGTGAATGAATGAATTAATAAATTGAAAATTGGTTATTAATTAAATCGTATAACCTATTAATATCTATTTTTTATTATTTTAAATATATGTGTAGAAGAAATTTGCATGCAAAAAAATCACGCACTCATTATCTAGATTATCTCATCAATAATGGACAGATTGTTTTCTGTTGTGAATTACATAATATATTTAAACTCTATTGTTATCAGTTATGTTTACTCGAGGACTGTAAATTAGGTATGCATAATATGCATGTTTGAGTATAAAGTAAAGTAATATAAGTGATATCGGATGACAATTACATTGTTTACATTTAGTTACTCAATTACTCTAAACCATTGCGAAAGAAAAGTGAAGAAAATTGAAAATACATTTCGATATCGGATGCGAAACAAAGATTAGCGGATAAGGATGGGGAACCTTTGAATCTTTGCGGCAAGGCGTTCACGTCATACACCAGATCAACATAGTAGAAGATATCGCTGAACTTCTCCAATGAGTCGTAGGTCAATGGAATTTGGAAATGCATCCTCCCGTATAAACTGAATAATTGTTATTAAAAATACTTGAAGAATTCAAATTATTAACATAAAATTCAAATTTAATATGGAAAGAAAATAACATTACTTTCTTTTATAATAACATCATAGATATTACTCAATAAATGCATAATTTTAATTTATATTATTTATCGATATAATATTCTGACTCTTGCATATTCATATATTTGTAATTTTATATAAATTTATTCGAAAAAATATGCATAAAATACGTAAATGAAACCGAATCCGCTAGTTAAGGTTAACAGAAGTTGAGTCGACCGGATTGAACTCAGTCGAGTCATTATTCAACTAGGATCGGATTGGTCATGTTGTGCGCGGACGATCGCAGTAAGAGTAAAGTTAAAAATAGAATAACTCAAACTAGAAATTAGAGGATTAATCGCCAAATGGAATCAATGGCGTGATCTCCGAGAAAATGTCTAATCATCAATTAACTCGCAAAAATCATATATATATCAATTTAAGCTAAGTAAAAAAATGTAGTAGTTAATGATTATACTAGTAGTAATGAAAGGCCTAATTCACTACAGTCAATCATATTTAATTTCATTTTATTTGTATTACGTTATTGCTTTTTATTATATATCCTTTTGGAGATTTATTCATGTATCAAACAAAAGCTCATAATTGATATTTTATAAATAAATGAAACTACTGCTTTTTATTATTTTTATAAAAGTGATATATATATATATATATATATATGTATGTGTCTTAATTGGAAATTAGACATTTAACAAGGAGATGAAGCCTTTATCTACCTTTATCTTATCTGACAAGTATGTGTCAGATAACTAGCATGCTTACTATGATTGACATATTTTACAATCCCTATTCATTCTTTTCGCAGATAAATTACTTGATTGAGTTCAATCCACTCCCATTGGTCGATTTCGGGCTCTTAATTTAGATTCTAAATTCAAACTAAAATATTAACTCGATCACAAATATTTTGGATCACATAATAAATACATCCTCCCGTATAAACTGAATAATTGTTAGTAGTAAATAAAGAATTCAAATTATTAACATAAATTTCAAATTTAATATGGAAAGAAAACAAAACCAAACCCGGTGAATATTCTTAAAAATTAGTCACGCCCTTAAAGCACTGAATAGAATTTCTTGATTTGTATACATGATTTTAATATTAATCATAATATTTGATCACATAATTAAATAAATGTGTTTAGTTTTTTTATCGATATTTAATCATTTGTAGGTTTATTATATATTTTTAATTTTTAATTGATTTGTAATTAATATTTCTCATGTACGTGAATATTATTTGTATGATTTGTATGATTGAGTACGCCAAGTACGAAAGCCGACTTGATCGAATATCGGAGTCTATATCATATGATATATAAAGTAATAATGAATAATGAAATCAAGATTTTACTTGGAACTACTTAATATTTTAAGTAATGTCAAATCGTATGTTGTCTGATATGCGACCACTTTCCATATTTTTGGTGAATTCACGAATTTCATATACTCGATAATACAAATCATATTCATGTATATAAGAATAATTAATTACATATCAAATAAAAAATATATAATAATCGTGTGAATGATATTCAAATATATAAAATAAATAATTAAATATCAATACCAAAACTAAAATCATATATTTAATTATTTGACAAATATTTTGATTCATATTAAAATAATGTATACAAATCAAGCAAATATATCCAGTGATTTAAGGGCGTTGTTAATTTTTACGAATTTTCATCACATAGATATGTCAACATAGATAAATCTTAGATATGTGATGCTTGATATTTAAAAAAAAGTAAATCAAATTATTCAATTATTATTAAAATGATTGCAATCAATATTTTATATATTCTATAAATTATAATTACTATGTAATTAATAACAATAATTAATAAAATATTTAATATTACATTAGGTAGTACCTGGAGTTCTTATATTATATATTTTTTATTATTAAAAAGAAAGAATTTAAAAAAACAACATATATATTTAGGCCAATAGGATTATAATACAGAAAGTAATTAAAAACTATAAACATAAATTTGTAATTATAGATTTAATTAATATATACAATTAAGCATAGAATATCATGAATATATTGTATTTTCTATATAAACCTTAGTTATATGGAATTTAAAGATCAACCCTTTCTTTATCGAGTATATTACTGTGTAGGAAGGGGATTTGTGTAACGTTGAAAATAAGTGTATTAGTATAATAAATTAATATTAAATAATAAAGTATTTAGGTAATAATATAATAGAATGTATATTATTGTTTCTCTCGACCTTCTGGAACAGAATATTAAGTATAATACATTAGTATACTATAATTATTCATATAATAGCATCGAAAATAATTTTAAAAATCAATTTTTTTATAATAAATTTATTATTTTTAAGGTTTAATTTCTAAATTAAAAATAAAAGTTTATAGAATCCACGTTTTACCATATATGGGTAGGTTATACAACGTAGTATATCCCTCTATATAATATGTAAGATATCCCCTGTGTAAGATATACTATCTCACCCTATATAAGATCTAAGATCACACGCTATATCAGATGTCATTCAATATAATATATATTATCTCACCCTATATAAGATCTCTCCTTATATAGGGTTATTAATATCTAAGATATTACCCTATATAAGATCTAAGATCACACCCTATATAAAGATAGGCTAGAAGAGTAAATAACATAATCTATGTTACAACTTGTTTTTACTATTGACGGTAATCTCTATTATATATATATGTAACTTTTATCAGTCAGCAATTCAGTTAATCCAGGAAGTACAAGTAGTCTTTTGTTTCAACTTCGAATAATAAAAGACTTATTGTCTGCTTTATTGTTAACTCGGAGCTTATTTCGAATGTTATTATACGTAAGTCACTCTTGTAATGTAAACAATTACTAATGACTCGATAGAGATCATTAAAAGTGAATCTCTACCAATTTAAATTGAAATCCTTGCTTTAGTCCAAGATTATGTAATCTTGGCTTTAGTGTTATATAACTCGACTACTATAGCATATTACGATTAATTATTCATCGATAGATAACATAATATTAGTATTACAGTTGACGTATATAAACCGCATTTTTCTTATTAATTTACAAAATATTTTCTATAGTAGATATTAAAAGTATCTCTAAATAAACGTAGCGATGTCGATATCTATATTTAGGATTAAAGTTTAAGATGAAATAGTAAAAAATGGATTATACTGTTATATATTTTTAGAGGAATTTTGAAAGTAGAAAGAATGTCCAGTATTTATATTGTATTTAAACTGTGTAGATTTGTATATAGAAAATACAATTAAACAAGGCGTACATATGAGGAAAGGTCGGTAGGGGTGGTGATATATGAATGTTTAATGACGGATACACCTGATTTTTTCTAGACATGAACATTTGGTTATTTGTAATGACCAACATTTTTTTTTTAATTTCGTGCAATTTTGGTAATGCGCCATCCACGTGAACAATTAACATGTAAAAAGATAAAATAAATATGTTTATTTTTCATATTTCTTATAAATTGATATCCTTGAAATTACATGTGCATAAGTAATATGTAGATACGTTACACAAACAAAAATTCAACATATAAAAAAATTATATGTATTTTTTTCCAAAATTTTTGTCAACATTTTTGAAAATCATAGAATTTTTTTAATTATAAATTTTTAATTATTCTTATTAATTTGTTAAATAACAATTGACTAAACTACTATGTGTTAAAATGTTGATTGTAAGTAATTCATTTTCATGAAATACCCCGTATTTAATGCAAAATTTGCATAAAAATGCATGTTTTTTTCTCTACCCTATTAAAATTTAATTTTTTTCCATTTTGTTATCACATTATATTCTTTATATTCTATATGTTAATGTTATCTATAATGTTAACGTAACACATATGTTAACCTTAGGTTGGTTTTAGGAAGATTACCGACTACTCGGTTATTACAAATTGATGAAATCTTCTACGGAAGATTTAGTATAGTTATCCCTCTAAAATATTATTATCACGGTACAATTTAAAATCCGCCGCAAATAATAATGGTTTAGCTCAAACGAAAGTTAAAGATAACATAGCCAATATTTCTATTGTTTGTTAGACAATAGGCTAGACTATATAATGGTTTAGCGTAAACGAAAGTTAAAGATAACATAGCCAATATTTCTATTGTTTGTTAGACAATAGGCTAGCCTATATAAGGGTTTAGCGTAAACGAAAGTTAAAAGTAACATAAATCAAATATCACTAATGCGTATATAAATGTAAACACATATGTAATGTGTTCTCGATATATAATTATAAATATATTAGATTATTAATATTGATATCGAATTACATTTGTATTATGATGCCGATATCCTATTATTAGTAATTAATGTGTTTTATTATATTACCTTATAAATGTAAATACATGTAAATATATAATGCTTATATAATTTATACTTTAATTAGAACTTTATATTTATTTCATGTATGTTATCCAGAAGACAAAAAGTATAGATTATATTAAATTACATTTGAATTATATTTGTACATTTGTCAGTCGTCTCGTAATATTTACCGTGTTATTAGGTTACAATTAATTGCTAAAGATTCTCATCACTACTTTCTAAACTTGCGGATTATGGTTCAATGAGTGCAATAAGATATAGTCCAATGATTTAATTCAATGGATTGTTGGTTTCGTACGTTCACGAACTACTGTTGTCAGATATTAATAATATTGTCAGATTAGTAACATGTCATATCGTAAACCAGATATATATAGTTAAGACATTGCGCCACGGTTATTCAAGAATCATCAGGTTTCTTGGATTTTAATTGTAGTTTATATTTGTACGAGTAACTAATTCTTAGTATAATTAATAATATATATTTCTATAATTAACATATATTGCATTTGATATTCAAATAATAATAATAGTATCGTTGTTATTGTATTATGTAATCTGTATAATTATTGCACGAGATTGCAATAAAACGATATTATTGTAGTATATTATTTCAGAAGAGGCTTAAAGACTGACGGGAAATTGCATAATCACTTTACAATCGCTTATTCATTACTTATTGAATATATTATTGTATAATACTTGCACAATTTACAGCTATACGTTACAATTTTTATCAGATTACATTCTACAAATAGTACCGTGATATATATATCATAGTTATATTGCATCTATGTGTGGATGCATCATGTATATCGGTATATATGCATATAATACACAGCATATATGTTTCATTATAATTTTGATAATAAAATTAATCATAATATATAAAATATAGTATATAATATAGACTTTGTGCGCATACCCTGTAGTTATTAATAAACACTACTTAAGTTTATATATATATATATATATATATATATATATATATATCTATCAAGAATATATAATGCACAGAGCAGATCTCAATAAGAAATACTAGTAGGAAATTCCTACAGTGAATATATAAGTGAAATTTAGAAATGAAACCATCCAAGCGTTAAGATATTTATATGTGTGAGCTTCTCATAGTTCTACTATTATAGAGTTACTGTATTGACGTATTAAACTTCGCCCGCAACTTATACGGTTAATTATAACAAATTATTTATTATTTTCACTTCGATTGTTATTGCTGTTTATTTTTTAATTGAAATCAATAACATTAACTTAATCGCCAAGATATCTCTGGAAATAGGTAATCTTGGCTAATCACTTATTAAATATACAATTAATAGTATATATTTTAAGAATATATGTATTTTAAAGTCACGTGCTTTGTTATGTATTATTATACGACTTATGTATTCGGGTATATGTGGGCCTGTAAGATCGTAGTCTAGTAGGTTAGTAGGTTAGTAGGTTAGTAGTATGTTAATATTGTATACATATATGCTAGTAGATTATTAGTATAGTAGGCTATATCCGTTAAATTATGAAATATAAATATAAATTATATTTGTAATCTAGAATTAATTAATTATTAATATATATATATATATATAGATATATATAAATAATATGTGTTAATATTATATTCTTTGGATTTTGGAATATGTACTATATAATATGTACTCGATCTGTTAAAATAGGCGTTGTTTACTAAAATAAGAGGTAATAAATATCACTACTGAACACGACAACAATACTTACCGAACTAATCTTTCATTGTAGGTATATTTACGTGTATCCACTCAACCGTGAATCATTTTTACGAATCTTATTGATATATAGTATATATATATATATATATATATATATTTACCTCAATTAGAAGATTGTTATCAATTAGAAACATCATCCAATAATAATGAAATCTAATTTAGCTTAAAGATAAACAAAATTTAACCTAAAGTTATATAAATTTATCTAAAATTAATATAAACTTACATTAAACTTAATCTAAATTTAATCTAAACTTAATCTAAAATTAATTTAAATGTAATCTAAAAATATCTATGCTTAGCATAAACTTAATTTAAACTTAATTTAAACTTAATTTAAACTTAATTTAAACTTAATTTAAACTTAATTTAAACTTAATTTAAACTTAATTTAAACTTAATTTAAACTTAATTTAAACTTAATTTAAACTTAATTTAAACTTAATTTAAACTTAATTTAAACTTAATTTAAACTTAATTTTAACTTAATTTTAACTTAATTTTAACTTAATTTTAACTTAATTTAAACTAAATTTTAACTTAATTTTAACTTAATTTTAACTTAATTTTAACTTAATTTTAACTTAATTTTAACTTAATTTTAACTTAATTTTAACTTAATTTTAACTTAATTTTAACTTAAATTTAACTTAATTTTAACTTAATTTTAACTTAATTTTAACTTAATTTTAACTTAATTTTAACTTAATTTTAACTTAATTTTAACTTAATTTTAACTTAATTTTAACTTAATTTTAACTTAATTTTAACTTAATTTAAACTTAATTTAAACTTAATTTAAACTTAATTTATACTTAATTTAAACTTAATTTAAACTTAATTTAAACTTAATTTAAACTTAATTTAAACTTAATTTAAACTTAGTTTAAACTTAATTTAAACTTAATTTAAACTTAATTTAAACTTAATTTAAACTTAATTTAAACTTAATTTAAACTTAATTTAAACTTAATTTAAACTTAATTTTAACTTAATATTAACTTAATTTTAACTTAATTTTACCTTAATTTTAACTTAATTTTAACTTAATTTTAACTTAATTGTAACTTAATTTTAATTTAATTTTAACTTAATTTTAACTTAATTTTAACTTAATTTTAACTTAATTTAAACTTAATTTAAACTTAATTTTAACTTAATTTTAACTTAATTTTAACTTAATTTTAACTTTATTTCAACTTAATTTTAACTTAATTTTAACTTAATTTTAACTTAATTTTAACTTAATTTTAACTTAATTTTAACTTAATTTTAACTTAATTTTAACTTAATTTTAACTTAATTTTAACTTAATTTTAACTTAATTTTAACTTAATTTTAACTTAATTTTAACTTAATTTTAACTTAATTTTAACTTAATTTTAACTTAATTTTAACTTAATTTTAACTTAATTTTAACTTAATTTTAACTTAATTTTAACTTAATTTTAACTTAATTTTAACTTAATTTTAACTTAATTTTAACTTAATTTTAACTTAATTTTAACTTAATTTTAACTTAATTTTAACTTAATTTTAACTTAATTTTAACTTAATTTTAACTTAATTTTAACTTAATTTTAACTTAATTTTAACTTAATTTTAACTTAATTTTAACTTAATTTTAACTTAATTTTAACTTAATTTTAACTTAATTTTAACTTAATTTTAACTTAATTTTAACTTAATTTTAACTTAATTTTAACTTAATTTTAACTTAATTTTAACTTAATTTTAACTTAATTTTAACTTAATTTTAACTTAATTTTAACTTAATTTTAACTTAATTTTAACTTAATTTTAACTTAATTTTAACTTAATTTTAACTTAATTTTAACTTAATTTTAACTTAATTTTAACTTAATTTTAACTTAATTTTAACTTAATTTTAACTTAATTTTAACTTAATTTTAACTTAATTTTAACTTAATTTTAACTTAATTTTAACTTAATTTTAACTTAATTTTAACTTAATTTTAACTTAATTTTAACTTAATTTTAACTTAATTTTAACTTAATTTTAACTTAATTTTAACTTAATTTTAACTTAATTTTAACTTAATTTTAACTTAATTTTAACTTAATTTTAACTTAATTTTAACTTAATTTTAACTTAATTTTAACTTAATTTTAACTTAATTTTAACTTAATTTTAACTTAATTTTAACTTAATTTTAACTTAATTTTAACTTAATTTTAACTTAATTTTAACTTAATTTTAACTTAATTTTAACTTAATTTTAACTTAATTTTAACTTAATTTTAACTTAATTTTAACTTAATTTTAACTTAAATTTAACTTAAATTTAAACTTAATTTTAACTTAATTTTAACTTAATTTTAACTTAATTTTAACTTAATTTTAACTTAATTTTAACTTAATTTAAACTTAATTTAAACTTAATTTAAACTTAATTTAAACTTAATATAAACTTAATATAAACTTAATTTAAACTTAATCGAACTTCACCCGAATCATCAAAAGTCTACCAACAGATGGTCGGTGTACGTGGGTGTATTGTGGTAACTTTAGTGATGATGATAAGGGGGCAATTGAATGTAGAGAAGATGCGAGAAGAGCTTTTCTCCCAAAGGAACCGTTCACTTGGGTACGACAGTCTGCAGGTTGTGATATCGTAAGTATTCATTTTAAATGAATATTAATACTGTTAATAATATTAATAGACAAGTAATAATTATATATATTATATAATTAATTAATATATATATATAGACTAATAGTTGTATATTATATTTATAATCTATTCATATGTATATATATAGATTACCAACCAGTAGTTTTCAAAAGTAGTTTTAATGTAGTACTCAATTCCAGTGGTGAATTAATAAAACCATTTATTGAACTATTTATAGAATTATTTAACCTATATTTACCGATAGGAAAGGATAGACGATGTGGGAGTTTCTATTGAGAAAGTTAATCCTGATGCCGTATTCAATAAGGTTTTGGCATTAAAATGTGTATTTATTTAAATATAATACGACTTATATCGAAGTTTTAATATTTGATACATATACTGTGGCCTATTTTTAAATCGAAACTAAATGAGGCTACAATTAAACGTATCCATCCGTATTATGTATTGCGCAGATAGTATAATAGTAGACATGATAACTAATATAATATGACATTAAAATATATTAATAATCTTTTCAAAAATGTATGCGTTTGTTATAAAGTGTTTTAATAATAATTTTTTTTTTAAATATATTATATTTTCTCTATTAAGCTTCAATGTAAATTGTAATATATGCTAATTTCAAAATGTAGAATATTCAATCACGTTTTGATCCACTAAGAATAATATATATATATATATATATATATATATATATACATTATGGAAAGTAACAATTGAATACAAATATTATTATTGAAATGATTAATTAATTAAGCTTATACAAATAAAAAAGTCGACGAAAATATACTATCTATAAAAATGTATGAAATAATAATCCTTTTATCATATTTGTTAAGATTCGCAGCAAAATCAACGCCAAATTCTCGTCGACGTTCTCTGTAGTGAAGAATCTAGTAAATGTAGTTGAAACTGGATATGCTTCAAATAAATTTTCCCCGATTTCATCTCCTGGTGACCTCTTTAAACAATGCTGCGAATTCAACCGACATACAGATCTCGGCGCTACAAATAGTTTTGCATTCAAGACCTGGGTTAGAATAGTTTTATTTCAGCTGAGAACTGAGTTATAATTGAATATGAAGAACTGGATTCAATTACTCCTTGATAAAAAAAATACCATAAGTAAATATAAATATATATTTATTAGTGATATGTAATTCTAAAATGAACAGTTTTATTAAAATTGATTTAAATTCCAGTAGATTTTGTATTAAAATATAGTATTGGCTTATTTTTTAATGTTCATCATAACTAATTTACCCGAATTAAATTTTTTCGTATATAAATTGTACAACAAATTTATCGAATTTTAGAAATATTAATATATTCTTATAAATATATTTCCTTAACAATTATTATTTTTCATATTATTTTCCGGGTATATGTGAAGATTTTATTAACTGTTAGATATCATGATTACTTGATACCCATTACTGATAGTTTATGTAATTTCTATATAAAGCTTAAGAAATTATAGATATAATTAATTTATTTTAAATATTTAAATAATTAAAAAACTTTATTTAATAGAATAATAGTATACATAATAATTTATGTGTATTTAAAAAAATCTTAGTTTCTTTTTAATATTAACAATTGTATAAGAATTTATAATAATTACATCAAATGGTTTCTAGTATTTCCATACGATTTCATGATTTTCGCTTTGTCAGGTTAATACATTGTCAATGTGTTATCGGATATCCTCACTGGTACAGAAAAATGCCACCTTTACAATTAACTTAGACATTCTACAAACTGCCAAGGAGAATGCTCAGACTCCTGGTAATGATTATATAAGGGTTAGAATGAATTTAATAATGCAGTGTGAATATTTCTTTTAGAGGAGAAAAGAAATTAAAGGATTAAATGATTAGAGTATTTATAGGTTATTATAATATTAGAAATAGCGGATCGGTAAAATAGTCAGTTTATTATTAGAATAAGAGTATTAACTTGTTTTATTATATAGTTAGAAAGAAAGTAATAATTAGTTAAGTTGGGTTATCGTAGAATTAGAAATAAAGGAATTAGTAGTTAAGTTACATTATAGTAGAATTAGAAATGAAATAGTTGTCAAGTTAGCGTATAACAATATTATATTATAGAGATGAATATGTTCATTATAATATAATATAATGCCTACTCTACTCTTATTTTAGTGGCAGTTTTACGGATCAAACGAGGGTGTTTTCGTGAAATATCCATCAGCCCACAACAAATTGTGTAGAGAATATGACCCTCGTATTAGGTTTGCATTCTCCAATCGGTTAATCATTGTTTTTATCGTGATATAAACTAAACAATACAACATATATTCCAGACCATGGTACACCCGCATGCTGTCTGCGGATGCTAAAGATATTGTCATTGTAATCGACAAATCGCAGTTCGTACGTAGGATTCCCGGAGCATATGATATATCAAAACGCGCTGCCCTGGAAATCCTCGATACTATGGAGTCTTATGACAGGGTTAATGGCATACGTATGTTAACGTTTGTAATCACAGCATAATGGCCAAGCTATTGTTACTGATCTACTATGACCACTTGAATTATTACTACTCTAACTTAAATTCTTCTACTTTAGTTATTATGAAAATACTCTTTTTATTTGATATATGGCTACATTAATTATACTGGATGATTTTATTCATTTAAATAATTTATAAAAGAACTAGTAAAATAAAAAAATAATATTCACTCGCTAACAATCTCAATACCTTACATTCAATATACATCACATATATATAACTTACTAATTACTACTAATATCTGCAAACACTTATAAAACACAAACTATAAATAATCATATTACCATAAACTACATGCCCAAATTAACCAAATCTATCTTCAAATTGATAACAATCATTTACTTACAATTAAAAATGCTTAACTATACCGACCTACAATTTGACACTAGATATTATAATAAACAGATATACTATACGAATTAAAATATATTTTCACATAAGTCATTAACTCATATGCTGCATTTAAAATCAGAGTCATTAATAATAATGGTAACTAATTTCTTTGAAATATAAACTAAAATAAAAAATAATTACGGAGCACAATTATAAAGTACTCTATTTGATGTTCAAGTGTTATCAACCTTAGTTTAAACTATAGAAATCAATTCAATTACTATGAAAATACTTTTTATAAAAATAGACAGAGTAAATGTAATAAAAATAGCATAGCATATTGTAAATAATAAATGAACTGACTTGCCTAACATACTGACAATACCAACATTACTTCTGAGTAATTGCTTAAATTTAATAACAAAAATAATTGACCATTGTTAACTAGCCATTGTTAACTGATCTATACACATATAACAATACATTAATTACTCTAAAGAATTAGTAACTCCATCCTACATACATTTACAGAAAGTAGTACATTAATTATAAATATTAAGTCGAAATCCCGACTTTATCCAATACTATAACATTACTACAAAATATAAATCACTTCTCTCCCATAATTAGATAACTCGACAAATTCAGATCTGCATAGATCTACTTTAGTTATCCTATTATATAATATATCAATTAATAAAATGTCGAATATTTGTAATAAATACCGCTATATAACTTTATATAATAACCATATATAACTTATCTGCCTATGATATTACCATATATACTTCATCTGATAATTATACTTAAACTAATAATTACTTCATTTAAATAACTGCATGATAATTAACTGCCATATTAATGTATATAACTGTTTGGTTCCTCACTACCTCCATAAAAAGAAAAAGAAAACAACACTAACAAATATCTCATAACCAGCAATGTTTTTCCATCCAGTATTTTATTATATTATATATATTCGGTGAACACTTTTCATTCCGTACCAGGATAGTAAAAAGATTAGTTTTTAATAGAGTACAACTTACAACCATCAACAGCTAGACAACAATTCCGGCGAACATCTTGATTAAGATAATTTTTAGTCTGGCCAGATATAAGCAACCAATGTCTACTACTTGACAGTCAATAACTGACAGTCAATATGCCAATGAGTCAGTTGTATTCCTACATAATGTAATATAGCTAAATTTCTCCGATGTAAAATAAGCAAATCAATAATACTTTAAACCATCTATTACTAGTTAAGTACTTAATATTTAAAAGACTCGAGTAATGCTCATTTTTACTAAATAACTCTAGTAAAACTCAACTAACCAAACTTGAAAGAATAATACAATAATATAATTAACATTAAAGGATCAACATATAAAAGAAAATGAATTACTGAATTATTAAGATACTCCATATACTGACCAGAGACAGACGCATATAAATATGAATTTAGCATTACATACAAGATAATAAAATCGAAATTAGCGACTTACTTCTTTGACTTACTTCTTTGACTTACTTCTTTGACTTACTTCTTTGACTTACTTCTTTGACTTATTTCTTTGTTTACTTCTTTGGATTACTTCTTTGACATACTTCTTTGACTTACTTCTTTAACGAATTTTAAAAAATTTACAAAATATTGAATTACACAATATTATTTTAAATATGTATTAAGTTTTTTTTTATAACTACTATTTTATGCTCTCAATTTATTATTACAGAATTTCACTGCACACATTAGATCGAAGTGCTAGAAATGAAAATATACTCGTTTAATTTTGAATATCATAAATAATAATAATAATTTATATCAATGTTATACTGACAACACTTTACATCATACTTACTAAAACTGTAAACACTTCTTTTACTCAGCTTTATTTACTCTTGTCTAAATAATTAATATCACCATAGGTAACCTTTATCTCATACATTACTTCAGACTTTGCTATGCATTATCCATTAACATTTAACCTTTATCCATTAACCAGAAACCTTCAACATTTATCCATTAACCATTACACTTTAAACATTTCTAGTATACTTTATTTTATCAGTGAATATCTTTGCAACTTATATTTTAGCTTTCGACAACATATTTATTCCACCTGTTACTTTATTTTATAATTCTTAATAATAAATTTCATTCGGATACTACAAGCTCCTCATACATTATCACCTTATTAATCCCATCATCTACCATTCAATTTTAGTTCGGCATCATCACATTTTCAAGTAGTGTCAATATGGCTATGGGTTGTTATCAGAAATATTTGTCTGTTGTTACCGATTACAATAGAAAGGTATACTTTTCCTTACAAATTCCCTACATTATTATAAACATAGCATCATATATATGAAGTAAGCAAAATAGATGGAGATAACAATATAAAATACCACTATATTCTGAACAATATACCTTAGCGCTTAACTCAAAAATGATAATCTTCTGTTTATTATATATTTTCTTTAATATTGAAATATTTTCTCAAGTATTTGTTAAAGCATTTTTCTCCATTGTTATTTACTTAAGTATAAGAATACATCGTTAATGTTTTATGATAAGTATCACGTAGCTATTAATAGAAACTCAAGGAATTCTTGGATGCCAGCAAACCGACTACTGAAACGCCTAACTTCGGAGATGCTTTCGAAATGGCTTTCAAGTTATTAACTTCCGATATTAATGACACATCTCCGGCCAATCGAAGTTAACTTCTTTGCCTATCACTGGCTATACTAGTTGACAATTCGCTAAGTATTACAGACCATTGCCATAATGTATGCAAAATTTAATTGTTTTTATGTCCGTATGCCCATCTATGATGGAGTTAAATTATTTCATTTATTTAAAATTTTATTTTAAAAATTTACTTAATATCGTTATAAAACTAAAATTCTTTAATTACCAGAATGATCTAACATAGTAATTTCATATAATTTAAATATAAATAACTATGATGTACATTATGGAGGGGTATATTACAGAAGGGTATATTGAAATTCAACGGCATTTTTAGGAAATTATTAACTTATATTTCGCTTACATATAGATAAAATTATAGTCCTGATAAGTCCAGGAGAGACACCTGAAACACCTGATTATGTGATGAATATTATCCGTGACCTCAACAAACCTCTCAACAATTCAGTAGTCATTATCTCTTATGAAATTGGCGATAAAGGGGGTTAATGAGTATACTTGATGTCATCGAAGTATGGCAAATTATACTTTACATATTTTAAATAATTAATATCAAGTTTAGAATATATAATAATGATTATAATTTCAAAATATAGTTTGTTATATACATCATATTAATATTGACATTCGTGATATACATTATAATTATAATTATAATACGATTATTTTTAATTTAACTATATCTAACTGTTTTATTACAATTTATAATAATAGTTATTACCTGTATGTCCATCATTATTATCCATGGTATACAAGATATCTTCAGCATTACATATAAATGATTTTATTTATAAACTATCGCAGCTAAAAATGAATTATTGGTGGGAATATCGAATCAAACTAATAGTGATCCAGCTTTTGGAGATATTAGAGTTAGTAACTGAACTCTCTATTATGATATAATTATTGTGTTTAATAAGTGCGTTTAAGATAATATTTAATAATTCATGGCATACTATAATCAATTTAATACTAATAGTTCGGCATTCTTGAAACAGAGAGTACACAATGATATCATGGATATTGATCGTTTTAAATACCAGTTTTTAATCTCACACCGTTATTTCTCCGGAAGACTATCCACTGGGATTCAAATTTCAAATCCGTACAAAGATTATTCTGGCTTAGGTTATACTAAGTTCATAGATAATTAAAGCTTATAGATACATTATACATATTGTGTATAATACTATGTTATAGTTTAGCTTCTAAACAATAATATTCTACTACCTGTATTTAAGAACATAAAGTAAATAGATCATTTTTAAAGTTTATAAATCTATTCAATAATACAAGTGAAAAAACATATAAAACAGTTTCCAAGATATCAATATTTACAAATTGATATTAAGTTATATTATCAAACTATCAAATACTGAGATCAATAGCGGGTAACGAAAATTGAGTTGGGTTATTTCTTAATTCAAACCTTTCATATATCCTAACAAGGTCAACATATGAAGTTCATATAGAATTATAATTCTATATATTATCATGATAAAATACATACACTTATAAATATAATTAATGTATGTATCTAAGTGATTATATATTTCTACAGGTTTAATAATTACTGCAGTTAAAATTGTTTGGAATGACAGTAAGATGATTGGCGTAGCGGGTTATTATAGCAGCTCAGCTAAGAGTCAATTTATCATTTTAAATAATCATTCAATTTAAACGCTGGTTACTTCTTAATACATCATATTCTTAGATATAATTGTTGTTAATTATAATCTGATGAAATCTGAATAATTTGAAACGAATGCTTTGCTTTAATTTCGCTATTATATCATCATTACATCATTATAGAACACTTACATTTTCATCTCAAATCTAATCGCGATTATGCATTATCTAACTATTATATTTCTTCTCTCGTAATCTCACACTAGGGGTAGATCTGAAACTCACTGAACTACTAGTCGACGCTCTGTACTTCTCAGAAGGAAATGGAAGCTACACTTTCTTGGTATATAGAAATGGTAGGACTCTATTACATCCTTTGATGTCTTCTATCTCCGATGACAATAGCAATGAATACGTGCACATCTCCAGTTTAGAGAATCATCCTCAAGTGAAGGTGGTTATAGAGGACATGATGGCGTAAGTAAAGAATATGTTGCCATTACACGTTAATAATATCTCTCTTTTTCTTATTCTTTCACATAATCTCCCTTTATATATCCAACATCTCAGTTCGTTTTCTTTTTATCTTTCTATTTATCTCTATGTTCACTTTCTAACATTTTATTTTTCTATATATGTATATATATAAATATCGATATATATAACATTCTTCAATATTATCCCACTCTTTTACTCTATTGATATTGTACTAAATGTAAAGAATTCTCACTCTCAAAGTGGTAAAGCTGGCAAGAAGAAGGTTCAAAGACCATACGGGATATCTCTAGGAGATCCTAAGCTACAAGGTATCAGATATGAACATATAGAAGCCGAATATATCTATGGAGATGTTAGTATATTCATAGAGAGTTGAGGGTTCAACTGTATGTGGTATATTATATAATTATTAATGTCCCATGGGGAGATATATAGAGATATATAGAGATACATACATATATACATACATACATATATATGTATATATAATGATTGGATAGAGATGTTTAAGAAGATTCTATGTATACATTAAATAAGAAAGTTTTAAATATTTGCAGATAACGGGAACTGACTTGAGTCTTTGTGTTGTTATAGTAACAGATAGTAAAGTAGTTGCACCCGTTGAGACTCCTCATAAGGTAAGTTATTCTTAATTGTTAATAAACTAATTTAATATTTTCAAATGTATATAGACTGCTTCTTATACGCACACTCATAGATGTTATAACCTGAATATAATAAGAGTTACTTGATAAATTAGGTACATAACTTGAACTATCATCGACTGGATATTGAGCTCGGTAACGAGTGTGCTTTGCCGAATTATAATGTGGGGACCATCGGTGGGTAAAATTACATTAAAAAGTACTTTAAAAAGTTACAAATTTATAAGTTGTTTGTTTGTTTATTTGTCTATTTATTTATTTGTTTGTTTGTTTATTTATTTGTTTATTTATTTGTTTATTACTTTGTTTCTTCATTTGTTTGTTCGTTTATCTGTTCGTTCGTTCGTTCATTCGTTTATTTGTTTCTTTATTTATTGACAGCAACTTTGATATTTGTTCGTGCCTTATTAAACTATATCTCTATTTATATAATTTCTCACAATTTAATAAGATCATTCGGTGATAAAATTCAGTGGATGGGCATTTCTTGATCCGACAAATTATTTCAACTATCCAGAAAATGATAGGGTAGAAAGTTATAATGCTTTCTTCGCGGGAATTAACATTAACAATCACAATATCAAGGTATTTCAATATTAATAATAATGTATTCATCTAACTCATTACTAACTTACATAATATAATAATAAAAAATAATTTCACAAATAATAAATCCATCTTAAGATTACAAATTTATTAATTGTTTTTTTTTATAAAGATTTTAGATTCGTAAATTATGCTTAATTGTAGATTTAATAATCTAGTCAATATCACTTGCAATCAGACAATTGCATCTCGTATTACACCTGAATCACGATTTTAGAAAGGTGTGAAACAAATGGTTTACCTGTCGGATAATTTAGATGTAGTGTGGAAAGCAACTTACGCAGCCGGAGGTGTATCCTGGCTATACGTCAGCTTTGTAAACGGAGTTTTTAGACAATTTCCTGGGGAGAGTATTGCTAAACAATATGATCCAACTAATAGAGCCTGGTTAGTGGTAATTGCCCTAATATCTCCATAATTTCCTCAAGCACTATCATAAAGCCGCCAACGTAACCTTGTACTACGTTCAACACAATTAAGCATAATAAACACCATAAAATACCTACACACACCGTATTACTCTAACCTCTCATAACTTTCACATTCTTATACTACCCCCATATCTGACACATAATCATCTCGTTATCTCTCATTTCCCACACTCTAATCTTATACTATTCTCATAATATCCTAAGGTAAACCTTAAATCAACCTCATACCTTCCTCAGATATTCTCAAAACACTCTTAGAACATTTATAATCATGCATACATATTATACCAACTTCACATTATCCTTAACCCATCTAGACCAATTTTCAACACACTCATTCCATTCATTACCTCTCACACTACCTCTCACACTACCTCTCAAACTACCTATCACACTACCTCTCACGCTACCTCTCACACACCCTCTCACACTACCTCTCACACTACCTCTCACATTATCTCTCATACTAAGAACATTTTCACTTATATATCCTCACTTGAGGTCAAAGTTTCTATTCTCATTCACATATTTTTATACATTTTTACATTCTCGTATAACTCTATTATCTCCTTCTCACCAATCAAATCCCTTGAAATTCTCAGACTTACCTTATCATCCATTCTCATATCCCATCTCGAATCCTTCATAATATGACCTACGACCTCTTTGCCAGGTACAAATCTGCAATGGCATACCCCGATAGTCTGGTATTCACTCCACCTTACGAAGATTTTGGAAACACTGGAATCATTGTTACTATGTCTTCAACTATATCCTCAAAGTTGGTAGTCAGTAAGTATTATATACTAATGTATACTAATATATACTAATATATACTAATATATACTAATATATACTAATATATACTAATATATAATAATATATACTAATATATACTAATATATACTAATATATATTAATATATACTAATATATACTAATATATAATAATATATACCAATATATACTAATATATACTAATATATACTAATATATACTAATATATACTAATATATAATAATATATAATAATATATACTAATATATACTAATATATACTAATATATACTAATATATACTAATATATACTAATATATACTAATATATACTAATATATACTAATATATACTAATATATACTAATATATACTAATATATACTAATATATACTAATATATACTAATATATACTAATATATACTAATATATAATAATATATACTAATATATACTAATATATACTAATATATACTAATATATACTAATATATACTAATATATACTAATATATTAGTATATAATATTATATAATAAAATTAAATATATGCTATTTTTAAAACAAGTTTTTTGTCTAACATTTAACAAGAAAGAGATTCCGGTATTTTCATAAAGTTACGAATAATAGCCTAAGCTTTATTCTATATTAAGTAGTTCCTTTGCATGTAAACAGTTCATATGTATTAATCAATAAAGGTAGAAGTGTATTATATAAATAGTACAATCTACTACGAAATGTAAACACATTTTAATGCAATAAACACTTGTACAATTAATGTGTATAACGCACTTTCCTTATGTAATCACAGTTGTATAATATTGATAATTCGCGTTTTATTTTGTATATTTAATAATTATTACCCTGTTTACTATGGATACAACTTAACTGGTCCTTATTCGCAATTAGGAATGAGGAAGAATCCACAATTATCGGAGTCATGGGTATCGACTTCAGCCTTCACCAGTTACAATTGATGATCTTTAAGGCAAACCCTGCATGTAAACTCTCCAATAATATGTTAATGCTCGATATTTACAATTACTCTTAACTTTAAATTAAAATGTTTATATCTTCATAAGATTGTTTAGAATTATATTTCCTGAACGCATTGCTATGTTTGCTATGACGGTTATATTTTAAGCTAAATATATGATTACTTATATGAGGTAGGATAAATATATATATTAACTTATATGATAGATGTTTTTTGGTCGACATTTCGGGAAACGTAATATACCATAAACAGTTGACTGACGGTTCCTTCAAATCTCCAGGAATTCACATCACTGATCTGGTTTATTATAATTATATAACATTGTTTTACTTTTTATTATTAATTCTACATAATCACCATATCCACTTAATACATTATATAACTGTTGAACCTATTTCTATATTATAATCTGAAAAGAAATATATAGTATACTTGACAGGAACCACAACTTTCTAAAGATCTTATTAAACAAAGAATTTTAATCAGCGATTCTGGAATTGATTTTAATACTAGACGAAGATATTATACCTGGAAGGTATAAATTAAATTTAACTTTTGTATACAAATTTTGTATATTAATTTATGTTGCAATTATAATTATGTTTCAAATTCAAACATTTAGTGTGCATGGTATATTTAGTATACTTAATCGCAATCAATATTCTATTTTATCTGACATAATACTCTTCACCACTATGTTTCGTACCTAGATCACCATAGCGACTGCAATAGACAAGTTGAGTAGTAGCGGTATTAAGTATCGCATGGAGATGGTCAAGCATACCAATTGTTTTCTTGGAGTGGTGAAGATGGATACGAAGGATAGTGAATATGCTCCCTGCCAACCATCATCGGTATAATAACATAGTTCTGTAAATTACTAAATCATATAAGTGTAGTTATGGTGTGTTTCTTATATTCACAAGAATAACAGTCTAAATGATTTAAATTGCTAATTATTCGTGATTATTCTGATAATTAAATCGATTTAATAGCTAGATTCTAATGGAGAAAAGAAGTGTAAAGGAGGTGTTGCACCTAACACCGGGGACTGTTTTAGTCCTTGTTATATTGAAGATAAAAATTACAATGCTTGCCAGAATACATTCCCAAGGTAGCTCAAATCTATGATCCAATCAAATCTAAAAATCCTTAATTTTAATGGAATATATTTGCTCTACTAATTCGTTTATTCTATAAATTGAATTATATCTTTATATTTTTTAAAAGTAAAATATAGTATTGCTTATATAATAATATTCATTTTTTATTTAACCTAATTATATAAATTTAATAAATATATACTATAATTCTCTTATAATATTTTATTATTATATAATAATCCTGAATTATATTCTTGTGTTTCTTATATATATATAATAGTTTTTCTCATATATATCTTAATACACATTCTCCTATTTTCAGTTTACAGACTAATAGCGACATATCGATACCAAAAGAACCATCTCTTAATTATATCCGACCATATCCTAAAGAAAGAGAGAGAGTTGATGAACTGATAAAAGCTGGCAAAATGTGTCTTAAGTCATCGTGTCTTAATCTTTATACTAAAAGGTGTCTTAGGGAAATATACTCTTTATCTAATAACATATTTGTATAGAGAATAATTATTAAAATTAGTTAAAGTGGTACATTATATGATCATATTCAATAAATACAATAATTTACTAAACATGATAAATTCATTATGGTAAAATGTAAATAAATATACCCATTTCCCATATTAATAAATATATAAAGATACAAATTATATTAAATAGTATTAATTATAATAAAACAACTTATATAATTACTAGAATTTTATATATGTATTGTCGGTAGTCTTTCTATGATAATTATGACGATATCTTTGATTTGGATAATATAAACATTTATAATTTATAAGGGGTTAAACATTCCAATTAAAACTTGAATTTCCCTTAAATTACTGTTATATTGATCATGCTTAATAGAAATATTTTTGATTTGGATAATATAAACATTTATAATTAAACATTCCATTTAAAACTGAAATTTCCCTTAAATTACTGTTATATTGTCCATGCTTATTAATTATAATGTATATTCATGTGTACCTAACATCTATAAAATAAATTGAAATATTTATCTTTTCTCAAAACTGTTTTTATAAATCTAATTCAAATTCTTGCAGTAAATGTTCTTCGAGTAAAGGATGCAACTGGTGCTTTGTGGATTCATATTTACGCGAAGGCTGTACATTATTAACATCGTGTTTTATTATACAAAGTTTGTAATTTATTTTGTTATCCATTTAGTACATAGTTATGATAATATTATATAACATATTAACAGCAATTGTTTAGACATACTACAAGTTATAATTAAATTAAACATATTGTATATAACGTCTCGGGAAGTTTTCTGAAGAACATTGTAGAGATGTAATCACTATTATTATGGGATAATATAATAAAAGTGAAAATATATAATATTTTAAAATCTATAATTTTAACTAGTATTTAATTTATCGTAATGTAATTAAAGTAAAATATTATAATTAATACCATGATTTTGATTTTCATAAGATGATTCCAGGGATTTATGGATTATATTAGGATGTGTAGGAGGAGCTATGTTCCTAGTCATTCTATTTATAGTATTGTGGTATTACACAAATTGTCGAAACTCAACTGTCAATCAAACAGATTCACCCATACAAGTTACATTTTAAAATTATATTTATTATATTAATAAATATATTTATTTATTTATTAATGTTGAGCATATGTATTAAACAAGAATGTCCCTAGTGCAATATCTGTATACATATTTAATTTTTTATTGCCATAAATATATGAATTCATTCAAAATATAATAATGTTTTAATATTTAGAAATATAAATATAAATCTTAGATTTAATTACGAATATTCCATCTTTTTAGACAGCATCTGAAATAAACGTAGTTTATGCAACTAAAGATGAAGAAATTTATAATATAATTAAAACTGAAGAAGGTATTATTAATTAATGAATATTAAATAATGCAGATATAATGTAATCGTTATATTATTTTAACATTTTCTATGATATATATATATATATATATTATATATATTATATATATATATATATATATATATAATCTACACACACACACACACACACACTCACACACACACACACACACACACACACACACACACACACACATGTATATATAAAATATCGCTAATGGTTATATTCTTAATAATTACTTATTATATATGATTACAGTAAACAGATCAGATTACAGTGAACTTGATCTCAATCATATCACTGATCGACACAGCTATTGCGAATTGAACTTGGAGTCGGATGTATCTGGTACACCGAGGTTGCCTGAAAGATCTTCAACGATCTGTTCAGAGTACGATTATATCATTAAGGATCGACTAGAGATAGATAGCCAAGAAAGTGTACAACTAAATACTTCGCATACCCAGTCTAATGATATAAATGATAATTCGAGCATCGTTTCTATGATTTAATGATATATTTCTATTTTGACTTTCAATATATATTTTAATATATTTCATTATATTCATTATATTCATTATCATTAATATATCATTTTTAATTGATATTTTAATTTATAAAAATGTAATCAACTGTAATTACTTTTAAATGATTATTTTCAAATTTGTAATTTCAAACCTAGAATTTATTTTTTAATATATTTTAGTGGAATTTGAAAAATATATTATTAGTATAATATTAAGTATTAATATTAATATTAGTATAATATAATATTAAGAGTAATAATAAAGAGACAAGCTGAGATGAATATATAAATATATTAATAAATAGATATATACATATATATAGTATGTTTATGTTGTTCAGGTGGGTGTTTTGATTTAATAATCACGCATGCATGTAAAAGAGATCACCATTATGATGTACCAATAATCAGGCACCAATAACATATATATATATATATATATATATACATATATATATATATATATATATATATATATATATATATATATGTGGATTATTGAGTAAATACAAATAACTGTTATAAATATGTTAATGAGCATCAACGTAATAATGAGTAATATAAATATAAAGTAAAAAAGTAATTAAAAAAATATGTAATTAAATAATAATAAAATAGTACAGAGGTATAATTATTAGTGTTAAAATATAAACGATACGATTCGGGAGAACTATTAAAAATCAAATTAATACAAAATAAAATATCAAATGAAATCAAATTAAAGGAGATATAATTAAGATAAATAAAATGAGGTTAACCAGCAAATAATTCTTCTATTATATTAATAAGATATTATCTTTAACTTTTCTGTTGTTATATTCCCCAGAATTTAAATTGTTTTATTCTTTAGAATACAAATTCTTCTAAGAATTACGAAAGGTAAAATATCGCTGAATTGTTTTTATATGGTTGTTATATTTTCAGCATTTTTAATTTTTATATTCGTCATTATTAAAGGAAATTCTAATATCGATAATTTAGTTATGGATTAAACAAACTAGAAATTGATCGATAATTCAAATTGTTCTTTTATTAAATGAACTGGGAGAACTATTTTCAATATATATATATATATATATATATATATATATATATATATATATATATATATATAGAGAGAGAGAAAGAAAGAGATAGATGGAGAGAGAGATAAGTATTTAAAGGATCTAATTATGATTAATTGGGTAACATTATTTATAATATGGTATATATTTTCAAGATAATATTGTGAAGATATCAATTCTTACCATGTACCAACATTTCCAGGCATTAATGGATGATGTAGAATTTCAGCGTAGATGTTTAATTATGCATATTCAGTCTTATAGTGTTTAGCAGTAGAGCCATATTTCTAACCATATAATATTCTTTGTTTACCTTTCATAAAGCATGACGGTGGGCATGTACTGGACCTTATTGGAATTACAACAAACATACATTTTATTATAGCTTTAGTTTTAATTACTGGGTTTGGATATGTAATAAGGCTATGCAATGATACAATGTTTATCTAATGATATGCGATTTGTAAGATCTCACCTTTTCTGCTAGATCGAGACCGATTCGATCTCTCTTAAGTACGGCGGGCATTCTGTAGATACAGGATGAAGGGGCGTGGTTTACACGCCTACATAATGGTTTAGCGCAAACGAAAGTTAAATATAACATAAATCAAATATGACTAATGCGTAAATAAATGTAAACACCTATGTAATGTGTTCTCGATATATAATTATAAATATATTAGATTGTTAAAATTGATATCGAATTACATTTGTATTATAATGCCGATATCCTATTATTAGTAATTAATGTGTTTTATTATATTACCTTATAAATGTAAATACATGTAAATATATAATGCTTATATAATTTATACTTTAATTAGAACTTTATATTTATTTCATGTATGTTACCAGAAGACAAAAAGTATAGATTATATTAAATTACATTTGAATTATATTTCTATATTTGTCAGTCGTCTCGCAATATTTACCGTGTTATTAGGTTACAATTAATTGCTAAAGATTCTCATCACTGCTTTCTAATATACATAAATTTGCGGCTTGGTATATATATAACATATATAGATATCCTTATAAATTAAATTTAAAATAACTACATACATTTCTATACGTATTTCTAAATATTTTGTATTCATTTATTAATTTTTTTTTATATATAAAAGATTTCACACAAATATTTTGTCATCATTTTTACTGGGTATTTATAAATATATATATATATATATATATATATATATATATATATATATATATATATATATATATATATATGTTTTACTCAATACTATAAATTTGAATAATTGTGCAAATCCCATAATAACTAATTGTAATCTAGGTATAGTTTTGTTATTGTTTAGACAATAAGCTAGGCAATATAATTATCTCTAATTCTCGTGCGAATAACATCTTCTATAGATGTTAATTTAATATAATTATAAATTAAAATGGCACAAAATATCTATGTTTAATTTCGATGTCACATTTCTCGGCCTGGATTTGTTTATGTGCCAATAACGAACTGTTAAAATAATACTTTGTTTGCCAAAATCATATACGATTTATAGTTCATGAGTGCAATAAGATATAGTCCAATGATTTAATTCAATGGATTGTTGGTTTCGTACGTTCACGAACTACTGTTGTCAGATATTAATATTATTGTCAGATTAGCAATATGTCATATCGTAAACCAGATATATATAGTTAAGACATTGCACCACGGTTATTCAAGAATCATCAGGTTTCTTGGATTTTAACTGTAGTTTATATGTGTACGAGAACTAATTCTTAGTATAATTAATAATATATATTTCTATAATTAACATATATTGCATTTAATATTCAAATAATAGTATAGCCTTTATTGAATTATTTAATCTATATACTTATTGCATGTGATTGCAATGCGTATATAGATTTCAGAAGACTGACTAAATCTCGTGGGAAATTATATAATCAATTTACAATCGTTTATAATTACTCATACCTTATAATTATAAATAAACAATACTTAAGTTTAATATATATATATATATATATATATATATATAAATATATATTTATGAATAATATATAATACACGGAGCAGATCTCAATAAGAAATACTTGTAGGAATTCCTACAGTGAATATATAAGTGATATTTAGAAATGAAACCAACCAAGCGTTAATAGATTTATATTTGTGAGCTTATCATAGTTCTACTATTATAGAGTTACTGTATTGACGTATTAAACTTCGCCCGAAACTTATACGGTTAATTATAACAAATTATTTATTATTTTCACTTCGAATATATATTTAAATTTTATAATATATTTGTTATACACATTGTTATTGCTGTTTATTTTTATACTTAAATCAATACCATTAACCTATCGTCAATATATCTCTGGAAATAGGTAATCTTGTGTAATCACTTATTGAATATAAAATTAATAGTATACATTTTAAGAATATGTGTATTTATAAGTTACGTGATTGGTTATGTTTTATTATACGACTTTTGTATTCGGGTATATGTGGGCCAGTAAGATCGTAGTCTAGTAGGTTAGTAGGTTAGTTAGTTAGTAGGTTAGTAGTATGTTAATATCTTATACTAGTAGATTAGTAGTATAGTAGGCTATATCCGGTAAATTATGAAATATAAATATAAATTATATTTGTTTAAATTATGAAATAAATAGAAAATTAAAATCCTGTGATTACGCGATTCTGAAAAATGAATTTAATATAAAATGAACACGTATAGAAATAATATGTATAAAGTTAATATTTAAAAATACTATCTATATCATTTATTGAATGCCTCTTTTTTGAAATACGGAAGATTAATGCCTAACATAGAATACTGTAAATTATTTACTAACTAACCATATATTTATAATACCAAAAAAATCTTCCATCTGGTTATGTTTATTAATAGGATCTTACATAATGTGGTACTATAGTTTATAGTATTTATTATATAGTTAATTAATAATTGTATACTAAATTATAATTTTAATGTTAACCAATACAATTATAACCTAAAATATACATTCAAACAAATATATGCTTTAATTTAATCAACTAAAACATAGTAATCAGCATTCATTGACAATAATTTACAATAAATACTAACTTTAATATTTAGATATTTATACTTTATTCTAGAAAATAATTCAGTATTCTTTGAGCTATAAAGCGGCCTCTTCAATTAAACCTGGGATCCAGTAGATTCCTTTAAAAACTTACAAACTTCACATGAATGATACCTGAATGTAATGCACATTTTTTATAATAAATTATAAATTTTGGTGGATATAAATGATTTAAATCGCAATATTTTAAACTATTGTAGATAAAGTAAACTTAACAATAATATACCATTTCTCTGACTACTGTTATATATGCATATTAGTTATGTAAGCTATTTATTTAGGTATATCAGAATTATTATTAATAAAAACAATTTAAATTATTATTAATTTTAATAATTATTATAACATTAATTATGAGTAGACTTGAAACTAGATAAATTTTATGAATTACAACATTGCTAATAAATAATTAATATAATGATTTATTATTAAGAAGACTAATATATTAATATATTATTAATGTACAGTATTAGCTATATAATTCAAGTCTACATTGAAAAAATATACAAATCCCTTGAATATTTTTGTATGTATTTATCAGTTATTTAAGATAAATAAAATTATCAGCATAAAATTATATATATATAAATATATATATATATATATATATATATAAATATATATATATATAAATGATATAAGTTGGGCTATTATAATTTAATTTTATATTCAACTGGGATTTTATGTACTGATTTATGACGAACCATATCACTCGTACTTCCACAAATTACACTAATATGCTTGTAAAACACACATACACAAACACAAACATACATACACACATCCACATACACACACACATACACACACATACACCCACACACACACATACACATACACACATACACACACAAACGCACACATACATACAGACATATACACACACATACATACACACACAGACACACACCCACACACCCACACACACATACACACACATACATACACACACACCCATACATACACCCATACACCCACAACCCACACACAAACACACACACACACATACATACACATACATACACCCACCACCCACACATACATATACACATACATACATACATACACCCACACAAACACACATACACACACACAGACACACACACATACACACACACATACACACACATACACACAAATATATATATATATATATATATATATATTTGAATTAATTGTATTTAGAATTATAACAAATCTTTTTGGAAAAACCTGTTTATAATGTTGCCATATCAAACTCCTTTTATCAGAAAATTCTTGCACCAAATTTACTGTAGGAAAATACAATATTTCATATGTAACTCATTAACATAAATTGTATGGTGAAACACAGTTTATAAATGTTTAGATATATTTTTAAAATGGAACAAAATTTAAAATTACACTTACATTAAATTATTTTTAAATTATCACTTAAAGTTATATTAAGTTGTATATAATAAACTAGAAGAGTAGATCATATTTACATGTGATACTAATACGCCATTTAAAGTATCAGAATTGTCGATCATAATCGATAAATAATAAATAAAGTGAAAATGAAAAGCAATGTTTTTAAGGAAGAGTACAATTTAAATATTTAAATAATCGATGATAGAATATTTAATATATTTTAGAGATATTTCAAACATCAATAACATTTTAATACAAAATATATTGTACGAGTAAAAAAATACTCGAAATAATATTATAAATACTCGAACTCGAATTTTAATTATTCGGAATATACTCGGATTGAAGAATTACTAATAAAACTAATCGTAATCGGATTCACTTTCAAAAACACGAAACCGCTCGAAAAATACTCGACTCATTTACATTACAATTAATTTATACCACAATTGAACATAACTACAATAATTATATTACTAATCTTATATGGTATGTATATTTATTGTGTCTACTCAATCTTGAATCTTTTATATGGAATTTAAATAGATATTTTAATTAAATAATTGATTAGAAGATTGTTATCTATTAGAAACATCATCCAATAATAATTTAACCTAAATTTAGCATAAAGATAATCTAAACTTAATCTAAATTGATCTAAAATTAATATAAATTTATTCTAAATTTAATTTAAACTTAATTTTATTTTAATCTAAATCTAATCTAAATATTATCAAAATTAATCTCAAATTAATCAAAAATGTACCTATGCTTAGCTTAAACCATAATTTAAACTTGAATAAACTTAATTTTAACTTAATTTTAACTTAATTTTAACTTAATTTTAACTTAATTTTAACTTAATTTTAACTTAATTTTAACTTAATTTTAACTTAATTTTAACTTAATTTTAACTTAATTTTAACTTAATTTTAACTTAATTTTAACTTAATTTTAACTTAATTTTAACTTAATTTTAACTTAATTTTAACTTAATTTTAACTTAATTTTAACTTAATTTTAACTTAATTTTAACTTAATTTTAACTTAATTTTAACTTAATTTTAACTTAATTTTAACTTAATTTTAACTTAATTTTAACTTAATTTTAACTTAATTTTAATTTAATTTTAACTTAATTTTAACTTAATTTTAACTTAATTTTAACTTAATTTTAACTTAATTTTAACTTAATTTTAACTTAATTTTAACTTAATTTTAACTTAATTTTAACTTAATTTTAACTTAATTTTAACTTAATTTTAACTTAATTTTAACTTAATTTTAACTTAATTTTAACTTAATTTTAACTTAATTTTAACTTAATTTTAACTTAATTTTAACTTAATTTTAACTTAATTTTAACTTAATTTTAACTTAATTTTAACTTAATTTTAACTTAATTTTAACTTAATTTTAACTTAATTTTAACTTAATTTTAACTTAATTTTAACTTAATTTTAACTTAATTTTAACTTAATTTTAACTTAATTTTAACTTAATTTTAACTTAATTTTAACTTAATTTTAACTTAATTTTAACTTAATTTTAACTTAATTTTAACTTAATTTTAACTTAATTTTAACTTAATTTTAACTTAATTTTAACTTAATTTTAACTTAATTTTAACTTAATTTTAACTTAATTTTAACTTAATTTTAACTTAATTTTAACTTAATTTTAACTTAATTTTAACTTAATTTTAACTTAATTTTAACTTAATTTTAACTTAATTTTAACTTAATTTTAACTTAATTTTAACTTAATTTTAACTTAATTTTAACTTAATTTTAACTTAATTTTAACTTAATTTTAACTTAATTTTAACTTAATTTTAACTTAATTTAAATTTAATTTTAACTTAATTTTAACTTAATTTTAACTTAATTTTAACTTAATTTTAACTTAATTTTAACTTAATTTTAACTTAATTTTAACTTAATTTTAACTTAATTTTAACTTAATTTTAACTTAATTTTAACTTAATTTTAACTTAATTTTAACTTAATTTTAACTTAATTTTAACTTAATTTTAACTTAATTTTAACTTAATTTTAACTTAATTTTAACTTAATTTTAACTTAATTTTAACTTAATTTTAACTTAATTTTAACTTAATTTTAACTTAATTTTAACTTAATTTTAACTTAATTTTAACTTAATTTTAACTTAATTTTAACTTAATTTTAACTTAATTTTAACTTAATTTTAACTTAATTTTAACTTAATTTTAACTTAATTTTAATTTTATTTTAACTTTATTTTAATTTTATTTTAACTTAATTTAAACTTAATATAAACTTAATATAAACTTAATTTTAACTTAATTTTAATTTAATTTTAACTTAATTTTAACTTAATTTTAATTTAATTTTAACTTAATTTTAACTTAATTTTAACTTAATTTTAACTTAATTTTAACTTAATTTTAACTTAATTTTAACTTAATTTTAACTTAATTTTAATTTAATTTTAACTTAATTTTAACTTAATTTTAACTTAATTTTAACTTAATTTTAACTTAATTTTAACTTAATTTATACTTAATTTATACTTAATTTAAACTTAATCGAACTTCACCCGAATCATCAAAAGTCTACCAACAGATGGTCGGTGTACGTGGGTGTATTGTGGTAACTTTAGTGATGATGATAAGGGGGCAATTGAATGTAGAGAAGATGCGAGAAGAGCTTTTCTCCCAAAGGAACCGTTCACTTGGGTACGACAGTCTGCAGGTTGTGATATCGTAAATGTTCATTTTAAATGAATATTAATACTGTTAATAATATTAATATAGACAAGTAATAATTATATATATTATATAATTAATTAATATATATATATAGACTAATAGTTGTATATTATATTTATAATCTATTCATATATATATAGATTACCAACCAGTAGTTGTCAAAAGTAGTTTTAATGTAGTACTCAATTCCAGTGGTGAATTAATAAAACCATTTATTGAACTATTTATAGAATTATTTAATCTATATTTACCGATAGGAAAGGATAGACGATGTTGGAGTTTCTATTGAGAAAGTTAATCCTGATGCCGTATTCAATAAGGTTTTGGCATTAAAATGTGTATTTATTAAAATATAAAACGCCTAATCGAATTTTTAATATTTGATACATATTATACTGTGTCATATTTTATTAAATCGGAACTAAATGAGGCTACAATTATACCTATGCATCCGCATTATGTATTATGCATATAGTATAATAGTAGACATGATAACTAATAATTAATTTCAAAGAGTTGAATAATCAATCATTTTTTGATCCACTAGAAATAATGTGTATATTATTTATACATATATATATATATATATATATGTATGTATGTATGTATGTATGTATGTATGTATGTATGTATGTATGTATGTATGTATGTATGTATGTATGTATGTATGTATGTATGTATGTATGTATGTATGTATGTATGTATGTATGTATGTATGTATGTATGTATGTATGTATGTATGTATGTATGTATGTACGTACGTATGTATGTATGTATGTAAGTATGTATGTATGTATGTATGTATATATATATATGTATGTATGTATGTATGTATGTATGTATGTATGTATATATGTATGTATGTATGTATGTATGTATGTATGTATGTATGTATGTATGTATGTATGTATGTATGTATGTATGTATGTATGTATGTATGTATGTATGTATGTATGTACGTATGTATGTATGTACGTACGTACGTACGTTAGTATGTATGTATGTATGTATGTATGTATGTATGTATGTATGTATGTATGTATGTATGTATGTATGTATGTATGTATGTATGTACGTACGTACGTACGTACGTACGTACGTACGTATGTATGTATGTATGTATGTATGTATGTATGTATGTATGTATGTATGTACGTATGTACGTATGTACGTATGTACGTATGTACGTATGTACGTATGTACGTATGTACGTATGTACGTATGTACGTATGTACCTATGTACGTATGTACGTATGTACGTATGTACGTATGTACGTATGTACGTATGTACGTATGTACGTATGTACGTACGTACGTACGTATGTATGTATGTATGTATGTATGTATGTATAAAAAAGGTACAATAATATTTATTAGTTTCACGTAAGCATGAAGCTTTTTAGCTTGCGCTTGAAATTGTTTGGTAATATGGTGGGAGACAATAATAGTTTAGGAAGTCGATTCCATTTATAAGAGGCTATTGATGAAAATCTTTTTTTGCCATATTTAGAGTTAGTAGTTGGTAACGTGAGAATGGTGAGGTCAGATGTTTGTAGTTATCTGTTGTTGGATTTAATGTTTAATGATAGTTGTAATGTATATGGTTGTTAATGTTAATGGTTGCATATGTAAGAGTTTTCTTTAGTAGAGTGAGTAATTTTTAGTCAATAGAGTCAGTAGTCATCATCCACTTCAATCGTTGTCTTAATTCAGTAATACTAGTTGAGTAGTCATTTCGGTTGAGTCGGTAAATTAGTCGTATGGATTTATTAATAGTTCTGTCAAAATGTTTAATTTTATCTTTATTTACTATTAAGGATTTAGTTAGTAAAGTAGTAGTTGTAATATTCATGTATGGTCATAGTCGTATTAGATTAAATAGTTGGGCTGTTGTAGTTTGTCTTATAAGGTTAATATGTTTGTTCATTATTAAAATGTAAGCCTAGGTATTTTGCCGAGTTAGTTGGTAATATTATAATGTTGTTAATGTAAATGTCTGGGAAAGATGCAGTAGAGTTAGTCATATTAATGTTAATTAGTTCAGTCTTTTTTATGTTGAGACGTAGATAATTATTTGTCAACCAGTTGTTTATTTGATTTAAACATTTGTGTAGTTGTATTGAATATTTTGTTGGTATATGAATTTCGATGTCATCAGCATATAAGTTATATTTTATATTAGGGAATCTATTTATAATATATTTGATGGGAAGTAAATATATGGCAAATAAAATTGGAGATAAAATTGAACCCTGTGGTACACCATGCTTAAGTTTATATGGGTTAGATATTATTGTATTTATTTTAATGGCGAAAGTTCTCTCGTTGATATAGCTTTCAAACCATTTAAAGAGAGTATTTTCGATTTCTATTTGATATAGTCTTATCAGTAAGGTAGTGTGATCGAGTGTATCAAAAAGTGTAAAGTAATTCGTATTGGATTATTATCGTCAAGGGATGAATATATGTCGTCGAATAAGGAAAGTAAACTAGTTTCAGTATTATGTAATTTTCAAAATCCGTTCTATCTATTGTTAAGTAGGTTATGTTCAGTTAAGTATGATAGTAGTTGGACGTATATAGCTTTTTCTAGTAATTTAGCTAATAATGGCAGTTGGGAAATAGGGCGGTAGTTTGATAAGTCGTCTGGTGATAGTTTAGAGTTTTTTATGAAGGGACTAATAATTGAGTGTTTCAGTTGTTGGGGAATATTTCCTATTAGTAGAGAAGTATCGATTATATCTTTGAAAAGTGGTGTACGTATAGTTGATAGTTTTTTGTAAGGGATATTGGGAGGGGGTCGTTTGGGGATGAACATTTGATGAATCATTTCTAAATAACAATATTATTTATAACTATAAACATACATCATGGAAAGTAACAATTGAATACAAATATTATTATTGAAATGATTAATTAATTAAGCATATACAAATATAAATCCTAAATCCTCATTATAATATTTGTTAAGATTCGCAGCAAAATCAACGCCAAATTCTCGTCGACGTTCTCTGTAGTGAAGAATCTAGTAAATGTAGTTGAAACTGGATATGCTTCAAATAAATTTTCCCCGATTTCATCTCCTGGTGACAGCTTTAAACAATGCTGCGAATTCAACCGACATACAGATCTCGGTGCTACAAATAGTTTTGCCTTCAAGACGTGGGTTAGAATAGTTTTATTTCAGCTGAGAACTGCGTTATAATTGAATATAAAGAACGGGATTCACTCACTCCTTGATAAAAAAATATCATGAGTAAATATAAATATATATTTATTAGTGATATGGAATTATAAAATTAACATTTTATTAAAATTTGATTTATATTCTAGTAGATTATGTATTAAAATATAGTATTGGCTTATTTTGTAATGTTTATCATAACTAATTTACCCGAATTAGATTTTTTCGTGTATAAATTTCCTATAATATGTATCGAATTTTAAAAATTAATATATTCTTATAAATATATTTCCTTAATAATTTATTATTTTTCATATTATTTGCTAAGTATATTGTGAAGATTTTCTAAACTGTTAGATATCATGATTACTGGATACCCATTACTGATGGGCCACCAAGTTTATGTACTTTTTATATAAAGCTTAAGAAATTATAGATATAATTAATTTATTTTAAATATTTAAATAATTAAAAACTTTTATTTGATAAAATAATAGTATACATAATTATTATTGATATAAACGATTGTATAAGAATTTATAATAGTTACATCATATGGTTTCTAGTATTTCCATATTTATTTCGTAATTTTCATCCTGACAGGTAAATACATTGTCAATGTGTTATCGGATATCTGCACTAGCACATCAAAATTCTACCTTGATAATTAACTTAGACATTCTACAAACTGCCAAGGAGAATGCTCAGACTCCTGGTAATGATTATATAAGGGTTAGAATGAATTTAATAATGCAGTGTGAATATACTATATTTAGTTAATAGTTATTATCTTAATATTTAGTAGTTCATCTATATCATTATATAGTTAAAAAGAGACAGGATAATAGTTATATTAAGTTATTAAAGAGTTTGTTTAGGGGAGATAAGAAATTAAAGAATTTAATAATTACAGGATTTAATTAAGTAGTATTAAAAATAACGGATTAAATAGTTAGGTTATTGCGAAGTAGAAATTGCCAAGGGGAAGTCTCAGACTCCCGGTAATGATTATATAAATAAAGTGTTTCTTTTAGATGAGAAAAGAAATTAAAGGATTAAATGATTAGAGGATTTTATAGGTTATTATAATATTATAAATAGAGGATCGGTAAAATAGTCAGTTTATTACTAGAATAAGAGTATAAACTTGTTTTATTATATAGTTAGAAAGAAAGTAATAATTAGTTAAGTTTGGTTATTGTAGAATTAGAAATAAAGGAATTAGTAGTTAAATTATAGTAGAATTAGAAATGAAATAGTTAGCGTATAACAATATTATATTATAGAGATGAATATGTTCATTATAATATAATATGATACCTACTCTACTCTTATTTTAGTGGCAGTTTTACGGATCAAACGAGGGTGTTTTCGTGAAATATCCATCATCGTACAGCTACTTGTGTAGAGAATATGACCCTCGTATTAGGTTTGCCTTCTCCAATCGGTTAATCATTGTTTTTATCGTGATATAAACTAAACAATACAACATATATTCCAGACCATGGTACACCCGCATGTTGTCTGCGGACGCTAAAGATATTGTCATTGTTATCGACAAATCGCAGTTCGTACGTAGGATTCCCGGAGCATATGATGTATCAAAACGCGCGGCCCTGGAAATCCTAGATACTATGGAGTCTTATGACAGGGTTAATGGCATCTGTATGTTAACGCTTAGTTTGTAATCACATCATAGTGGCCAATCTATTGTTACTGATCTATAACCATATTAACTATATTGGATGACTTTTATATTTTACAACTTAAATACAAAAAATAATAAGATAGAAAAAATAACATTTACCCGCTAACAATATCAACAGTTGACTTTATACACCAACTTGGAAATATACATGACTTAATAATTATCATAACATATTGTAAATGATAAATGAACTGACATTCCTAACATACTGACAATACCAACATAACTTCCGAATACTTGCTTAAATTTAATAATAAAATAACTGACCATTGTTAACTGATCTATACTCATATAATAATACATTCATTAATCTACATAATTTGTGACTCCATCCTTACATTTATAGAAAGTAGTACCTTAATTATGAATATTAAGTCGACTTCCGATGTTATCCAATACCGATAAAAGTACTACAGAATATAAATCACTTCTCCCCATGATTAGGTCATTTGAGCTATGCAGATCAGCATGGATCTGCATTAGTTCCCTTATTTTATAATATTTCAATTCATCCAATATCCAATATGTTGTCCAACATAACTTTTTTCGACATACTAATAATAAAAAGCTACTTACAACTCCATGGCACATAACCATATATAATAGATCTAGAGTTTTCTTATTTTTTGAATTTTTTTATGGAATACAATCTCTAAATATATCCGTTTAATTTAAAACTACAAATTTTACAAAGCATTTAACTACACAATATTAATTTTAATATTTATTAAGTATTTTTTTTATAATTACTCTTTTATTCTCTCAATTTATTATTACAGAATTTCACTGCACACATCAGCTAGTAGTGCTAGAAATAAAAATATACTCGTTTAATTTTGAATATCATAAATAATAATAATAATTTATATCAATGTTATACTGACAACACTTTACATCATACTTACTAAAACTGTAACCACTTCTTTTACTCAGCTTTATTTACTCTTGTCTAAATAATTAATATAACCCTAGGTACTCGTTATCTCATACATTACTTCAGACTTTGCTATGCATTATCCATTAACATTTAACCTTTATCCATTAACCAGAAACCTTCAACATTTAACCATTACACTTTAAACATTTCTAGTATACTTTATTTTATCAGTGAATATCTTTGCAACTTATATTTTAGCTTTCGACAACATACTTATTCCACCTGTTACTTTATTTTATAATTCTTAATAATAAATTTCATTCGGATACTACAAGCTCCTCATACATTATCACCTTATTAATCTCATCATCTACCATTCCATTTTAGTTCGGCATCATTACATTTTCAAGTAATGTCAATATGGCTATGGGTTGTTATCAGAAATATCTGTCTGTTGTTACCGACTACAATAGAAAGGTATACTTTTCCTTACAAATTCACTGCATTATTATAAACATAGCATCATATATATGAAGTAAACAAAATAGAATGAGATAACAATATAAAATACCACTCTATTCTGAATAATATACCTTAGCGCTTAACTCAAAATGTTAATCTTCTGTTTATTATATATTTTCTTTAATATTGAAATATTTTCTCAAGTATTTGTTAAAGTATTTTTCTCCATTGTTATTTACTTATAAGAATACATCATTAATGTGTTATGATAAGTATCACGTAGCTATTAATAGAATCTCAAGGAATTCTTGGAGGCCAGCAAACCGACTACTGAAACGCCTAACTTCGGAATCGCTTTCGAAATGGCTTTCAAGTTATTAACAGCCGATATTAATGAGATATCTCCGGCCAATCGAAGTTAGCTTCTCTTCCTATCACTGTATATACTAGTTGACAATTCGCTAAGTATTACTCACCCTTGCTATAATGTATGCACTATTTAATTGTTTTTATCTCCGTATACCCAGCTACGTTGGAGTTCAATTATATCAATTATTAAAAATGTTATTTTAGTTTACGTAATATCGTTATAAAAATACAATTCTTTAATAACAAGTATAATCTCACATAGTAATTTCATATAATTTAAAAACAAATAACTATGGTTACATTATGGATATTCAAGTGATATGTATATTGGAATTCAACGACATTTTTATGAAATTATTAATTTATATTTCGCTTACCCATAGATAAAATTATAGTCCTGATAAGTCCAGGAGTGACACCTGAAACACCTGATTATGTGATGAATATTATCCGTGACCTCAACAAACCTCTAAACAATTCAGTAGTCATTATCTCGTATGAAATTGGCGATAAAGGGGGTTAATGAGCATACTTGATGTCATCGAAGTATGGCAAATTATATTTTACATATATTTAAATAATTAATATCAAGTTTAGAATATATAATAATGATTATAATTTCAAACAATAGTGTGTTGTATATCAATATTGATTTTCCTGATATACATTATACTTATAATTATAGAGCATTAAACATAAATGATTTTATTTATAAACTATCGCAGCTAAAAATGAATTGTTGGTGGGAATATCGAATCAAACTAATAGTGATCCAGCTTTTGGAGATATTAGAGTTAGTAACTGAACTCTCTATTATGATATAATTATTGTGTTTAATAAGTGTGTTTAAGATAATATTTAATAATTCATGGCATAATATAATCAATTTAAAACTAATAGTTCTGCATTCTTGAAACAGAGAGCACACAATGCTATCATGGATATTGATCGTTTTAAATACCAGTTTTTAATCTCACACCGTTATTTCTCCGGAAGACTATCCACTGGGATTCAAATTTCAAATCCGTACAAAGATTATTCTAGCTTAGGTAATATTAAGTTCATAGATAATGAAAGCTTATAGATAAAATATACATATTGTGTACAATACTATGTTATAGTTTAGCTTCTCGACAATAATATTCTACTACAAGTGAAACGTAACATATAACATATAAAACAGTTTATAAGATATCAATATTTACAAATTGATATTAAGTTATATTATCAAACTATCAAATACTGAGATTAATAGCGGGTAACGAAAATTGAATTGGGTTATTTCTTAATTCTAACCTTTCATATATCCTAACAAGGTCAACATATGAAGTTCATATTGAATTATAATTCTATATATTATCATAATAAATTACATATGCATATCAAATATAATGAAAGTATGTATCTAAGTGATGATATATTTCTACAGGTTTAATAATTACTGCAGTTAAAATTGTTTGGAATGACAGTAAGATGATTGGCGTAGCGGGTTAGTATAGCAGCTCATCTAAGAGTCAATTTATCATTTAAAATAATCCTTCCATTTAAACGCTGGTTACTTCTCAATACATCATATTCTTAGATATAGTTGTGGTTAATTATAATCTAATGAAATCTGAATAATTTGAAAAAAATGCTTTGCTTTAATTTCGCTATTATATTATCATTACATCATTATAGAACACTTACATTTTCATCTCAAATCTAATCGCGATTATGCATTATCTAACTATTATATTTCTTCTCTCGTATTCTCACACTAGGGGTAGATCTGAAACTCACTGAACTGCTAGTCGACGCTCTGTACTTCTCCGAAGGAAATGGAAGCTACACTTTCTTGGTATATAGAAATGGTAGGACTCTATTACATCCTTTGATGTCTTCTATCTCCGATGACAATAGCAATGAGTACGTGCACATCTCCAGTTTAGAGAATCATCCTCAAGTGAAGGTGGTTATAGAGGAAATGATGGCGTAAGTAAAGAATATGTTGCCATTACACGTTAATAATATCTCTCTTTTTCTTATTCTTTCACATAATCTCCCTTTATATATCCAACATCTCACTTCGTTTTCTTTTTATCTTTTTATTTATCTCTCATTATCTCTATGTTCACTTTCTAACATTTTATTTTTCTATATATGTATATATATAAATATCGATATATATAATATTCTTCAATAGTATCTAACTCTTATTACTCTATTGATATTGTACTAAATGTAAAGAATTCTCACTCTCAAAGTGGTAAAGCTGGCAAGAAGAAGGTTCAAAGACCATATGGGATATCTCTAGGAGATCCTAAGCTACAAGGTATCAGATATGAATATATAGAAGCCGACTATATCTATGGAGATGTTAGTATATTCATAGAGAGTTGAGGGTTCAACTGTATGTGGTATATTATATAATTATTAATGTCCCATGGGGAGATATATAGAGATATATAGTGATATATATATATATATATATATATATATACATACATATATACATACATACATATATATGTATATATAATGATTGGATATAGATGTTTAAGAAGATTCTATGTATACATTGAATAAGAAAGTTTTAAATATTTGCAGATAACGGGAACTGACTTGAGTCTTTGTGTTGTTATAGTAACAGATAGTAAAGTAGTTGCACCCGTTGAGACTCCTCATAAGGTAAGTTATTCTTAATTGTTAATAAACTAATTTAATATTTTTAAATGTATATAGACTGCTTCTTATACGCACAATCATAGATGTTATAACCTGAATATAATAAGAGTTACTTGATAACATAGGTACATAACTTGAACTATCATCGACTGGATATTGAGCTCGGTAACGAGTGTGCTTTGCCGAATTATAATGTGGGGACCATCGGTAAGTAAAATTACATTAAAAAGTACTTTAAAAAGTTACAAATTTATAAGTTGTTTGTTTGTTTATTTGTCTATTTATTTATTTGTTTGTTTGTTTTTTTGTGTGTTTATTGATTTGTTTATTACTTTGTTTCTTCATTTGTGTATTCGTTTATCTGTTCGTTCGTTCGTTCGTTCGTTCGTTCATTCGTTTGTTTGTTTCTTTATTTATTGACAGCAACTTTGATATTTGTTCGTGCCTTATTAAACTATATCTCTATTTATATAATTTCTCACAATTTAATAAGATCATTCGGTGATAAAATTCAGTGGATGGGCATTTCTTGATCCGACAAATTATTTCAACTATCCAGAAAATGATAGGGTAGAAAGTTATAATGCTTTCTTCGCGGGAATTAACATTAACAATCACAATATCAAGGTATTTCAATATTAATAATAATGTATTCATCTAACTCATTAATAACTTACATAATATAATAATAAAAAATAATTTCACAAATAATAAATCCATCTTTAGATTACAAATTTATTAATTGTTTTTTTTATAAAGATTTTAGATTCGTAAATTATGCTTAATTGTAGATTTAATAACCTAGTCAATATCACTTGCAATCAGTAAGACGATTGCATCTCGTATTACACCTGAATCACGATTTTAGAAAGGTGTGAAACAAATGGTTTACCTGTCGGATAATTTAGATGTAGTGTGGAAAGCAACTTACGCAGCCGGAGGTGTATCCTGGCTATACGTCAGCTTTGTAAACGGAGTTTTTAGACAATTTCCTGGGGAGAGTATTGCTAAACAATATGATCCAACTAATAGGGCCTGGTTAGTGGTAATTGCCCTAATATCTCCATAATCTCCTCAAGCACTATCATAAAGCCGCCAACGTAGCCTTGCACGACGTTCAACCCAATTAAGCATATTAAACACCATAAAATACCTACACACACCGTATTACTCTAACCTCTCATAATTTTCACATTCTTATACTACCCCCGTATCTGACACATAATCATCTCGTTATCTCTCATTTCCCACACTCTAATCTTATACTATTCTCATAATATCCTAAGGTAAACCTTAAATCAACCTCATACCTTTCTCAGATATTCTCAAAACACTCTTAGAACATCTTATAATCATGCATACACATTATACCAACTTCACATTATCCTTAACCCATCTAGACCAATTTTCAACACACTCATTCCATTCATTACCTCTCATACTACATATCACGCTACCTCTCACACTACCTCTTACATTATCTCACACTACCTCTCACACTACGAACCTTTTCACTTATATATCCTCACTCTAAGTCAAAGTTCCTATACTCATTCACATATTTTTATACATTTTTACATTCTCGTATAACTCTATTATCTCCTTCTCACCAATCAAATCCCTTGAAATTCTCAGACTTATCTTATCATCCATTCTTATATCCCATCACTAATCCTTCATAATATGACCTACGACCTCTTTGCAAGGTATAAATCTGCAATGGCATACCCCGATAGTCTGGTATTCACTCCACCTTACGAAGATTTTGGAAACACTGGAATCATTGTTACTATGTCTTCAACTATATCCTCAAAGTTGGTAGTCAGTAAGTATTATATACCAATGTATACTAATATATACTAATATATACTAATATATACTAATATATACTAATATATACTAATATATAATAATATATAATAATATATACTAATATATACTAATATATAATAATATATACTAATATATACTAATATATACTAATATATAATAATATATACTAATATATACTAACATATACTAATATATACTAATATATATTAATATATACTAATATATACTAATATATAATAATATATACCAATATATACTAATATATACTAATATATACTAATACATACTAATATATACTAATATATAATAATATATAATAATATATACTAATATATACTAATATATACTAATATATACTAATATATACTAATATATACTAATATATACTAATATATACTAATATATACTAATATATACTAATATATACTAATATATACTAATATATACTAATATATACTAATATATACTAATATATACTAATATATACTAATATATACTAATATATTAGTATATAATATTATATAATAAAATTAAATATATGTTATTTTAAAACAAGTTTTTTGTCTAACATTTTTGTCTAACAAGAAAGAGATTCCGGTATTTTCATAAAGTTACGAATAATAGCCAACGCTTTATTCTATATTAAGTAGTTCCTTTGCATGTAAACAGTTCATATGTATTAATCAATAAAGGTAGAAGTGTATTATATAAATAGTACAATCTACTACGAAATGTAAACACATTTTAATGCAATAAACACTTGTACAATTAATGTGTATAACGCACTTTCCTTATGTAATCACAGTTGTATAATATTGATAATTCGCGTTTTATTTTGTATATTTAATAATTATTACCCTGTTTACTATGGATACAAATTAACTGGTCCTTATTCGCAATTAGGAATGAGGAAGGATCCACAATTATCGGAGTCATGGGTATCGACTTCAGCCTTCACCAGTTACAATTGATGATCTTTAAGGCAAACCCTGCATGTAAACTCTCCAATAATATGTTAATGCTCGATATTTACAATTACTCTTAACTTTAAATTAAAATGTTTCTATCTTCATAAGATTGTTTAGAATTATATTTCCTGAACGCATTGCTATGTTTGCTATGACGGTTATATTTTAAGCTAAATATATGATTAGCTATATAAGGTAGGATAAATATATATTAACTTATATGATAGATGTTTTTTGGTCGACATTTCGGGAAACGTAATATACCATAAACAGTTGACTGACGGTTCCTTCAAATCTCCAGGAATTCACATCACTGATCTGGTTTATTATAATTATATAACATTGTTTTACTTTTTATTATTAATTGTACATAATCACCATATCCACTTAATACATTATATAACTGTTGAACCTATTTCTATTTTATAATCTGAAAAGAAATATATAGTATAATTGACAGGAACCACAACTTTCTAAAGATCTTATTAAACAAAGAATTTTAATCAGCGATTCTGGAATTGATTTTAATACTAGACGAAGATATTATACCTGGAATGTATAAATTAAATTTAACTTTTGTATAAATTAATGCAATTATAATTATGTTTCAAATTCAAACATTTAGTGTGTGTGGTATATTTATTATGCTTAATCGCAATCAATATTCTATTTTATCTGACATAATACTCTTCACTACTATGTTTCGTGCCTAGATCACCATAACGACTGCAATAGACAAGTTGAGTAGTAGCGGTATTAAGTATCGCATGGAGATGGTCAAGCATACCAATTGTTTTCTTGGAGTGGTGAAGATGGATACGAAGGATAGTGAATATGCTCCCTGCCAATCATCATCGGTATAATAACATAGTTCTGTAAATTACTAAATCAAATAATTGTAGTTATGGTGTGCTTCCTATATTCACAAGAATAACAATCTATAATTTAAATTATTTAAATTACTAATTATTCGTGATTATTCTGATAATTAAATCGATTTAATAGCTAGATTCTAATGGAGAAAAGAAGTGTAAAGGAGGTGTTGCCCCTAAAACCGGGGATTGTTTTAGTCCCTGTTATATTGAGGATGAATATTACAATGCTTGCCAGAATACATTCATTAGGTAACTCAAATATATAATCTATGATCCTCATTTTAATGGAATATATTTGCTATACTAATTAATGAAATCTAGAAATTGAACTGTATCTTCTTATTAGTTAAAAGTAAAATATAGTATTACTTATATAATAAAATTCATTTTTTATTTAAACCTAATTATATAAATTTAATAAATATATACGATAATTCTCTTATAATATTTTATTATTATATAATAATCCTGAATTATATTCTTGTGTTTCTTATATATAGATATTAGTGTTTCTTATATATATCTTAATACATATTCTCCTATTTTTAGTTTACAGACTAATAGCGACATATCGATACCAAAAGAACCATCTCTTAATTATATCCGACCATATCCTAAAGAAAGAGAGAGAGTTGATGAACTGATAAAAGCTGGCAAAATGTGTCTTAAGTCATCGTGTCTTAATCTTTATACTAAAAGGTGTCTTAGGGAAATATACTCTTTATCTAATAACATATTTGTATAGAGAATAATTATTAAAATTAGTTAAAGTGGTACATTATATAATCATATTCAATAAATACAATAATTTACTAAACATGATAAATTCATTATGGTAAAATGTAAATAAATATACCCATTTCCCATATTAATAAATATATAAAGATAAAAATTATATTAAATAGTATTTATTATAATAAAACAACTTATATATAATTACTAGAATTTTATATATGTATTGTCGGTAGTATTTCTATGATAATTATGACGATATCTTTGATTTGGGTAATATAAACATTTATAAGTAAACATTCCAATTAAAACTTAAATTTCCCTTAAATTACTGTTATATTGCTCATGCTTAATAGAAATATTTTTGATTTGGATAATATAAACATTTATAATTAAACATTCCATTTAAAACTGAAATTTCCCTTAAATTACTATTATATTGTCCATGCTTATTAATTATAATATATATTCATGTTTACCTAACATCTATAAAATAAATTGAAATATTTATCTTTTCTCAAAACTGTTTTTATAAATCTAATTCATATTCTTGCAGTAAATGTTCTTTGAGTAAAGGATGCAACTGGTGCTTTGTGGATTCATATTTACGCGAAGGCTGTACATTATTAACATCTTGTTTTATTATACAAAGTTTGTAAATTATTTTATTATCCATTTAGTACATAGTTATGATAATATTAGATAACATATTAACATAAATTGGTTAGACATACTACAAGTTAAATCAAAACTATTTTATATAACGTCTCGTGAAGTTTTCTGAAGAACATTGTAGAGATGTAATCACTATTATTATGGAGTAATATAATAAAAGTGAAAATATATAATATTTTTAAATCTATAATTTTAACTAGTATTTAATTTATCGTAATGTAATTAAAGTAAAATATTATAATTAATACCATGATTTGATTTTCATAAGATGATTCCAGGGATTTATGGATTATATTAGGATGTGTAGCAGGGGCTATGTTCCTAGTCATTCTATTTATAGTATTGTGGTATTACACAAATTGTCGAAACTCAACTGTCAATCAAACAGATTTACCCATACAAGTTACATTTTAAAATTATATTTATTAATGTTGAGCATATGTATTAAACAAGAATGTCCCTAATGCAATATCTATATACATATTTAATTGCCATCAATATATGAAGTCATTATATACATTCAATATATAATAATATTCTGATATTTAGGAATATAAATCTTAGATTTAATTACGAATATTCCATCTGTTTAGACAACATCTGAAATAAACGTAGTTTATGAAACTAAAGATGAAGAAATTTACAATATAATTAAAACTGAAGATGGTATTGTTAATTATTTAAAATTATATAATACAGAGAGAATGTAATATATATGTATATCTAATATACTCATACACACACACACACATGTATATATAAAATATCGCTAATGGTTATATTCTTAATAATTACTTATTATATATGATTACAGTAAACAGATCAGATTACAGTGAACTTGACCTCGATCATATCACTGATCGACACAGCTATTGCGAATTGAACTTGGAGTCGGATGTATCTGGTACACCGAGGTTATCCAAAAGATCTTCTACGATCTGTTCAGATTATTATGAAATAATTACGGGTTGATTAAATATACCTAACCAAGAAAATGTACAACTAAATACTTCGCATGCCCAGTTTAATGATATAAATGATAATTCAAGAATTATTTCCATGACTAAATGATATATTTCTATTTTGACTTTCAATATATTTCATTGTATTTATTATAACATAGTGTAGACAATTATACACTACTGTATCAATTATTATTATATATACAATTGATTTATCAAACATTGAGCTACAATTGAAATACAATTGTTTTTTTTAAATAAATTATTTTATGAAAATATTCATTAATATCATTAATATAAAATTTTTAATTGAAATTTATAAAAATGTAGTCAAAAATTCACTGTAATTATTAAAAAATTCTTTGTGTTTTTACTCATAGAAAGATATTAAATTATTCTTAGAATTTATGAATTAATTATTTAAAGGGAATTGGAAATATATATTATTAGCATAATATTAAGTAATAATAGAGACAATCAGAGATGAATATATAAATAAATAGATATATACATATATATAGTATGTGGATATATATGTTGTTCAGGTGGATGTTTTGATTTAATACTCACGCATGCATGTAAAAGCGATTACCATTATTATGTACCAATAATCAGGCACCAGTAACATATATATATATATGGATTATTGAGTAAATACAAATAACTTTTATACATATGTTAATGAACATCAACGTAAATTTGTTTTTCCATATTAACAGTCTATAAATTAGAATGAATTATAACATTTTGTATTATCTAATTAGTATAAATTAATAATTATCTTGCAATATAAATAAATTTAATTATTAATATGAACTTCAAACACATTTTTATTACAAGATATAAATTTATATACTCTTGAGAATTTGTCATTTTCATATAAAAATAATTTATTGATCACAATAAATTGTTAAAATGAAGTTATTGTAGTTGTAAGTGAAGCGATGCAACGGAGTTGGCATCGGAGTGGTTGACATTATCGCCACAGCCAGGCGATATTAAGTGGGCATCGATGATCTGCAGCAATCAGAAGTAGTCGGTTGCTTTTGTTCTTTTCTTTGGTAGACTTAACAAATTATCCGTCAATGAATCATCGCTCAATTTGTGCTTCTACGTTAATGTTTTGTAAGTTAATATTTATTGATTATTATGTAGCAAAAATCACATCGAAACCAATACCCAATAACTTTGTATAGCGGTGATTATTATGAGACATATTTAGCTTTTCGTATGCATTTACCTTCTGGTGTAGCACCTGAACCGAAGTGGGTGTGGTTACGCTCGATTTGCGCAGTCGAGTGGAACGCGGAGTATGGACGGCGTCGGGCGTCTTGAAAGGCGTTGTAGATCTGCGACTTGAATTAAGGGTGCTCTTCGGACTCGGCGTATAGCTGTTATGCAATGCCCTGTGACGCAATGCGGCGGCGGTCATTCGTAATGCCGACCGATTTTAGTAATCGAGGTTGCGACGCGTTTTATATTTTATTTAAATTTCCTAGAAACTATTACATAAAGATCGCTAAATGAACTGACCGGTCGGAGCTCAAAGGAGTTAGTTTGCTACCCAGAAGTTTCTGGATAGCTGAAGAAAGTGGTCTTTTTGGGGTCGACGGCGAGTTGAGGAAAGGGGAACGGGAAGCCGGACTGCGTAAGGGGTGAGAATAATGTTAGAATAAATCGCCTAAAGGTGACTTGAGCTAGGATAGAGGGTTGATATAATGTCAGGCGATTTGGTAGGGAATTGAGATATGAACGAGCCGTAACTAGGCGGGAGGAATAAGGAAATGTTTTAAAGAATGGGGAGTTTTATTGATTTAGTTGCAAATTAAATAGGGATGTACAAAGTATCCAACATTATAATTGTATCAGAAGTTAAAGTGTGAGGTGATAGATAAAGTGAGATGAGAGATAAAGTGAGGTAAGATATAAAGTGAGATGAGAATAAAGTGAGATAAGATATAAAGTGAGATGAGAGATAAAGTTAGATTAGAGATAAAGTGAGGTAAGATATAAAGTGAGATGAGAGATAAAGTGAGGTAAGATATAAAGTGAGATGAGAGATAAAGTGAGATAATACATAAAGTGAGGATAGAGATAATGTGAGGTAAGATATAAAGTGAGTGAGGTAATATATGCGTGGTAAGCATTAATGTTGAAGTATACAGATTTAAATTGAAACTTTTTAAACTGCTCGTTCACAGTCTGCAATGCTTTGATTTTCTTTGCTCTCATGGTCTTGCCAACCTGCCACCAAGGATTCAATTAAAACTGAGTTCGACAACCGTAATGCACAAGCGAATTGAAATGTATTGAATTTAAGGCATTTCGGTGTGTAAAGAGTATAAAGAAATATTGCAGACGCTGTTAAATAAAAAGCATTTTGTTACATCGGTGTTCAATTGCTGGGTTCGGATCTGTACCGAGGCTATGCAATGAGACCCTGTTTCTCTATAAAGATATGCGATTTGTAAGATCTCACCTTTTCTGCTAAATCGAGACCGATTCGATCTCTCTTGGGTACGGCGGGCATTCTGAAGATAGAGGACGAAGGGGCGTGGTCTACAATAATAGGCGTGTCTTCGAGAATACCCCAGGTCATCAGAGGAGATTCGTCGGCGCCTGCAATGATGTCAACGGCTGGCATTGTTAACGTATACACATAGAACACACCTGCCATACTGTTATACAATAATAATAAACTATTTAAAAACTGAAACAATCTGACTGGATTTGTGAGGCAATCGGAATAATTTTGTACTGATTGGGAAAATAAAGTTTCGATAAAATCTATGAATTTTTTGATTTTATTATTTAGTCTTCGGTTACTCTGACCCCTAACCCCAAAGTTATATTATTTAGCTATATGGACACACAAACAACTAGTGGACTACATACCTGGCATGGGGCTTGGAGTTGCCGTATACTTGTAGCCCATAATATGAGGAGTTTCGGCAGTCATGCCAAGAGTGAGATCTTTGCCATCGACCCCTATTCGACCTTTTGACGCAGCGAGTTTAGCATCTTTAGCCTACAGGGGGCAAAATAAATCAGATGAAGTTTGAAAATCCAGAGAGGACGTAAATTCAATACAAATTCATTCATTAATTGGCCCGCTATTCAATAGACCACCCACGAGCTTAAAGTTGTTTACCGACTAGGTGAAATAGACACCGTATTGTCTATTTGCAACGGCGTATCCAGGTAAACAGGACATCCAGGAATGCACGCTAATCGCTAGAGTCTGTATAACTTAAAAGTCAACAATAATGGTGGTATCTAGTTATTTCATAACTATTCATTAATTGACATATATATATATATATATATACATATATAATACAAAGTGCCTATATAAAACAATACTTAATCACATAATTCCTTACTTTCCAAATACCTGATTAAAAATCTGTTTGTTCAACGAATGTTGGTATTCATTCTTAGGGGGAAGACGAGTATTTTTGTGGTGGATTTCTTGTTTCGCTTGTTTAGCTTCAGCGATTTTCTCATTTTCTGAGAGTTCCACTCCTACAAATGTATATTTCATCTACACTTTAAACTCTTTCATTGAATATATAGAAAATAAAGCTGTAAGTGTAATTATTTAATATGTTTATTTATTAGATTTATAAATAATTACTTATAAATAGATTTACGATATTTTCAATAACTTGCTATAATTTATATTGAAACCATTGTAATTATTGTGAGTGGTAACTTTGAAAACATTTACATGTAAAGATTGGTCTACTAAAATATATATATACAAAAAAAATCATAGATTAACTCATATTTTATTAGATCATAGACAATATTCATATATATATATATATATATATATATATATATGAATATCTAATTTATACAACCATAAAATCATTAATCAATTATGAAAAGAAACATTATATATTTTTTCATGCAAAAATAATAAAATTTATTTATTTGAAAATTATCACTATGAAATATAATTGTATGTGTTTATTCAATTTATGTATTTATCATTAGCTACATACTATGTAAATACGCTAAATATATAGATACATAATATATTATACTAAGTACATACTATGAATACATTATATAGATTAATAAAATACTTAAATGTTATTAAATTCTAAACATGAGATTTTTTTTTAATATTTAGAGATATCTAAATATATTTTATTTACTGTGAAATAAATAATGATATTATAACTAATACTATGTATAGTACAAATATACATGCAATATATTGAAATAAAATAGATAAATAAATAAATGAAAGATATAATTAATAAACAAAATATGTTATTAGATCAATTTGATATTAAAATACACAAAAAAAAACTTTTCCAATGCAATAAAATGCTTTCATCTCATTGGCTATAATTTATAAAAGACACCCATTTGTGTGTATATATATGTGTATATATTTATTTATATATATATATATTATTATAAGTTATATACTCTTATAAGTTTATAATTTATTTAAATTGTATTAGAAAAAAAAACAATATTAACCCATATTATTACTATTATAATTAATATATATATAATATATTTAAAATACATATTTGAGTTACTTATAACTACTTTTTTACAATACAATAAACATCATTTTAAATAAAATAAAATATTTTTAAAAATCATGTTCTTATTGTTTAAAACAAATGAAGGTCAATTTACCATAATCTCTCACAATTGCTATACCATTATTACTAACCTATGGGGTTATACATCAAAGTGTTGTATGGCTTGTAATCCCACGAGTCCAAAGGTTTACGTGTATCCGTGTCCATGGTCTGCTTGGCTTGTTCGTCAATCGAGGGTAGTGCTAGTCGAGCTTCTTTGGCCTGGAATGGCAGAAACACATAATTAGAAGGTAATTGAGAGCGACACAATGTAATAACTGAGTAACTAGTGGTCACAAGGTGCACGGTTTACTTTAATATTGTCCTCGTGGTTTGAAGAGAATTTTCTTCTATAATTCGGACTACTTGGGTTCTCGAGTATTGTTTCATCGGTAAGATTGTTTATAGTACCTCGTAGAGGTTTGCATCTACGTGCACACGACTACGCAACCGATTAAACAACGCGGCGAGAAGCGAGTTCTCCGCGCGAACGCAGCTCAAGGTAAGAAAGAAGGGTTGAGGAATCAAACGGTGATAGCGAGTCTCTGGGCATCGTAGAGCCAAGCGTGTTTGACTTTCCTACGCTGTTCATTCTCCTGCATGAGTTGGGAGAAGGAGGCGTTGTCTTCACTCGTCGTCTGATGTAGATAGGTGTCGAGGTGCTGGGGTAGCGCTTTCTTCTCTAAAATAGTTGTTCCCAATGTTACGCACAAATAAGTTTTCTTTTAGTGTCTATAGTATTGGTATATATTATTTAAAAGGAGGTAACAAATAATTTTCGGGTCAACGCTCAGAAATGATCAGATAAATATTTACTCATCAGAAAAAAATATTTATCACATTCCTACAAATGTCATGACTTAGAAAACAGTCAGAAATATTGAAATATTGTTTTCAAATTCTCAATAGGTGAAAATCAAATTATTTTCATATTTAATAAATATATGATTTATATATAACCAAATGCAGGTTAAGGTAATACTGGGTTACAATTGTTCTATATACACAATTCCATAATATAAAATTATGTAATCATTATCATAATAAATTGATTTTTATTAATAGTCTGACTTTCAAGACGGAGCTTTCTTTCAGCTTCCTCTTCAGTAAGGTTTCTCGTTTTTGTATTCGAAGTTGAAGGTCTTTCGGGTGTTTCAAAGGTAGATGGAGTCTGATCTATAAATAAAGATATTAACAGTAAAATAAAGTTATTGATCAAAAATATTATTTTGTTTCCAAAAAATCAATTTTTTTTTTATTAATATTATATATTATTTATCATAATAATATTAGTTCATTATTTTTAACAGAAATAATGACCTTCATAATTGAATATTTGTTGTTAAAATCAAATTGTGGTGATTTTAAAGTTAATAATACTAAAAATATATATCCTTTAGCTTAGTTATTTTGTGACATTTATTGACGTGATCTTTTTGAAAAACCAAATATCAGAATATGAAAGAAAGTTAGTTACTAATAAATAATATACTAATAAGTAATATACTAATAAGTAATATACTAATAAGTAATATACTAATAAGTAATATACTAATAAGTAATATACTAATAAGTAATATACTAATAAGTAATATACTAATAAGTAATATACTAATAAGTAATATACTAATAAGTAATATACTAATAAGTGATATACTAATAAGTGATATACTAATAAGCGATATACTAATAAGCGATATACTAATAAGCGATATACTAATAAGCGATATACTAATAAGCGATATACTAATAAGCGATATACTAATAAGCGATATACTAATAAGCGATATACTAATAAGCGATATACTAATAAGCGATATACTAATAAGCGATATACTAATAAGCGATATACTAATAAGCGATATACTAATAAGCGATATACTAATAAGCGATATACTAATAAGCGATATACTAATAAGCGATATACTAATAAGCGATATACTAATAAGCGATATACTAATAAGCGATATACTAATAAGCGATATACTAATAAGCGATATACTAATAAGCGATATACTAATAAGCGATATACTAATAAGCGATATACTAATAAGCGATATACTAATAAGCGATATACTAATAAGCGATATACTAATAAGCGATATACTAATAAGCGATATACTAATAAGCGATATACTAATAAGCGATATACTAATAAGCGATATACTAATAAGCGATATACTAATAAGCGATATACTAATAAGCGATATACTAATAAGTAATATACTAATAAGTAATATACTAATAAGTGATATACTAATAAGCGATATACTAATAAGCGATATACTAATAAGCGATATACTAATAAGCGATATACTAATAAGCGATATACTAATAAGCGATATACTAATAAGCGATATACTAATAAGCGATATACTAATAAGCGATATACTAATAAGCGATATACTAATAAGCGATATACTAATAAGTAATATACTAATAAGTAATATACTAATAAGTAATATACTAATAAGTAATATACTAATAAGTAATATACTAATAAGTAATATACTAATAAGTAATATACTAATAAGTAATATACTAATAAGTAATATACTAATAAGTAATATACTAATAAGTAATATACTAATAAGTAATATACTAATAGGTAATATACTAATAAGTAATATACTAATAAGTAATATACTAATAAGTAATATACTAATAAGTAATATACTAATAAGTAATATACTAATAAGTAATATACTAATAAGTAATATCAATAAGTATTTAATTAAATTTAGTAAGATATAGTATAAAAATATAGAATAGACTATATAGTAAACCATCTTATTAATAATAAAATTATTATTTAAGTCATAATATATGTGATGCAATATTAATAAGAATGTTAATGAACAAATCATAAAGGAAAATACAAATGATCTTATAAAATGTTTGCCACTGTTATTTCATTAAAATTTAATATTACATTAAAACATACTTAATCTGTAATTGATTTCACTCAAATTATAGAAATCAGACATGTTATAGATGTTATAAATTGTATAGATTAAGCTAGATTCCCCTTATACCATCGACATACATAAATTTATAGGCAAATATTTATAATAACAAATGCTCGGAGAGTCCTCAGGATTAAAGTCTTTGGCATATTTAGACTGTAGGTGGCGCAGTTTTGCATGATCGTTATTCTCCCAGGCTTCAATGTATTCGGCGTTCGCTCGTAACCTCGGCAAATCTGGAAAGAAATCCCGACCAATGATATTGCTGATACCCTGGGAATTAAAAGGTATAATCTTATATATTATATATATAAACATATGATATAACTACTATATATTATTTTTAACTAAATTACACCTCTAGCAAACAGTAAAGTTATATAATTTGTATGCTGTATAATTTATTTTGGATAATTTTCTAATTTTTTAGACAAATTAAGGACCAGAGTAAACTTAAATTTAATTTTTTTTACTAAAAATGTATTGAATAAAATATTAAAATATAATTAATTATCTTTAAAATGATTTACAAATTGTACATGTAATAATTTTGCTTTTTAAAAAGCATTTTATTTGTACACAAATGTTTTTGTTTCCCAGAGAATAGTAATTATATAATCTAATAAAATATAAATTAGGTCATTATATCTAGCAAAATTTATAATATGTAATTTAGTGATAAATATAAGAAATAATATAACAAATTTGATAATTTTGAAAATGAGGATTTTAATTGTAATGTATAATATAAGTATTTTATTATAATATATCTATTATATAAACTATCATATTTTTACACATTTAAATTATATATTTGTACAAAAGTCAATAATTTTTAAATTCATAAATATTAGCCATGCCTTAAAATCAAGGAATAATATTGCTTGCATTTAAAAGTGTATTAAATATGAATCACTATATTTATGAAAACTATTAAAGGATATTATATATAGAAGATGTCAAATATTAGATGATATATAACGTAATATTAATACATTATAATCTGTAGGTGATAATATATTCACAATAAATATGTAAAATTACATGGTTTTATATCAGATTATATAATATATATATATATATATATATATATATATATATATATATATATATATATATATATATATATTGTATATATAGAAAACTAAGTAAACAAACTTCGCTATGTGAGGTAAATTTACAGATAAAATCACGTTAAAACTATTATAAACATTAAAAATTATAAGGATATGATTTACATATGATATATTTATAATATTATACAATATGAATTAATATCTAATCATATATAGTTTGAAATTTGACTGATTCATCTTACCTATTTTAGGTGAATTAAAATATTTCATATACTCAAACATTTAATATATAATAAACCTACAAATAATGTTCACATATAAAAATAAATAGTTAAATATCAATAAAAGTCACACATACAAATTAATGCATATAAATATCAGTTATATACAGTGATTATTGGACAAGGCTATCTCTTACGTATTTTAATCGGGTCGTATTGTATACTGGATCCGATCCAATTTATCACGTACAATCCGCGAAGATAAGAAAATAATGCATATATTATAATAAAATTAGTATATTATCTTTGAAGATAAGAAAAATAATTCACATATTGTAATAAAATCACTATATTTTCTTGTCTGGATAATTACTAACTTCAATATATTCATCCTCGTTTAATGTCTTCTTTTTCAATTTAACTGGTGAATTTGCTATTTGCTCATCATATTTCTGTAAAGCTTGTTCACCTATTTTGTTAATTGACATATTTATACCTTAAATTGTATTGATATTTTAAATCGTTTATTATTTACTTTTTCTTAAATTTATTTCTCCAATGATTTAGGAATTAATGATATATTTCAGTTCAGTTTTGTTAAGTTTATAAAATTAAATGTTATAATAATGTAGTCAATATAATGTTTAAACTAATTAGATTTAAAATATCTTTATATAATTTAATTTAATATGTTTAGATTTTGTAACCTATTTTTATACACTAATGTACCAAGAGATAATAATATTAATATATTATGAAATGTCGAAAAATAATAAATCTATAGTTGGTATTTTTTAATATGTTTATTGTAATCATTTATGAAATATTTATTTAAATTATGCTTAAATCCTTAAAAAATCCAGATTCACAAAAATTACTCTTTCAAAAATATAGTTATAATTCATCTAAAGCTAAACACCAAAATGTAATACAAGGTCATTATTTTAACAAGCAAGTTAGTGTCATGTTAAAAATTATAAATGTTTCTATTTATTTGGAGATATGTTGATCGATAATTCATAATAAATTTTTAAATATAATTATTTTATACTGCATAACATAACTTAAGTATACAACATAAATAAGTTGACAAAATATACTTTTTAAATACAATTATGTAGGTAATACAATAACTTTTAAGTTGATTGTATTAGAAAATAATAGTAATTAAAACAGTTACAATATTTTATATTTTAGATATCAATATTAATTTTAAATTATTTGAATAATTAGTTCTATTAAAATAACTATATACCAATATAAATAGACTATAATTAATATTACAACTTATGTTATACATTGAATAAGATGTATTAAATAATATTATATAATTTGTTTTTATAATAATCATTTTAATTAATTACATATATTTATATATTTTATAGAATATTTAACATTTTTTTTTAAATTTACAATAATAATCTATAGATTTGTTAAATATTTTATAATTTAATATATACAAGTAAAATTTAAAATATTTACAATGAATGTTACAATATATGTTACAATTTAAAACACTGTCTACTTTATAATAACATAAAGACACTCTACATACATCACGTCCATATGAAGTTCTCAGTGCATATTTGAATACACCTTGACAATAAATAAATCTTTTACTACTATATAGTACTATTCTATGGCCAAGTACAACATCACTAATTATTACCCTGGTAAATGAATCTGAATTTACAATTGGTATAATGGATGTGGTTTTGGAGGCTCAATAAAGGCTGTAATAATGTAATAATATAATTTATGTAATCAATTTTTAAAGAATAGTGTGTGTAGGTTGATTTTGATTTTTTGAAACAAATAAAAAATTAATAATAGCATTATTAAAATAAGTATAAAAAACTATCAACATAGAATATCTAAATACAATACTTATTTATGTTCAATAAATATAAAGTATTTTATATAGATTACATCTTCAAACCTGCATACTACAATTCCATTAGAATTAACAAGTGTAATGCATTCTCTTATAATTATCTTATGGTTTATTATATCAGGCCACATCTTGAATAGTTCCGATTAAATGTGTTTTCTTTTTATTCATTCATTTTATTCCTAATATTAATTATGAATATATCATATTAATAACTTTAAATTTGACTCTAATTTATGAAAATGGAATTAATGTTATTTTATTAAATTTAAAAAATATTCGATCCTTTAATTGTATGCAGATAATTTGTAATGAAGAAAGTCAAGTAGGTATTTCTATATTAAATATGCATTATTTCTTTATCTTCAATTGTTATCAAATAATCTCTCACAGATTGACTTGATAATACCCGGCCAACCTAATTTCTCCAAAGATTATTTCCGCCATTTCAATGGTCTCGTTTACACTGTGAAAAGTGTAAGTGTCGAATTACTTCTGAAACCAGAATTTCTCGATGCTTTTATTCGTAGAGGTTTCTTTAAAATTATGTTTTTAAAAAGGTCTAATTGTTTAACTAAATATTATATTATTAACAATATCAATGTGATTAACGAAAGATTTATTTAACAAATACTTTTTATCTAAAATAATATTAAAATTCTAATGAATTTGTACATTTCTATTATTATCAGTGGTAGATTCTATTTAATTAAATACATTTAATAAATACTACTAAATAATATTAGTATATAATAATAATTAGTATATTAGTATATAATATATATTAGTAAATACAATAAATTAGTTTATACTCTATATTAGTATATAATATTATTAATGAGAAGTCATATTATAATCTGAATTATTAATCAATTGGTTTAAATAATTAGATTGATTACATTAATCAGATGATTTACAATTGTAACTATGACAGGAAAATTACATGTATTATCCCAGAACACGAGTATAGATCAGGAGGACTGTCTTTGCGTTACCCCCACTGGTTAGGTTTGTGATAGACACCTACCCCTCATATTGATCCATAATTCATATATTTGTTTGTATGTATAATTAATCAATATAAATTATACGTGTAAACATATTAAAGCATTTGATTCTATGCTCATTTATAAGGTAAACTGATCCTGAATTTGACCAAAGATAGCTATGAACTTCTGGGCATACAGGGAACAAAATTGAATTTTAACAAAAAATGGAGAAAAAAATATGGTAACTGATTACCTCAGCGTAACTATCTTCATGATCTTAAACTTTTTAGAATTTGATCTTTAAGGTTAAATCTTATTGTTCCATCTCTTAAAAATAGTGATACTCGATAACAGTAATTGAATTGGACTTACAAGATGAGAAGTTTTGCAACAACCACAAATTCTACGATCGTTGTATGAAGAGGATTCGTGCAAACAAAGAAATGTTGACCTTTGACATTGTGATAACCTGGATACCTGATGGTAATTAATCCTTATCACACTAAAACTGATCAAATTTCACATTATCTATTTGCAAATATAATAGTTGTCATTTATTAAGATCTATATATTTATATAATTGTATATTAAATATATACCTAAGATACTCAATGTATAATAGCTATTATGAATGATAATAAAAATAGTAATTCACTAATAATTTATTTTTAAACAACTGAATATATTTTTATTTAAAAAAAATAATGTTTTTTGATTAATTGATGAATATTTTACAATGAATGATTTGAAAAGACCACAAATCTCATCCAGACCCCGATGTCAGTGAAATATCGATAGCACAATACTTTAAAGAACACTGCCACCTGGTAACTACAGCAGTTGGGCAAGAGGTACCTAAAGTAAGATTAGAATACTGCTTTTTACCAGATATTTATAATGGTTAGCTATTTTGACATAATTTTGAGAGAAATTGTTAATTTGTTAAAATAAGAAATATTAATTTTATTTGATAACAAAATTTAATGATTGTTTGTATTTGATTGTTAGGAATAACACATTATTGTCTAATGAAATAATGATAACAAAGACACTGATTTAAATCAAATTATTAAAATTATTACTGAAATCATATATAGTTATATGATTTCGATACAGTTATATATTAATGAAATGTAGTTTTTTAAAAAATTATAATATTAAAAATATTAAAATATATTTATTTATAATAATATTTGTATCTTTACTATAATTATCTTATAAAAAGTTATGATTATGATTAAAAATATATGATTAAAAGTAATAGAATGTATTTATTTTTAGTAATAAAATATATTTGTTTACCAATAGAATATATTGGTTTAGCAATAAAATGTAATTCTGATTTAAAACCTATTTATATTTGCAGATGAAACTGGGATCTCTACTGAAATTGACAAGGTAGATTTATATGATTGGTTGTCTGCGACTTCTGCGGGAATCTACGAGTTAGTCTGAATGCTTGTCTTGAATATCCCATTTGCTATGTGCTATATGTCCAGGGACTAGTTGATAAATCAGACTGTCGCTAATCTATATTCATATTTTCGGGTGGTCCAGTATTGACAGCATTTTAATCATATTTCGCACGATAATCTACACGATTTACATCGCAGCAAAGGCGGACGGTCCTCCGACGACATTTACCTGGGAAGCTACGAGTGTCCCGGAGATATCCAGCGCGTCGAAGGGGCCGTGAACTCCATTAGCCTCCGCGGTCGTTTGCTGCTTACCACGGACGCTATCCTAGCTTTCGTCGAAGAGATGAGGTTTTTGTCGGGTTCGCGCGTTATTTTCGATTAGTTGCGAGAAATTTCACCTCCAAAAAACCTCCCGCCAGAGAAGACCTCGTTCGCGTACCAGACATTAATTGGTTTGCCGTCACTGTTCACGGACACGCCGACTGCCCGACGAGTTGGCTTACCAGGCAACGCAGTTGTTTACTCTCCAAAGCGGAACACTCCTCGTACACTATGCTGTTTTTCGTCGACGGTTCGTTGTACCTCTAGTATATGCCTTATTGTGGGCGTCTATATATCACGTCCATATCTTGTCTATATGCTTATCGTTATTTACTTTCCGCAGAAGATTGTAAAGATGAATTCGATATCTGGACGTACAAATCTGTATCGTCACTCGACACAATTCCTTAAATAAAAAAACATTTATTTTCGATAATTTTATTTATTCTAAGGTTAACAATTGTTGGTCAGAATAAAAAGAAATAAAAATATATATCCACGTAACAATTAATATATTGTTGTTTACAATTTTAATGATTGAATTTCTTCTTTTGTAAAGTCAATTCTATAATTTAGTTAATTATAAAGTTAATGATTTATTATTAAGATAGAATGTAAGCCTTCTTATTAATTGTATTCACTGACCTCAGAGATAATGCTTGTTTTACTTCGATTGGTGTCAACCACCAGGTCAAAGTACCAGAATTAACTCCCCAGTAGTCTAAGATATCGGATGCCTTTTCTTCCAAATTTATAGCCAATGATATCTAGGAGAAATAAGTAATTTCAGTTCATATTTTATAGTGGAAAATATCGTTTCAGATTATAGAATTAGATTAAGATCTGACCTGATTCAATCGGGCGAATCTATCTCGTATCGACCAATTAGAAACAGATGATAGATAACCAATAAGTGCTCTCAATTCTCTGTCAAACTGCATGCCACCCAACTGTGTAAGGACATTAATGTAATATCATTTAGAAATTGTACTTTACAGACGATATAAAGATAATAAACCCTATTGAAACTAGTCTTCAGAACACTCTTCTCTAGTAAACTTGATACATCTACACATAGTCTTTGATTGAAGGCATCATAATTTTTAGTAGTAAGTAGTTCCTAGAAATGTTTATATTTGATTGGATTACGGATCCAAATTATTATAAAATATTAATGCAAGAAAGGAAAAAATGAAAAGAGGATTTCAAGAGAAAACCTTGTATTCATTAAGCAGGGAATCGATGGCAAGTAATAGTTCCTGACACCAGGGGTCATTGGCTTCGTAGGCCGAGAATGTATCCTGTTTGAAGTGATCATTTTAATTTTAGGAATCGAGAATTAATAAATTGAAATGAATATTGAATTATTGATTTGAATTTAAGACCTGAATAAGTTTGCATTCATTCAGAATCTAAATTAATGGAATTTTGTATTGAACGAAGACTGAATTTAACCTCATCGATATTGTGATCAACAGAACTGAAACTTACTACTTTCGGCTTCAAACAGGGAATAATCACAACAGCTGTAAATTGTTCGAAGCCAAACTCTGCTACCGCAGAAAAACGGTTTGCAACCGAAAGTAAATCATGTAGACAACTCTAAATATAATGAGTTCTTTAAATGAAAGTGAGTAAATACAGGAGAAAAGACGGCATAATATTTTAAAGGATTTAATCATTTTGATAAGAAAGATAAATATTAATGTTAAAATAAAAATGAAGTTAAATTGAAAAGTATCAAATGAGATATTTATCCTTAAATTGAGGTTTTATTTTTAATGTCTAAGTCTTAAATTATATTTAGTACAAGGAAATTATATTAAAATAGATATTGACCATATCGAATCAAATAAATACATAGCAAATAAACATTTATAATAATACAAAATTGTCTTTTGTTAATACTAACCTCAAGTTTAGCAGAATCTTTCTCATTCATTTGATCCGAAAACATTTTGCCAATATCTGCCTTCAAGCTTTTTGCAAGGGATTCTGTGTATCTTACGCAAGTATCTGCATTATTTAGACTGGTCTGTTTGGTTTATAAATTTACTATTTACATCCTTTTGATAATAGACCTATTGTATTGATTTCAAATGATGATATTAAAAGTTAAATACTATTTGAAAAAGGGAATAAAATCAACACTTTCAAATGAATTAAATATTTAATAAAATTATCATAATATTTTAATATTATACTTCATTTTATTATAGTAATATTTAATTCTATCATAACATTTATAATTATTTATTTTTAACAATGAAATAATAAAAATGTATATCTGATAAGTTAATTTCAACTGACATAATAAGATAGGTGTACAAATGTAAAATGACAAATGTAATTAAGCAGTAGTAATCTGATAAGTATAATTAGACAAATGTAATTAAACAGTAGTAATCTGATAAGTATAATTAGTCAGATGTATTTAAACAGTAGTAATCTGATAAGTATAATTAGTCAGATGTAATTAGAGAGAAGTATATTTAGATAGATTTAGTTTCTGTAGGTCAGTAAGACTAACTATGAATATCTGTTTATGATCGATGGTAGTCTTGACATCTGATGTAGTTGCTCCACTAACTACGCTAGTGACACCTAGTGGTCAATTAGATTAGAATTCAAATAATCCATAGTAGTCTCACACAGAGTTATTAATCCGCAATAAACTCGAATACAACTTAGACACTAACCAACGGCTTCGACCATTGAAACCAACGCAGCAGAAGATCTGTAAGCAGTTCTTGAGAAATCAAAAGGAGCCGAACTCTGAAAAGACATGAAATTAAAGTAAAAAGTGAAGATTCGCGTTATGGAATGAAATTCGGGTTCGGTATCAATAATGAAGAGAGTATGGGAAAGAGATTAAAACATACATAGAACGATATGGAAAGTAGCATAAAAACTAATGAAATTAAGAAATATACGAGCAATTTAAATGATGACCTTTAATCCCGATGAAGATATTTTCAGACGTTCGGTGAGTTCGAAGGTTAATTCGCGGTCCAATAGATCGGAAGCGTGGTTCAACATCGCACAAACTCCGTCTATGCTGCTACTCGATAGAGCTCGGCTGCGTTAGGACAAGACAAGTCAAGTTTGGCGAAGTGTAACATGTTAATTCAACAATGATTACTCTGGAGGAACATAGTCTGTCACTGGGATCATATTCATTTGAAACATTTATGAAAAAGCTAATTCACAAGTTTCTAATGATACACTATTGTTTGGATGATAACTAATTGTTGTCCATCTGTTATCTATTAACCGAATACACTTCTTGATAACATAGAAAACATCATCAACCATGCTAGAGGACAGCGAGCCTTGGTCGTAGGTGTCTAGTGTCACCGCCTTAAAGAAAGAAGGAGGCCAGAGATTAAATAGGGTGCCTAGAGATTGGGAGGAGAGTTCAGCCCGGTCAGAACTTAGTGATGAGAAGTAAACAATGCAATGGTTGAGGAGCCTATCAGTACAATTGAATTCAAGGCACTTTGTCTATTTGCTACGGATGTGCCGTAAGAGATGAGTTTCGTGTTTTGCGTAATTACCTTAGACACCATCTCCCGCATGAAACACTCTTCAATAAGGATGTATCCTCCGATTAGTTCTTGCATCGAAGAATTCAATTCAAACTTAGCTACGATTTCATCGCAGTCTTTATACTCGCCTATATTGAGGACAATTGAGGGTGTAATAATAGAATATAACAATAGTATTGATATGAATATGTAATAATGGGTTTAATAAATGGGCAAAACTATAATAAGGTATTAATCAATATTAAATAAAACAATATCATAATAATGTAAAGCTAATTATTTGTATTATTAAATTCCTACTAACTTTTGAGTCCAGCATTTTTCAATGATTCTAAATCAGACTTTAAAATGTGAAATTAAATATTAACAAACTCTAATTTATTTAAATGATATTTTTAATACAAATTCTAGTTTGCATTATCGACATTTAATAATAAACAAATATTAATATGTAAATTAATCATATATTAGTTGATGTATAAATAAAGACATACATGACCTTATGCATAGTTATATATAGTTTTTATAACCAGAACCCTTCTTTTTATGAAGCGAGAATAGAGTTCAGAGCGAGCATTGAGTAAAGAGATTTCAGCGAGGATTGTATCCAACTCTTTAGTATCAAAACTAAATAATATACATGGTTACACTAGATATATAGTTATGGAGGTATAGAGTTATAGAGTATAGAGTTATTACTATATAGTTATGGAGGTATAGAGTTATAGAGTATAGAGTTATTACTATATAGTTATAGAGTTATTACTATATAGTTATAGAGTTATTACTATATAGTTATAGAGTTATTACTATATAGTTATAGAGTTATTACTATATAGTTATAGAGTTATTACTATATAGTTATAGAGTTATAACTATATAGCTATGGAGTTATTACTATATAGCTATGAAGGTATAGAGTTATTACTAGTTATGGAGGTTTAGAGTTATTACTATATAGTTATGGAGGTATAGAGTTATTACTATTTAGTTATGGAGTTATAACTATAGAGCAATGGAGATAGAGTTATTGCTACAAAGTTATCATTATAGAGCTATTGATATAAATATATCGCTAGAGATATTGATATAGAGTTATTGTTAGAATTATTAATATAAATGTATCGCTAGAGATATTAATAGAGATATTGTTAGAATTATTAATATAAATGTATCGCTAGAGATATTGATATAGAGTTATTGTTAGAATTATTAATATAAATGTATCGCTTGAGATATTGATATAGAGTTATTGCTATCGCAAACCGTTCATCTTTGTTCTTTGGAAATCTTAACAATTCATGTATTATTGTGCACTGGGAGGTGATACAAAGAATGATTTTAAATTTAAATTATATGAGTCAGGTTACAAATTTGAAATTGTGGAATTAAAAGCTAAAATGAAATTTAGATTTTTTATAATTCGTGGATTCACACCTACAATAAATATTTACTAATTCACTAAATGTGAATATTTACTAATTCACTAAATATGAATATTTACTAATTCACTAAATGTGAATATATACTAATTCACTAAATGTGAATATTTACTAATTCACTAAATGTGAATGTTTACTAATTCACTAAATGTGAATATTTACTAATTCACTAAATGTGAATATTTACTAATTCACTAAATGTGAATATTTACTAATTCACTAAATGTGAATATTTAATAATTCACTAAATGTTAATATTTACTAATTCACTAAATGTGAATATATACTAATTCACTAAATGTGAATATTTACTAATTCACTAAATGTGAATATTTACTAATTCACTAAATGTGAATATTTACTAATTCACTAAATGTGAATATTTACTAATTCACTAAATGTGAATATTTACTAATTTACTAAATGTGAATATTTACTAATTCACTAAATGTGAATATTTACTAAGTAGCATACTATGAAAATATTCTTAACAAAATGCTTGTATTTTGAATTATACAGCAAATGTAATAACCTGCTTCAGGGTTCTATATAAAACACAAAACTGTAAACAAAACTACCTTTTCTTGAAGTTTGCGGTAGCGTTTGAATTCTCCGAGAATTTTAGAAGATTGTTTATCGCACTCCTTTTGAAGATGTTGGATTAAAGTAATCAAATGGCCAGCTCCTGCGAATTACAAGTAAAGGAACATGAAGTACGTTGTAAACTTACTATATACTATTAACTAAATACTATTTACTAAATACTATTTACTAAATACTATTTACTAAATACTATTTACTAAATACTATTTACTAAATACTATTTACTAAATACTATTTACTAAATACTATTTACTAAATACTATTTACTAAATACTATTTACTAAATACTATTTACTAAATACTATTTACTAAATACTATTTACTAAATACTATTTACTAAATACTATTTACTAAATACTATTTACTAAATACTATTTACTAAATACTATTTACTAAATACTATTTACTAAATACTATTTACTAAATACTATTTACTAAATACTATTTACTAAATACTATTTACTAAATACTATTTACTAAATACTATTTACTAAATACTATTTACTAAATACTATTTACTAAATACTATTTACTAAATACTATTTACTAAATACTATTTACTAAATACTATTTACTAAATACTATTTACTAAATACTATTTACTAAATACTATTTACTAAATACTATTTACTAAATACTATTTACTAAATACTATTTACTAAATACTATTTACTAAATACTATTTACTAAATACTATTTACTAAATACTATTTACTAAATACTATTTACTAAATACTATTTACTAAATACTATTTACTAAATACTATTTACTAAATACTATTTACTAAATACTATTTACTAAATACTATTTACTAAATACTATTTACTAAATACTATTTACTAAATACTATTTACTAAATACTATTTACTAAATACTATTTACTAAATACTATTTACTAAATACTATTTACTAAATACTATTTACTAAATACTATTTACTAAATACTATTTACTAAATACTATTTACTAAATAATATTTACTAAATACTATTTACTAAATACTATTTACTAAATACTATTTACTAAATACTATTTACTAAATACTATTTACTAAATACTATTTACTAAATACTATTTACTAAATACTATTTACTAAATACTATTTACTAAATACTATTTACTAAATACTATTTACTAAATACTATTTACTAAATACTATTTACTAAATACTATTTACTAAATACTATTTACTAAATACTATTTACTAAATACTATTTACTAAATACTATTTACTAAATACTATTTACTAAATACTATTTACTAAATACTATTTACTAAATACTATTTACTAAATACTATTTACTAAATACTATTTACTAAATACTATTTACTAAATACTATTTACTAAATACTATTTACTAAATACTATTTACTAAATACTATTTACTAAATACTATTTACTAAATACTATTTACTAAATACTATTTACTAAATACTATTTACTAAATACTATTTACTAAATACTATTTACTAAATACAATTTAATAAATACTATTTACAAAATACTATATACAAAATATTATTTAATAAATACAATTTACTAAATACAATATACTAAATACAATTTAGAATCTATTTTACAAAGCAGATTAAACAAAAATAGCATTATTATTTAGAAAGAAAAGTAAATTACAGGATCCTCAATTCAAATCTGAGATTAGTTAAAATATAAGAAATTGAAAGGTTTACTATCATTTTAATTATCATATTCCTTTATTTAAATCAAATGTATACATTATCTCCTCTTATAGCAATATTTATATTTTAAATATTTCTAAAATATTTATCTGGGCAACTCTAATACCAATACGTAATTTATACAATTAACAAGTATTTAAATACTAATAACTTAAGACAATATCTTAATTTTAATAAGTAACTTAATACAGGTATACAAATAATAATAAGTAACTTAAGACAATCAATAGATATTTAAATACTATAAAAGTAGTTATAAATAAAGTTGGTAGGAAATATCAGTTGTAGAGTAAACGAAATAAACAAACCATAATAATTCTCCACCAGGGGCTGGTGGATCTCAATTTGACGGGCGATCTGTTCAAACAGTAACGTCAGAGTGTCGGGGAATATCACACTAACACGATGTGTGTCTTGGAGGTTTGATAGGGCAAGCTTTAAGTTAGCTTCTGCTATCGTAGAAATCTGCGGGAGGGGCGAGATGTGAGATGAGAGGCGAGTGGTGGTTCATAGGGGGAGAAGTTGAGAGAAGGTAACGAAAGGTAATATAGAGATAATAACGACAAGAGGGGAGAGGAGGTAAGTTAAGTCAGATGTAAAAAAGCAAGTGTGAAATGGGGAGTTGACAGGGATGAAAAGAAAAGGATGACATAAGGAGACCGGGGAAATGATAGACAGAAGATAGGGAGTAGAATCGATGTAAGAAGGATTGAAATTTCTAGGTATAATAGATGACCAAGGATTTCAGGATATAATAGATGAACATATGTAAGATAAAAAAGAAGTAAAGAGATAGTTTCTTTAGAATGCGAGAGAGAAGATAGATATTTGTTCTTATTAATTCCTAAAGATTAGCCTAAAGACTAATCTAAATACTAATCTAAAGAAAAATATAAATACTACCATAAAGATTAACATAAAGATTAACCTAAAGACTAACCCAAAGATTAACCTAAAGACAAATATATAGATTAACGTAAAGACCTAACTAAAGACTAATATAAAGAACAATCTAATAACTACACTAAAGACTAATAAAAAGACACACATAAATATTAACCTAAATACTAATTAAATACTTTTCTAAAGATTAACCTAACAATTAACCTAAAGACAAACCTAAATAAAAGACTAATATAAACACTAACCTAAAGACTACCTTAAAGAATAATTCAATGACTACCTTAAAGATTAATCTAAAACTGACATAAAGATTAACCCAAAGACTACTCTTAAGACAACCCTATAACTTACCTTAAATATTAACCTAAAGATTACTCTAAAGAATAACTTAGACTAACCTAATACTATCCTAAAGACTAACTTTAGAACACAAGTACTTTCCAAATAATTCCAGACCTTCTTCATGTTTTGAGATAAGTGGAAAAATCTGTTTGAATAAAAACAAATAATATTTATGTTTTATTGAAATGAGGAAATCAATTTAAATCATATGATTTATGTTGACTCATAGTTCATACACTGCTATAATAAAGCTACTTTACATGTAAAGGTAATCACACACGACTACCAACACTAACACTTCTTTATTTACCTTAAAGAAGCGTTCAACGGAAGCGGTATCGTCTTGGATAGCAGCGATGGTAAATTGTTTGCGTACTATAGTCTGCAGTCTTTGCTGGGCGTCTCGTAACCTCTTGAATGATATTTCCAGCGTATCGCCTGTATTGTATTGCGTAATATGTATTACCTTCGATAAGTATAAAGTCATGATACTCAATTTAAAGATAGATTACAGATCAATTGTTCCTCAATAGATAATAGGATTCTTTAAGCATTTCATTGTCAATTTATAAAATTAGAAATAAGAAATACACTTGAAATGATCATTTTAATAAATTTATGCTTTGAATCATTAATCTATTAAATAATGATCTTCTTTTACAAAAGTTATTTTATATTTTAACTAATTAACTACCCATTTAATTAATTAACCAATTATCTAACTAACTAATTAATTAACGAATCAACTAACATAATAAATCAAATGAATTTCAGAATACTATTACGTATATCTATTTACTGACCAGACATCTCATGGTCAGAATCAATATGTCATGTGATTTACAGTGGAAAATACAAATGTGAAACCTTCTTTAGAGATGCCTTGCATTCGCAGGATATTCTCATCCATGGACAGGAATCTGTGAATATGTCCGGCCGCCTGCATTTCACAATGGCTTAATTATATCTTTTGCATTCAAATTCGTACGGAATGTTTAATTTTTACTTTCTCACTATATTCACAGGAAATTAATGTTTACGTTAATTTTGTTATCATTTTCATATATTTTCATAGCCTCGAATCTCGCGTAACTGTTATGTAACTGTTACGTAATGACGGCCGCTAATTTTACCTTTTCGTAGTCTTCGTCCTGAAGCGCAGTTTGCACTCCGTCGGTGCAGAATTTTAAATCCCAAACATCTTCGACTCTTTGCATGCATTCCGTAACACGACTCTGCAATGTTTACGGCAACAACACTACTCACGCTAATAGTCGACAGGCCAGGTGTCGAGTTACTGTTACGTAATGAACTGGGCCGGTACTAAAGACCTACATCTAGTTATACTCAAATAGGCAATCACATCAATATGAAATACAATATTTAATCATAAAAAATAGTTTTTACTATGATTATTAAAAATGTCATAACAAAATTGAATGCAAATGTTAATGTTAATTATAGAGATTTATTCTCCTAGGTGGAGCTACCTTCGCTAGGTCTAATTGCCGCACTTTACCGCTGATACTCTCGGCCAGGGTCGAAGTGAAACCGATCATTCCGGCCAAGTGTTCCCCGTCCTTGCTGATCGCAGATAAACTGGGCCTACGTTCAATTATTTTACATGAGTTCATTTTACAAATCTTAATCATTTTAATTAAATAATTGATGCAAATATAAAAAGTGATGAGTATATTTACTAACTATATTAAGTCTAAACAAGTTCATAAAAATTTCATATAAAATGCGAATTGAAGTTATTAATTTTACAAATTAAAAGGAATTCTACATTCCTTTATTTTAGTTGAAAATCTTAAAGATTGTGTTGTTATATAAAATATATAATTTATTATAAAGGTGATGATAAATTATTAAATAATAAATTATATTACAAAATGATTATATTCCTAGTCTTGAATATTCTGATTTCTTTTTTTAAAATCTATAAGTTTTGGAATCATCACACAAAATACATGCAACTAATTAATACAACTAATTAATATAACTAATTAATACAACTAATTAATACAACTAATTAATATAACTAATTAATACAACTAATTAATACAACTAATTAATACAACTAATTAATACAACTATATAATACAACTAATTAATACAACTATATAATACAACTATATAATACAACTAATTAATACAACTATATAATACAACTAATTAATACAACTAATTAATACAACTAATTAATACAACTAATTAATATAACTAAATAATACAACTAATTAATACAACTTATTAATACAACTAAATAATACAACTAATTAGTACAACTAATTAATACAACTAATTAATACAACTAATTAATACAACTAATTAATACAACTAAATAATACAACTAATTAATACAACTAATTAATACAACTAATTAATACAACTAATTAATACAACTAATTAATACAACTAATTAATACAACTAATTAATACAACTAATTAATACAACTAATTAATACAACTAATTAATAAAAATAATAATACAACTAATTAATACAATTAATTAATACAACTAATTAATACAACTAAACAATACAACTAATTAGTACAACTAATTAATACAACTAATTAATACAACTAATTAGTACAACTAATTAATACAACTAATTAGTACAACTAATTAATACAACTAAATAATACAACTAATTAATACAACTAATTAATACAACTAATGAATACAACTAATTAATACAACTAAATAATGCACCTAATTAATACAACTAATTAATACAACTAAATTTTTACAACTAAATAATACAACTAATTAATGTTAGTTTATTAGTTATTTATGTTCTATATTTAATTACAAATAGACAAATTTGACAATATATGTGTGTTTATCCATTTTCAACAAGCATTACATTAAAATATACCCTATAATGTAGGACGTAACAGGTGGGACTTCACTTGCAGTGTGAAGGATAAGTATTTTACTTTGTGGTGTATTCATGTAAACACCATTTAGGATATATATCTCTATGTACTGTAAATAATTAATCTGCGTAATTCTATAATTAACAGATTCGTTATTAAATTACTAACAGCATCTTTTTCAATAACAGCATTTTTTCATCTGGTTTTGCATTCAATAACTCCCGTAATTCACAATTAACAACATCCTATTAAGAATTTATGTCAATCATCATTACATAGATATTTACTTCTAAATATGACAATATTATAATTAAATCAATTACAGATCTAAAATATCTACATTTTATTATATGAAAAGAAATTCGGCATATATAATATATGTCTTAGTGATTAGTAATACAATATGTACAGTATTTTATGTGTATGTTAATGTTTAAGTTTCCAGAGTACATTGCTTTTCATATCAGAATTTCAGTTATTACTAATTATGGAATGTATAATAGAGACACTGTATTAAATTTGAATTTCTATAAATATCAATATTTTATAAATAAATTATTATAAAATATATACAGAATATCATATTTCATATCATATATACACATAAGATACGAAACAAAAGTGTCATAGTCATTATATGTTTATTATTATCTATTATTATTTCAAATAAAATTGTAATTCAAAGAATTGATTACATGAATTATATATTATTATAACAACTCATAAGTATAAATAACTCATAAATATAAATAACTCATAAGTATAAATAACTCATAAGTAGAAATAACTCATAAGTAGAAATAACTCATAAGTAGAAATAACTCATAAGTAGAAATAACTCATAAGTAGAAATAACTCATAAGTAGAAATAACTCATAAGTAGAAATAACTCATAAGTAGAAATAACTCATAAGTAGAAATAACTCATAAGTATAAATAACTCATAAGTAGAAATAACTCATAAGTAGAAATAACTCATAAGTAGAAATAACTCATAAGTAGAAATAACTCATAAGTAGAAATAACTCATAAGTAGAAATAACTCATAAGTATAAATAACTCATAAGTAGAAATAACTCATAAGTAGAAATAACTCATACGTAGAAATAACTCATAAGTAGAAATAACTCATAAGTAGAAATAACTCATAAGTAGAAATAACTCATACGTAGAAATAACTCATAAGTAGAAATAACTCATAAGTAGAAATAACTCATAAGTAGAAATAACTCATAAGTAGAAATAACTCATAAGTAGAAATAACTCATAAGTAGAAATAAACAGGTTAGTGAATTAAAATTTTATAAAAATATTCATAGAAATACCAAAATAAAGTTAAATATATATATGCAAAATACGATACAAATCTCATAGAATATATCTAGTAAATTAATGTCATTATATTTATTTGGTTCTTGTTTAATCTATATATAGCATAAATAATATCAACTTATAAAACTTATAAATTATAATTATTAGATTTGTATGATTTATTCCAAAGTAATATCTAAATTTTATATATTTGAAAATAATATAATTTATAATATAATAATGTAAATAAATAATTTTATAATTCTTTATAATATGGATATCAATTATTTAGAGATGGTCATATTTTAAAAAGAACATAGTTATTATAAAGACATACACAATATTGGTAGGAGTAATGTTAATGATGCATCTTAATATCAATCGATGGTTGCAAGTATTAATTTCAAGTAATCTAAAGTAAAATATTGCATTTACCAATTGATTTTGTATATAAATATATATATATATTATATACGACATAATACTATATAGTACTATTTATATAAATATATATCATATAAGATATAATACTATATACATATATACTATGATTTACAATATTATTCTATGTATAAAATACTAGAAAGTCTACTTACACCGATGAGATCAATTTAGTCAATAATAAGATTGTTATTCTACAGTAAATAATTATAGTGTAAGTATAATTTACACTAAAGTTGATTGAAGAAACACCGCTTTTTAAAAAATCGTGAAATTTAAATCACGGATATTTAGTGATAATAATGTAGAATTAAAATCTGAAAGCAAATTTAAATTTTTAAAGTTTTCTTCACGTGGATTTACATGTACTTTATGCAGTCTACATTGTATGACGTATGTGTACGTCGTACAGTGTATACTGCATGTAGACTACAATGTACGTATACCTATACATAATGTATATATACCAGTAAATAAACAACTTATAAATCAATTAAATACCAACATATTGATTTATTCCATAATGGAACATTTTATCTCCTATAGTATAAACTATTCAATGATGTTATATTTTAAATATATTAGATTAATATATTATTTTAGTAGTATTCAAGGTTTACTGTAACTTTAATTAAATGTAAATTAAAATATATAAATATACAATATATGTTGAATTAATTTCTTAACTTTATTCACTAATGATTTCAATGGATCATTCATAGCATATATTATATATAATGCATACAATGCATATGAAGCATATCATGTATGTAGACATTCAATTAACCAAACATTTGCTCCGCTATGGCAAATACATGAAATTATGCGAAACGAGTTAATCGATCGAATAACTAGAATAACTTAGAGCCTACGTAGCATTTATCATCCGCTAACAAAGTTAGAAATATTTGTTTAGTGGACTCAAATAAATTATAATATTAAATTTCAATTGTAAATATATTATATAACAAATGTTATATATTATATTGTATTAGACTCAAATAAAACATTACATAGTATTTCATAAGTGAAAAATACTTAGAATTAAAGTTTAATATTTCTAAATAATATGTTTTCATTGTAGTGTACCTCTTCTGCAGACAACAATTCTAATCCTTCCTTTATTTGGTCTAGTGCAGTAAATTTTGAAATATCTATACATTTTGTAAAGTAATTTTGAGTTTGCATAACTAATAGCCAATGTTATGGCCAAGATAAGTAATTTTGGATTACTGATTTATAATTTTACAAATTTTCAAAATCTATGGTCAACGTCAATTTTATTTACCAATAATTATAATAATAAATATTACAAAGATCCTACGGTAAATAGTTTAATGGTATATTTATATTCCTAAATTATAAATCTACGAGTTTTATAGTTTTATTCAATGTAATCTTGGAGTTTATGATGGTTTTTCAGATAAGGATATATTGTAAATATTTAAATTTATCATAGTACAAATATACATCTACAAGGTTTTAGAATAATACAAATTACATATTTAACTATTTACAAAAAATTCCAGTACATGTAATAAATTAAATATATTTTCATAGCAATCTAATATAATTAGTATTTGTAGATGACAATTAAAATATATGCATACCCAATATATAGCTAAGGTGATCCTTCCACACACCCAAAATTACAACTTTAATAATTATACAGGAAATATCATAAATATGTGTTAATTATAACATTAAAAAATATAGAAATATAAATCTTTTGAAATATAGTATTTATCCTCAACTGAACATGAAGTAAATATTGGTCCAAATCCTAAATGGGAAAAAACTCACTGCTTAATGCACATCCGCTGATAGATATTCTGGATCGTATCATATGACGATTATCGATATCGGATAATTAATATCAAATAGAGTATTTATTTATATCTACATACAGTAAATATGCTACACCTATATCGTATGGGATAGACAATGCCATAATGCGTATATTCAACGTATAGAATAATATTATACATGAGAGGGAATGTATAAATAATATAGTCACATAAATAATAATAATAACATAATTAGTTTTGTTGCATTAAAATATAATTTATATAATAAATATTTTGTAATAATCTACATCAGTAATATACATACAATTTATTTTTTACTAACTATAAAATCGAAGTCATGTAGTTTCAGCAGATAGTTGATCGGATGCACAATGGAGATTTGAACATAGGTGATGTCGGCCAGCATCGTATATTGTCTCCCATTTAAAAGGTGGATACATGTTCGAGAAATAGTTAAAGCTACAGCTCACGTATATCACTAAGAAAGGTCTACACCGTTTGCCAATATGATGTATAATCCATCGTTGTGCAAATGACTGAGAATATATCAAAAGTTTATGACAAGACATATATCACTGCTCTCGTTTTTAACTTGAAATTGAGAGATCACTCTATTTTTCAAATCAGACAAACTGCCTTAAGTAATCGCATACTTATATTCAGTATAATTTTAGAAAATATGTTTACAGAATATAAAATTTCGTAGTGTTAAATTTTAAAATTGTCGGATGTAATTGAGATAAACGTATCTGTGAATAAATTCCGGATATTAAAATGGATTTGGAAATGTACGCTATCCTTACTGTGAATATAAGCAGACTATTGTTAGACGTTGCAGTAAGGGATTTCCGAAAGCAATTATCGTTCTAGGAATTTTTTCTTCTAAAATCGGCGATCCGTTCATCAACGTGGTAGTATATCTTTCGTAAACACATCACTAATGCAAATATCGTACTCTGTAACCCATTTCTATCTGGGTAGTTTATATCTCACATCAACGTAGAATATTATATTATAGTAAATATCATTAGATACTGACTGAAATAAATAAACACGGATTCTGAGATATTAACCTATGATTTATAACAACAATGATAACTTAGACTAAATTTAGGAGTTTTTGAATGTAAGCTTTGTCAGATCTGTTGAGGCAACATGGATATTATATTTAGTTTTCCTATTCACAAACACTTCAGTATTGGTTTTACCTATACATCAGCCAAATACTACAAATACATAGAGTATTCTATCAATATCAAAGAGTGAATATCTTCAATAATAAATTGTTCTTAATAATTAAATGTGTGTTATAAATATGCATGCATATATACCATATCTAAAATTCTTCTCTCTTTCATCCTGCGAATTCTTTTGTAAATTGTTCTTTCTGTGAGTTGTATTGTGAACAGATCGTTTTCATACTTATGATCAAATACTTAATAATCTTAAATATTTAAAATATCACAATAAATAATTATGTTAAATTGAATGATATCTAAATAAGAATTAATAACAATTTCCTTGTCGTTTTATAATATGACTTGTTCACAATTACGACAAGAATGCAGAGGCAATATTGATATTATAAATGTGTGTATTAATGGACCAATTTGATAGGGTAGCCCAGTATTGATGCACACTATAATGGTGTTGTATTATTTACTGAGAAGTTTGTTGAGGATTTTGTTTTTCACTTATAACTTTTTAAGATGTTAAAATCAAAATTGGACTCAATTTTAGGTTTATTTTATATTATAAATATATATATTTAAAATATCAGAATTATTGATATACACACAAACCTTCGGTATCATTAAATGTAGGTATTGGTATTATCAATACTATTGATGAAGGTTCTATAAGATTACTTAATAAGGTGAGTTGGAAACATTTGAAATATGTAGTTAAATTTGATTTAAACATTTATAGATATATGTAAATAAATATACTTTATTGATCTAATGTTTATAATATATAATGGGGTATATGCATATACATATTTTAAATGTTCCGCTGCTTTAATTTTAGATCCCATATTAATGATCATACATAGTTTATACAATATAAATTTGTAGTTAAATAATAGTTAATAAATAATAGTTAATAAATAGTTAATAATAATATAATATAAATATAAAGATCATTTTTGTAAGTGATGTTAAAGTTTTATTTATTATTACATATGTATATTATAACTTATGAAATATATCGATATTATTTGTGTATACTTACTTACTGTTTATAATATAATCTATAAAGTCCCCTAATATATACACTTTATTTATTTATAATAAGCATATATTTATAACAATTAAAATAAAAATATTCTTGAATTCAACTAAAAATGTGTATAATAAATAAATCATCATACATTTTGTTTGATTTAATAAATTTTAATATTTCAAAAGCCAACTTATACTGTATTATTTAAAACTTTCTATTATCATTTATATCTATAAATTACATTATGAACTTAATAAAATATCAACAACTTTAATGCTTCTAGTATTTTATTGTAATATTTTACATTGGTACACATTAGTATTTTATTTTATTATTTTACATTATTATTTTATTTTTGTATTAAATAGACAACACTTTATTGTGTAGTAGTTATATTTAATATCAGTATTAGTTTTATATAATAAATACTTATAGTTCATGAATTATATAAATTAAACAAGCACTAGTGTCAAATATGACAATAGTTTTATATAATAAATACTTATAGTTCATGAGTTATATAAATTAAACAAGCCCTATAAGGTCAAATATGACAATAGTTTTATATAATAAATACTTATAGTTCATGAGTTATATAAATTAAACAAGCCCTATAAGGTCAAATATGACAATAGTTTTATATAATAAATACTTATAGTTCATGAGTTATATAAATTAAACAAGCCCTATAAGGTCAAATATGACAATAAATCTAGTAATATATATATTTACAAAATTAATCATAGAATAGTTGTAATATACGGTAGTGTTTAAATATCATAACTTTTATTATATTCATTATTTTAATAAAATTTTAAAATTAGTGTAAATATTATTATATTGTCTAATAACTATAAAGTATGTGCATACTTTAATTAGATATAAATATTAGTGAAATAATGGGTAATTTAAATAGAAAAAAAATTATAAATTGTACATATTTGGATATATTTATACTTTATTTTTATAAATTTAAAACATATTTTGCTATGTATAATATTATATATACTTTTATATGCATAATATTTATATCTACCGTATTATAAGCTATTTTATTGACCATAGTAAAAATATGAAATATACGTAAAATGTACTATAAATATGAGACTGAATTTTAATGTTATTATTTTTTTATATTTATATAATTAATACATTATTCTATAATTATCAATAAATAATTATATAATACTAATTTACACTTTAATTATTAAACTATAATAACCCACTTCATATTAATCATTAATGGCAGAACACCTCATAATACATATTCAATATATAATTTTAAAATATTGAACGATAAACTAAATATAAATAATATAAAACACATTATTGATTACACTTTTTTTTAAATTTATAGTAAAATAATAATTATTAAAATTTGTATAGTTCTTAAATATAGATACTCTATATAATTATAATACTATATACTTTACTCATATATAAGTGTTTACTATAGCATATATTTAATTTCTATGGTAATTATATATACAATTTTAAATAGTAATACATATATTAACGTACAACGTACGTTAATAGAAATGTTCTACGACTTGCTGAACGTACGACGTACGTTCAGCAAGTCGTAGAAGATTTCTAATTTATATTAAATAAAAGACAATAAAATTTAAACTATATACATACTTACATACTTTTGTAATAAGCTAATTAGTTGTTTAATAATTGTTTCTAATGGTAATAGTATTTTAATTATTCAAATATCTACGACTAAAAATTGCTAATAACTATATATGGTTAATAATTTATTTTATGTGAATATTATAGTGTTTTGCAGTGTCGTAGAGAAAGCCAAGATTAATTGGGTAATATTGGGTGGAAGTACATAAATAAGTAAATATTTTGTACTAAAATGAGACCAAATTACTTTTTAGTAAAATGGTTCATTTAGAACATATATCTAATAATTCAGATATAATTATTTATTTGAATATTATCATCACAGCTTATAAAAAATCCCCAGTATCTTATGTATTCCTCGTAGATTCGGCAATAGTCAAAATTATCAATAATCTATAAGGAAATTGGTTTTTCAGTATAATTTATTTGAAGTAATTATTTATTATTAAATTACATTGTAATGATATTCAATTCTGTCATAATTAACAATATATATTTTAAATTAAAAATATATTTTATATTTCCAGCTTCTTTGGTAAGTTACGTTTTGGTAGTTCCGGCTAATTATTGCAGCTATTGGGAGAAGAAAATATTGTAAATATATATTGTATAGTTTTAAAATATTCAGTAAGCTATTATTGTTGAAAATATTTGTTCTGTCATAATTTGTGAAATGTATACTCTGTTTAACTCACAAACTTATATCTAAATATAGTTATTTATATGAAATTAAGTTTAGTTATTTAGATATATAAAATATTACATTTAGAATATTCTAATATCATATATCATATGATATAATATATTAGGGTATTAATTATTTTACAATAATTATTATACTATAAAGAAAAATTATTATTAAGTTTATATATAATAGATAATTCTAACACTTAGGTATTATAATAAATTAATATATAGTGTATATATATTATATATTATATAAATATTGTTTTAATTTATTATCAACTTTAATATTGCGCCGGTTGATATTACTTAAATTAACTTTGTATATTATTATATAATCAAATAGCTTATATCAGAACTCTAGTAAATTATTCATATCATTAATTTTGTAATGATTATAAAATAATATATATAATTAAAATGTTTAAGTCTTTAAATTTTATGATTAATAAATTACTAAAGTTTAAATATTATATTAAACTCTTATGAGATAAACTGACATAAATAATTAACATGATAATAATGTGATAAATGATAAATGGGATAACAACATGATAAATAATATTTATCAATATATTATTTTATAATAATATTTAATAATATTTACTTTAATTATACAATGGAAATTACTTATTTCGTGTTAATTATTTATGTCAGTTTATCTCATAAGAGTTTAATATATGATTTAAACTTTAGTAATTTATTAATCATAAAATTTAAAGACTTAAACATTTTAATTATATATATTATTTTATAATCATTACAAAATTGATGATATGAATAATTTACTTGAGTTCTGATATAAGCTATTTGATTATATAATAATATACAAAGTTAATTTAAGTAATATCAACCGGCGCAATATTAAAGTTGATAATAAATTAAAACAATATTTATTAAATATAGAATTATAAAATAAAGTATTAAATATATGAATACGTTATAATTTAAATTTAAACCGGATGTTTTAAATGGAATAATTTTAAGTTACTATGGATACTTTGTTTGGTATTTTAATTGTTCGCTTCTAGGTGTATCCGCAAATACTTTTATTTATGTTTACTAATTTAATTATAATAACCACGAATACTTTCAAATTGTATATATTGTCATGTGCAATGTTGTCATATTACACCAATATATTGGATATTACAATGACTGTAGGTATTTTTGAATTCCATATAAATGTCATGAAATATAAATATTCAATATAGATCAATAAATTGATGTATATATGAAATACAGTTGTATATGAATTATATTAATCATTTTAAAAGTTTAATATGTATTTAGATATATCATATACTATCACATACTTTCCATAAATAAAATTCTAATTTCGTATAATATATTTGTCAATCATAACTAAAGTAAACATCCAACATATTATTCACCGGATTATTCATATCAATCGAATATTTAAAAATATTTTTATTATATTTTTTTAAAATTGTATTATATTATATATTATACATTTTAAAATTATATTAGATAACTATGAGTTTAGGATTGTTATTGATTATAAGTTTAAATTAAAGAATTATATATATACACACAAATTATTATTAATACCAGATTTGTATTATAAAATATACATATATAATTAATTATCAATAAACGAGATATAATACAAATTGATATAACATATTTATGTATAATAAGTTATCATATAATACAACTAATAATAATTTATATTATGAATTATAATTATAGTTTAATGTATATTTAGTAACAGTGTATACACATTATTATTACATTATTAGTTGATTTAGATCTATACAATTACTTTTAACAACTTTGATTTGAGTATGTATGTATTACAATTTATAAGATTGTATCTAAATCAAATATACAATTATCTATATTATAATCAATATATTTATAAATTTAAATAACACATGTAATTATTTTGAATTCACTATTAGACACGCATTTATTATAAGGTTCACGCCTATTTTTCCTTTTTTCACGCCCAAGCAACTTTATTACAGAAAAATATAATAAAGTCATATCCGATTTATATAATTATTCATAAAACTTTATCAATTTTAATATAATTTTAATAAGTGTTTTCGTCATATTTACAAAGAAAATAAAAGAGGTCAGGTTATAATGACCAAATTGCATAGATGACAAAATTGCACACGACAATATACATAGACAAATATAAATAATTATCGTATTTCTAAAAACATAAATTAAAAGATTTATTTTCAATATTTCTTAATTATTTGTATATTATTTTAAGTTTATGAATTATTAGAAGTTTATGAATTATTAGAAGTTTATGAATTTTCAGATGTTAAGATATATGATAAGTAAATGATATAAGATATATGATAAGTAAATGTTATAAGTTATATTTTTTTATAATTGATATATAATTATTTTTTGAATATATTTTTATATAAATTTATTTTTTAATTTTTTTTTTTTTTTAATATTTGTTGTTAATATTTGTTATTAGTTTTTTTATATATATATCTACGTATGCGTATGTATGTTTTTTAAAATATATTAATATTATATAATACATTATACATTACATTATAATATACATTAATAATGTTATTTTCAACAGTTTTAAATAATTTTAAGTAATACATATTGCTTTTTTGAATATCATCTAATTTATTTGAATACTATATGTTGTTTTTTTTTTAATTAATTTTGATAAGTAAATGTTATAAGTTATATTTTTTTATAATTGATATATAATTATTTTTTGAATATATTTTTATATAAATTTATTTTTTAATTTTTTTTTTTTTTTTAATATTTGTTGTTAATATTTGTTATTAGTTTTTTTATATATATATCTACGTATGCGTATGTATGTTTTTTAAAATATATTAATATTATATAATACATTATACATTACATTATAAATATATATTGATTTAATGGAAATACTCAGTAAATAAATAATCCATAAATTCAGTTCTTAACACTTACACTTTGGAACAACTCATAAACTTAAACCATGGCTATTTTTTGTAAGGGTCGAATACGTATACTCTCAAACGTGTTCAACGAACCTTGTGTGATACACTCAAATTATATTTTGTACGTTATGATTTTCTTTGTATCTCTAATTTAATCTTTTTTTTATGATTTTGAAATAACAATCAAACTATTTAATTTTACACTGGTCACATCTAAATTTGATAATAGTTATATTATTACCAATACATATTTACAGCTTATCAATATTTATATAACTGCGTCTTAACTTTCATTAAACTCTAAAAATGTTTCTTTTAAGAAAGTGATTAAATAAATGCTTTTCAATCAACCAATTAACTAATATTGTTTTAATAATCGTATACGAAAATTTATAGTATAGAAATAAGTTATTAAAATACAAACTTAAATCACTAAACCAAAATATTAAAATAATAAATAAACATGATTAATAACGAGTGATATAACATTTATGTTTACTAATTTATTTATTATAATCGATTGCTATATAATAATTGTTAATCCGAGTTGTTAATATGTATTATACTATATAGTACATTATTATATTACATTGTGAACTGCATTCTAGAATATACTTCATATTAAAATATATATTAAATGTAGATAGTATATATTATACTATATATTATATTGCATATTATATGTTATATTACACAGTATATTAAACTGTAATTACAGGCAATTTGACAGTACATGACCCTTTTCATAAGATTATTTTTAAAATTACAGTTTATTTAATTTATATTACATATTTAGTTATTTAAATTACATTTTTAATTAGAGCCTCACAAAGAAAGATTTATATTAAATATAATTGTAGGCACTTTACATTCTTTAATCTGAGTTATTTTAAATTAACTTGTTACTATTTATTTAGGTTTGTTACATAACTTGTACACGCCTAACTTATGCTGGTTTAAGTGGAGATCGATGACGCAATCGAATTGCGCAACAATTAGCCCGACTCGCATAAATGTGAGCTAGCGGTATATTACGTAATCAGAGATCCCACGGGAACATTCTCTCGATTGCATAATACCTACTAGGCGCAGGCGAATTACGTCATACCTGTCCAGCGGTCGGTTAATTAAATACGGTAAACAATGCGTACACCGATGCTGTGATGTTATCGAGTTGAGGAGATGATAGTAAAAAGGGAGTGGAGTCTTACGTTGGCGTTAGTGGCGCCACTATCACGTGCCTGGAATGAACGTCCACTCCACACCGCGGCCCGTATTGGCTTTGTCGTGCACCCGTTAGGAGGACACATGTCCTTGGCAATAGACGAGAAGTGATATTGGCATATGTTACTGAATTTAGCCGAAATACACTCATCTAGGTACGCGTATGGGTTTTATCCAGCCACGTGATATTATTACCTATCTTATAATAAATAAGATTACCGGTTAGTCTTATTAGATTAATAGCTTATATATCTTTGATAGTTAGTATTAGTTTACATGTAAAATACAACATGAGTAAGATTAATTATTATTACTTTAATGATTTATCAAACTAGCATTTTAACTTCTATTAATTAATATTATACTTATATATTATATTAATAATATCATTATATTTGAACTTCTCCGATATTATTTTAATTATATGTGAGCTATTAGTGGACTTAGACAGTATTATATAATGTGTCCTTCTACGACCTCGGTCTAAACACTAGGATGTATATATCTACTATCAAGTAGTATATACATTGTGATTATTTACATGTATATTATTTAAAGAGTTTACCAATGAACTTGTATTGGCGTTTCGAATGTAATTGCTATAGATAAGATGCTTAAGATACATAAACACTTTATATAGAATTATTTAAAAAATATTTTTGATATTAATATTCGCAACATGCGAATATTATCATTTGTCACTTTATAAAATACAAAATAACTCAAGGTCATAACTTGATTATAAGTATCCAACTTTCAAGTAAATATCTGAAGAGAAATTAGGGTTTCAACAGAATTGGAATACTTTGGAATTCTCAAGAATCTGATACAATGGTAATGCATTAATATAATATTTATTGTAATATTCACTGACAAAATTGATTTATTTAAATCTATAGATATATAAATTGTAACTTATATAATTATTATATACGACATTACATTATTATTTGTCTATTTATGTTATTGTTTATTAAATTCATTTATACTATTTTTTATAACAATGTTCTTAACTTTTAATACTGTATATATTCTATAAACATTTTATAATACTTGTGTTAAATCAGATATTAATATTTAATTAACGTATATATATTAGAAATATGAGTAGAATGGATTATGTTGTGGACTAGTAACGCAGCTTTAAGGAATGACCTTATCACTACCAATCATTTTAAAATGATGTCGGATTTTGTTTATTGGCGCATGGAAATATATATTGAGATTATTAATGATTCTTACAGATGAACGGATTATCATATTTAGTTTG
>OZ038317.1:14530033-14567533 GCA_964035775.1 Osedax frankpressi | reverse complement strand
ATAACAATATTAAGATAACAAAGTAATATTAAGATAACAAAGTGATATTAAGATAACAAAGTGATATTAAGATAACAAAGTGATAATAAGGTAACAATATTAAGATAACAAAGTAATATTAAGATATAAATATTAAGATAACAAAGTGATATTAAGATAACAAAGTAATATTAAGATAACAAAGTGATAAGCATCAGTGAAGAACTTTGCTAGTCATACTATTATTTTAAAGTTATTGTTTTAGTGGTTATGCCACTAATTTATTGAGACACCAACACTATCATATATGTAATATATTATATATAAGTGATATTATACCTATATTATATTATATATACATGTTACATTGATAGTACATAATATAATTCAAATAATAAATAAATATTATATTAATAAATATGGTGACTATGATATCAATGTTACAGTTAGAGGAGTATGATAATAGATAACGATAACATGAGGAATAGTTCTACAACTATAGCTTTATAAATGTAATCCAGAAATACAGGTTCGTATCTATCTGGCAACATAGAACAAAAAGGATTTCTTCACAATAGAGTATTCTGAAATTGACAAATACAGATGTCATATTATGCTGACCTTATTTACTTCCTTGGCATTTATTTTCTTGATCAGCGAAATTGAGACGTGATCCCACACTCGTAAACGAATACACATTTACTCAAGATCTATCTAATATTGACAATTCTAATGTAATTGGACGAAATAGGCTAAACAACTGATGCTTGGTCACACTTTGAAACTAGAAATATTATTGACTCCTATCAAACAGAATAAAAATGATTTCAGTCCTAGAATTAATATATTCTGGAATTATCTAGATGCCTATAAAATTCAAATAAATTTATTTAAATTTAATTTATAACTTAATCGTGTATGTATTTATGTATTGCGGAATAAAAATGAAAATAAAAAAAATAATAATTATTAATATTATATTAAATTAATATTATTAATAGAAATGATAATACTAACATTTAGCATAATAATATTTATTAATGCACGAAGTAATTTATATGGAGCAATATAAAATAAAATATCTTAATGAAATTACGTAAGTAATGTAAGTAATTTATTAATCCACTAAGTAATTTATGTTTAATTACTAAGTAACGAGGAGGAATATAATATAAAATATCTTAATAAAATTGCAATATTTTACACAACAATTCTGAATATATATAATTTTTAAAAATATATTCTTTTGTATTTTTTTTATATTAATTTGTATTATTAATTTGTTTCATATTATCACAATTATTATTGATATTTAAGACAATATTTATATTTATTTTAATAAAATATACATGAAAAATATATTTATTTAAATTAATCAAAACTATTAATTAGAATTATTAATTTACTTAACTATTTTAATTATTTATATTTAATTTTAATTAAAAAATACAACATTTATATTATACAATATATTATTACAGTACTAATACTCGCATATAAAGTTACTAATTAGTAGGAACTGCTGTCATATACGGAAACACATTTAATTAATTTAAGTGTTATGTATAATATCTTTAGGGCCGACATGACCGATAAGGCACGGCATAGCTATATACTATTGTGTAACTACTATGACGTAATACGCATGATGTAATACTTACAAAGTGCAATAAATTTAAAGCTTTGATCCGGTACAAGAGATCAATATTTGCCCTTAAAATAATTTAATTTAGGATTTGGTTTTGTGTACATTAATCCATCTTACAATATAGGTCATAGTACATATTGGTTATATTATAATCTATACATATTCTTATTTATAATCAAGGTTATAGTTAATGTTATAACATAAATAATTTCCACAGAAACTGAAATTTTCTAATGATTATTTATATATATAATAATTTTATTAAAATTTATATATTAATAATATATTATATTGTAATTATAATTTAATCAATATAATATATTACATAATAATTATATAATTATATTATAATATATGTATAATTATTATATAACGTATACAAAATACTATAGTTATATAATAAATTATTAATATAATATATAATAAATATAATATTATTATTAACATATTTTATAATTTATTTAAAAATAATTTTAACAATTTTATAATTTTATAAATATATTTTAAATACTAATGTTGATTATTCAAATAAAACAGATGATGTAACCATAAATTATTATATAATTTTTTTACATAAAATATAAATGTATATAATTATATATATTATTATATTTTAAATAAAATAATATATATTTTCTCTTTTATTAAAAAAGCTTCAATATCCTTGATGGAATCTTCAGAGTATTTATTCATAAATATTCATTATCATCCATAGATATTATTTATAAAATATATAATTATATCCAGGATTATCTAGGAAATCATAGATATTATTTTAATAATGTAATATCATTTAACTATGAACATTTTTTATTTGATATAATGCAACGATTATTTGAAAATGTTACATTATAATGTTTTATAAATTGTATTATACATTTAATATAAAACGGTATTCCAATATATAATATGTATGCATATAGACATATATTTATTTAATTAAATATTATATTCATGTACAATTTCTTATTTTTTCCTTAGAATCAATTAACATATGTAGAATATATTATATATTAAATGTAATTACAATGATATATAGACCTATGTATATATATTATCTCAGTAAACCAATAGGTAATATAATTATTGCATTGTCTAATTAATTATATTATTTTTTAATTTTTAATAAAATAATTAAATTAATTAAAAAAAATATTTAACTTATATTTTATATAAAATTGAATGCATATATATATATATATATATATATATATAACTATATCATATGACATAATATAATATTGTTTTAATATATATATATAATAATAATATATTCCAATAAATTAATATTATATTACTAAATAATAATGTTATTATTTACAAACATTATAATATATATTATATATTTTATTAATATTATTATTTGAATAATTATATTAATATATAATGATACTATTATAAGTATTGTAATTATATTAAATATATGTATTGGATTTTAGATTTGTATTTATTAAATTGATCAAGGAAAATATTACAATACATGTAATCAAATATTATATATTACAATTCTTGATTTACAAATATATATATATATATAAATATATATATATAAATATATATATATATATATATATATATATATATATATATATAAATATAATATATATTATACATTATATTGAGACATTTGATAAGGTACGAACATAGATATTATATAATATAATATATAAAATACGTAACATTCGTCATTATATGGAATAATAAATAATGATAGTATTGTTTGCAATGGATCGTGTCTTATATTTAAACAAATAACGGCTTCGCGCGATATCCGTACAAAGTTTATTTATTATTCGCCGAAAGTGATAGGATACTTATTGGCACGGCGAAAGGCGGATTACGAACGGCTGTCGTAAATAGAGGTCGGCAGAAGATTGAACAAAGAACAACCAATCGCATCGCTCTCCTGGAGAAGCGGAGCGTTTTGATTGGTCGGCTACCTGGCGTACATCGAGCAGACGATACCGTCGTTTAGCGGTATTTCGTTATTTCGAGTGCAGACGTGAAGACCGCAACAACTCTCAATCCATCGTGAAATGCAGGCCAACGTACACCTCGAAGACATCCCTTTATGGCAGCGATTCGACAGACTCACCAATGAAATGATTGTAACAAAAGGAGGGAGGTGTGTTCAAATTAATTAAATAACACAACAACAATATATTATAATTAATAATAGTTAAATTCTATATATAGTATTTAGAAATAGTATATAATATAATAATATTATACGATATGTTACTAATACGATACGATACGATAATTATGATACGATGATAGTTAACAATATATATGCTATGTATTATTATATTTATAAATTCACAGTTGAATTATTTTTTCAAAAGAAAACTGAGTGATAATAATATTTGATAACTATTTAATAGCTATCTTCATATTTATATAAATTCATATTTATATATATAAATAAAAATATAAAAATAGAATAATTATAAATGAATGTTATTAATTTATATATTATTTTCTACCAATATTTCTAACATTATAATATATTATGTAATGGTGTAATTATTAGGCACACTTACAGCACTTTATTATTATTAATATGACTATTTAAAAATATAAAAAAATAAACTATATTTAAAGTAAAAATATCATTAAATTATTACAAAAAATATGTTTATATAAAAATATTTGTATATTTGTTTGGATAAAGATTTATTTATATTTACAATGAAGAGAGAGAGAGAGAGAGAATGAGACTAAGCTATATATAACTATATTATTGTATCGGAATATGTAATATAATAAATATAAAATATATTTAATTTTTATTAATTTTATATAATATTCTATTTGAATTAATAATAGTTACACCGTTTTGTCGTATCAGGAATATACATACATACACCCATGTATACAAGCCCGGGCATATACAAACATACACACGAATTCCTTTACGTACAAAACCACGGAAATAACCTTAACCATACAGCGAACATTACCCATTGTCTACATCTATATACATACTCGTCACCGCAGACGTATGTTTCCCGTTGTACGAGTGACCTTAACTGACCTCGACCCTCGCGCACTGTATGCGGTCAGTCTTGAGATGAAACCCGCCGACGGACATCGCTGGAAGTACATGAATGGCGAGTGGATGACAACAGGTCAGTGAACTAGGCCAGGTATCATTTGTTGTCGAGGTACTTATTAGTTGAATAACTTATATGAGGTTGACATCCGGTACTTTGTAAATCTAGGCACTTTATAATAGTTAATTAAAACTGATGAAATGAAAATATTAAACGAAATTATTATATAGAATAATTAAATAATTAAACACAAGAAACAATTATTATAATGATACATTAATATTAATATAATATGTTGATATAGAAATAGAGAATATTTGCGACAATATAGATACATTTTACATCTTAATACACATCTTACATATTTATAGGCATCTTAACAAAATAATTCAAATTCTTTTCATTTGGAATACAAGTCAATATATATAAAATTAAATTATAATAGTAATAATCATAATATATATAATTCCCACAATATTTCATACCCTATTGTTTATACCATAACCCCTAACGGTGTAGTACTCTGTATTCTAATCATTACATAACCTTAAATTAATCCATATTAATATTATTATATTAACCAATATCTATATATATCATTCCCTAGTCTAAAGCTAATCTGATATATATATATTAAACATAAAATGAAACTCTCATAGACATAAACTAACTTAAATACTAATCTCTACACTGAGCATTAACACTACATTACTCCATATAAATACCCTTAAATTAATCCTTAAATTAACGCCAATATTAATAACTAGACTAACTCATATCATATACCTTATTAACATATGCAGTATATACTAATCTATTTAATAACCTTACATTAGCCAATATTACCACTCCTACACCAAACCCCTACATTAACTCATGTATTAGTTATAAAAGTTATTAAGTTATGTTATAATCAGTGATGTATTGCTTTTATTATTATTGAGTACATTATGGTTACTAAACAAACAATGTCAAGTTACATAGATTGTATTAACCTCGAAATATTTGTTAAATTTCAGTAATTAAATTATTGTAAATAGAGTTTAAATATTCGGAATATTGACAAATGATAATATACAATGTATACATTGTATAATATACAATTTACAATGTACAATGTACACTGTCCAATATACAATGTACAAAATACAATGTACAATATACAATATACAATATATAATATACAATGTACAATGTACAGTGTACATTGTACACTGTACAATATATAATGTACAATATACAATGTACAATATACTATGTACAATATACAATGTACAATATACAATGTACACTATACTATGTATAAAATGCAATGTATAATTTCTAATGTACAATATACAATAAACAATGTACAATATTAACATTTTTAATCTTCATAAATATTAAATATTAATAAATTATAAATATTATTTCTATGTTCAACTAAACTTATATTTAATATTAAATATATCAAATAATAGTTAATATTACATAGCTATTGAAACTAAATTAATATTTTGTAAAAATTTACTTTGTGTTTTACATTATGCATTAAATTGTATAATTTTATAACGTTTGATTTTTTTCTCTTAACATATATATAGCTTTATATTGTATAACGTTTGATTTTTTTCTTTTAACATCGTATAAAGCTTTAAATTTTATAACGTTTGATTTTTTTCTCTTAACATTGTATAAAGCTTTAAATTGTATAACGTCTGATTTTTTTCTCTTAACATTGTATATAGCTTTAAATTGTATAACGTTTGATTTTTTCTCTTAACATTGTATATAGCTTTACACATAATTTATTTAACCTCATAATATTTATATATTTAAAACAAAATTATTTACAACTAAAATAATATTGATTATTTGAAATACGATTTTTTTTCTTCCAAAATACTTCAAAATCCAAGATAATTTTTTTTATCACTACACTTTTATAGAAATATAACTAATATAATATTAATTAAAGATAAAGTTTAAACTATTTCAAACATAACAATATTAAAATTGACTATGATCATATTTTACTGGAATTTCCTGTTAAAATTTAAACAATATATTTAAATAGTTATATAAAGTAATATAAAGTAATATATAAAGTAATATATAATATAATTTATATATTAATTATTAAAAAAAAATTATTACCATTATATTTTATAATTGTAGTACTGTTGTAGTTGTTACTCCTTGTCTTACTTATTAAATATTGTAGCTTAATATTATTTAACTATTGTATCTCCCATATTAAATCTATACTCAGCCAAATTAATTTTTTTTAAATTATATATATTCATTTTAACTCATATCTTTATTATTTATTATAGTTGAGCGAATGCATAATTTTGAAAAGTGTATAAAAGTGATGCACCTTAATGTACAATACATAATGTAAAATTGATAATGATGTATACTAAAGAACATACAATGTATAATACCAACTCTGTATGCACACTATACACTGTACAGTGTACACCTTAATCTGTAAACTAAATACTGTACTCTATATACTAGTTTATATAAACACTATCTACTGTAACGGTATACCGTTAGCATATATACCGTATAGAACACGGCATTCGGTTTAGATTGTACAGTTTACGGTATATAGTATACATAGACAATAACCCGCACCAATGGAGCTATCACCACCGGCACCTATGGGTTTAGTCCGCTATTCATACACAGGTAAAGCAGAGAACACGAAGATTAAGGGATCGTCTTACGTGCATCCCGAGAGCCCGAACTTCGGTCTACATTGGACTAAGGACACGGTGTCCTTCTCGAAAGTGAAATTAACAAACAGCGTATCTGGCAAGAATAACCTCGAGCAGGTGAGATTAGATGTAAATGGATGAACTTCGGGCAACCGAGATCAAAGAGGTGGACAAATGAATGGTAATGGGTTTACAAACTAGACAACTAAGGGAAAGGTATGAAAAGTGGTAGTAAGAGATGGGCAACAACACGATACCTATATACTGACACTGACGCAATAATTATATACTGACACTGATACAATAACTCCATACTTATACTGGCACAATAACTGCATACTGACACTGACACAATAACTGCATACCGATACTGACACTGATACAATAACTATATACTGACACTGGCACAATAACTACATACTTATACTGACACAATAACTACATACTGACACTGACACAATAACTATATACTGACACTGACACAATACATATATACTGACACCGACACACAAACTAAATACTGACACTGATACAATACCAACACACTGCCAATGCTACTATATACTATTAGATGTACACTGTATACTATACACTACCAACAATACACTGTACAATTTATAGTTTATAGTATAGAGAAGACTTTAGTTTTTTTTCCAATAACGATGTATCCTTATATGAACAGGAACCTATAATATATGATAAAGTTGAGATTTATTTATTTTAGTATATAATATAGTATGAAGAAATATGATAACTATACATTATGCTATGGCCTGTATTTGAACGAGGAATTGTATTGCTGTTTTTGAATGATTTTCTAGTGATTTAATACAGGGTTTTAATTCTCTGAAAATCCACTACTTATCTAAATAACATTACCGCTATTCTATATCATGTATGCGATACTAAGAATTAGCAAATATATAAAAAAATTATTTCTAAAAAAATAACAATTTCTTCTTTATCTAAAATATTATTAAGATAATACATTTTCATAAAAATAAAAAAATTGATTATTTAAGGTATATTAAAATTGTGTAGCAAACATTAAATATAGATTCAAGAATTTGATTAAAATAAATATTATATAATAAATATTATACAAAGATTATATATATTATTATATTTAATATACTATATTAAATATATTAATTAAATATATTATTATTCAATCATAATTTAGATTTTGACTATATAACACTTATTTTTATGTCAAATTTATATGTAATTTTTTTTAAAATCAACAAACTTTTTATAAGGTTATATTATAATTGATTTTGTTAATAAAAATAAGATAACATCTATAAAATATAAGATATATAAAAAATATTAACAATTTCATTAAAGTATATTTGGTTCATAGAATATATAATAGCTATTAGTTTAAATTATACAATAGATAAGGCTAGGTATTTATATATTTATATTTATATATATATATATATATATATATATATATATATTCTATATTGTTATAATTGTAAGTAAATCATTAATGCTTTATATACTGATTTAGATTTTTTAAACAAGTTTCATAAATACCATGATCAAGAAATTGTATTGATATAAAATTACAAAATATAGAAATAATTTATCCCTGATATTAACTGATTTCTGAATATTTGCATGCATGATTCTAAAAATATAAATTAAATCTTATAGATTGTAATCTTTAATATTAACATTAATTTATTTTCTATTATAAGAAATATAGAAGAGATGACAAAAATAATTGTTATTCGTATAAAGTAACCATTAAAAATAACAATACGAAAGAGTGAAATAATGAGTTAAATAGTAATCATATTATTGAATATTATTATTGAATAGAAATGAGTAAACATTTATAGTAGAATAATGAGAAATATATAAATGAAATTGTAATTCAATTAGAATGATTAAAAATTAATTTTGTAATTTATTAGTTATTATACTAACTAATTCAGTATTTAATATAAATATAAATATAAATATACATATACATATACAATATATACAACATACAATATATACAACATATACATATACAATATATATATATATTTATATATATATATATTTATATATATAAACATATAAAAACCCGAAAAACTAGAAAATCTAGTAAATTACACATAGTACACTATATACTATACAATACACATTACAAACTATACAATACATACATCAACCTAAATAATTCAGACTATCCACTACACACTACTCATACATACTATACAATGTACATTATACACTACACTAAACACTACGAACTACACACTACATACTACACACTACACACTACTCACTACAAATTGCATACTACGTAATACACACTACATACTAACTATTACACACTACACACTATACACTATTTACTACACACTAACACCTCACACTACACAGTAAACACTACACACTAAATACTACACACTATATAATATACACTACCCACTACCCACTACACACTACATACCTTAAACCACATATTGCTCACTACATACTACATATTACATAATACAGACTAACTACTACATATTACATACTATATACTACACACTATATACTACACACTATTTACTATACACAACACACTACACACTATACACTACACACTTTAAACTACACACTTTACACTATATATTATACACAACACATTACCAACTACACGCTACATAATATTCATTACATAATACACGCTCTAATAATACACACGATATAAATCGTAAATACTGTTTGACCTCTAAACCCGCGCTTAGAACTAGTCTAGTTTAAAACTTTAAACACATTATTATAACCACAATCTAAAACCTATTACAAATACATTAGATTTGTATTCTATATAATACAATTATCTACTATATCTGAGAAACCAACTTATGGGATATTAATGATATCACTAAATGTTAACATCTAACCTTTACCTGCCTACATTTCTATAGAAACTATATTTGACTTTCAGGATATATCATCGACTTTCAAAATTGGCAATTAACATATACCATATATTGAAATTTTCATATCGATATCTGACCTTTGACCTCATACATAGTTGCATATCAACTCTCTACACAAGTACGAGCCGTTAGTTAGACTGGAGAGGCTAGGTTCCACAGGAAGTGAGTTAGTGGCCACTAGACAATGTCCTGAAGCTCGATTCATCGCGGTAACCGCTTATCAAAATGACGAGGCTAGTATTTCATCATAATATATCTTCCAGTCAATATTCGTCATTAAAGCTCTATTCCATTGTTTAATCTATCAAGTTTGAATTACGAATAATATAAATATTACTCATATTTATTGATTATTAATAAATACTATATTATTATTTAATTAACAATATTTATAATGTCAATATGTGATTAGATAACAGGGTTGAAGATTATGTACAATCCCTTCGCTAAAGCTTTCCAAGATCAAAAAGAAACGTTAGATGCACGTACTTAGTTTATGTACTTATATATATATATATATATATATATATATTTATATATATATATATATATATATATATATATATACGGTTCAGAGGGTCTTATTGAAGTTCAATTACACAAATGTGTTAATAAAAATATGACCTATTTATCAAAGTCATCAACAAGTAAAAATATATCTAGTTAAAGATCAACTACAAAATATTAGAATATAAAAACAGTAAAAAAGAGTTCAACTATTAAAATGAACATAACCCGACCTCAATATAACTACATGGTTACAACATTTATAGCAAGTTAGACCACATGAATATAAACTCATTATTTAGTGGAATATTTTCAATATTAAAATGCTTCCTTCATAAGTATCACTATCACTGAAAACAACTATTATATCAATGAAAGTAACTGGACATAATTCAAGTTTTCTATGTTTAGATATTTTAATAAGATTGATATAATTAACTAGAATTTATTTAACCTCGAATTCCCCTTTTGAGATATTTCGAAGAAAACATTCTGGATGTGCACAATATTCACAATTTAATTTAGACACCACCCAAGCAATCTGTTCTAGAACATCTTTTATATGAAACAATTGTAGAAAAGCCACTAGTCGGTAGATGCATGATTTAAACAAGAACGTTCGTGTATGAGAAGTTTCATAGCGATAAACTTTCAATTGACATTTTAGAGCAGTTATATAGCTGCACGAATTTGAAATTAATGTTAATTAATAATTTCCCAGAATACCTGTTTCTTAAAACTAAAAGAATTATTATAACTACATTGTTATGAATAGCTATACTTATAGATGTCGTCGATCTGAATTATGATTTTTCCTACGGATATTCGCAAGTCAATTCCTAGTGCAGATATTTACCCCTTTATTAAATTATCATATGCATAATTTTAATAATTTAGTTTTATCATCGGATAATAATTCTGAGAGAGGATAAACTTCATTAGAATTAGCAACTTTGTAGTTTAATATTTTTAGCTATTTATTCTGCTAATATTCGTATCAGATGAAGTAAGTATTGCTTAGTTTGATATAGTCTAGATATCTGTCTTCTGACCATTCATGTAACCAATTCCATCTCACATATATCCCTATTTGCATGGATTTAGCTATTTTTAGTATACATATATAAATATATATATAAATATATATATAAATATATATTTATAAATATATATATAAATATATATATATATATATATATATATATATATATATATTCAATATACAGTAGTTTATTAAAATTGTGAATACAAAAATAGATTTTACTGGTGGCAATAAAGAATTACTAATAATACATAACTTGTTCTTATTTTTGTCGAAATAAAGTCGATAGCAGTAAAACTATAAATCAAAATCAATCTACCATTCATAGATATAGTCTAAATAAATATAATTTATACTATTATAATTGGATAACTTTGGAATAGCATCTAGTACATTTATACAATAAATAATGTTGTTTTATCTGTTTGAAAGAGGCTCTTACCTATTGAACAAACATTATATAATATATGATAATGATATTAGACAACGTTATATCTATACATTGGAAATATAAATATCGATGATGATTATTATTTATATGATTATATTGAATCGTATTATGTAATATTTATATGATTGACGAAGAATGAAATTCATCGTTTAGATTACATTTTTAAAATAAAAACTATGTTATATACAATTTGATAAACGTATTGCTTTATTTGAACAGGAAGTCGTGTCGAAATTTAGAAATCAATAATAAATCTTCTTCCGCAGTCGGATCTGACGACAAATCACACCGTTAGTCTTATTAGTTCCGTTTGTTGTACTATTTCTATTATAATTCATACTACGCCATGCGATTCATATATCATACCGCTTACTACCACTTATAACTTACGCTATACTTTAACAATAAGATAGCACACTATAGCGTTCTATAGAACACAGTAGAGTGTATTTACTCTACTATGTAAGTCTTAGTTTTAACTCCGAGAAGTCAATCTAGTGTTACAGTAAATATCGCATGTGTGAGAGAGTAGTTTAAGTAATGGGTAAGTAGAAAGTTAGGTAGAGCTCGGGGGACGTAGTTTGTGGGAGTAGGTAGGGATTATGGTACACATATAGAGTGAGTAGGTATGTATTGTGGATACGTAGTATATGGGAGTAAGTATGGAGTAGGGAGGATGTGTAGTCTGTAGGTAGTATGCATAGGTAGGGAGGGGAGTAGATAATTCTTGGGGGGACATAGGGATAGTGAGTAGGTTATGAATGGAAATAGGTAGTTAGTGGAAGTAGATAAGGAGATGAATAAGTAACGAGTGTAATAAGGTAGTAAGTGGTAGTGGGAAGGTGTAGGTAAGAAGTGTAGTATAGGTGGATATGAAGAGGTGGAGTGTGTTGTGTTAAGTTGAATAAGGTAGAACTAAATTGATTTATAAAATAATATGAAATATTAGTCATTTTATGAAGAATTTATATTTACATATAAACGAATTAGTTAAACTATGGTAACGTTTTACTCGTGGGGACAGTGGCATGGCTCCCGCCGACGCAATTTATTCAAAGTACAGCTTCTCCCGCTATCCGACCTCAAGTGACGTCTAAAACACCCAGACACATGCCCTACACCAGAGGTCAGGACAATTGTTCTCCGCATGAATCCACAGGTTAACAATATAAATATGCATAATGTAGAATATTACATCTGTGAACTACACACACACACACACACACACACACACACACACACACACACACACACACACACACACACACACACATATATATATATATATATATATCAACATGTATATTTGTATTATTAGAGTAAAATGAGTTGAAATATTCGATAAATATTCGAAATTATTTGATTTCACCAAAGCAGAAGCGGTTAATTCTTGGTGTTCAAGGTAAATAAAAACTCATATTTATACTACAAAATGCAGTAACACTTACAAGATGCGAACTGACAATAATGATTTATTTAGTATATGACTCCAATCAACAAATTCGTGCTGGTCATTATATATTGTTAACTATCTATAATTTTGTCTAACTCCATATCTCCTAGAAAAATCTCAATATTTTCGAATAAATACATTTCTACATTCTAATAAAAGTTGGGATAAGAAAACTTAATTGGATGATATCGGTTATTTTTAATGTGGCTTCATAATCTCTATTACGTTGAATTACATAATAGCAAGTTACAGGATATTTAATACCTGGGTATACATTACAACGTAAGAAGATACTAAAGTATAATTAAATAGTATTTCAACTGTAATGTATTTTACTTGCCCATGCTCATAATATCGTAAAGTCTAAATATCATAAAGTCTATAAGATCATAAAATCTATAAGTTCATTAGGTCTATGATGTCTATAAGCTTTATAAGCTTAATAACATTATAATACCTATAAGATTAGAAAGTATATAAGAGTTATAAGATCATATTATCTATACTATATTTAACATCTAATTAAGATCATATTATCTATATTTAGACCGAGAAATATTTATACTGTGCAATAGAAATAAGTGATAGATCATATAAATTATATACTAAGTATATAATATATAATATATACTTAGTATATAATATATACTTAGTATATAATATATACTAAGTATATATGAAAATTCTAAGTATAATTAATATACCATTGATGAATTTATAATAATTTAATATTTTAATAATATAGTTAATATATTAATATTCAAATCATCCTTTCACTTTAAGGATACTCACACTATGACATGAATGCTTTTGCCGCAGCTTTGGTCGTACACCAAGCTGGCCACGCCCCTTCTCCACCGCAAAACACGCCCAGTTGCCAGACGTCACCCACATCCGTCTACAATAATCACCAGCAACAGCAACACCAGTTACAACAACCCGCCTACTTCCACGCCTACCAACCGTACCACCAAGCGCACGACGCACGCCACGACGCACGCCACGACACACGCCACGACGCACGCCACAGCAATTGGTGGCCAGGCTCGCGATTGAGTCACAGGCCTCCGTCAACAGGTCATGAACTATCTCCCATGTACTATCCAGCGTCGGTCGAAAGCACTCAAACTCCGGTATCAACAAAACTACCCGGATGTATATACGTGGCTTCCGGTAGCTTGGTACCTGCATCCGGTTTTGCGGAGATGCTGCCTGTCTCTAATAAACTGTCTGGTATAAATTGGACACAATTGACCCCGCCATAGATTCAGAGTTGACCTTTACCACATAACCTTTAAAACTTTAGTACCCTATCAAATGGACACAATGGAGTTGGCTACATAGAGAACGGAACAATACATATACGATGGTCTACTTATGCTGAATATCATACAATATACAATGTATACTATAAAAGTTATGTTCACCTGAGTGTTATTTAATAAAAACAGAAAGGGTACCGGTGGTCAGATAAAAATGACCACGATGGTCAGATATCCATTATAGTATTATTATTCGCATTTACTTATTGATATTAAATTGATATTGAGTGAAATACGATTCTTATTTGATGAACCTAATATTCTATCAATGTACCTATCTAATATTTACATCTTATACGACTTGTTTACTTTTAATAAACATTTTTCGGAATAACTTATTTACATTTTAGCAACATCTTATAGAAAAGAAACTATATACAGTAAAATCTATATCATATGTTAAATATGTTTTGATATAACTAATTATCTAATACAATATTTAAATTTAAATGTTTTACAATTGTTCGTTTAGTTTATTTATATAAGGATTTGAATTGATATGTTTATAAAGAATACATAATAATTAAATATTTAAAAATTAGAATGTAAAAATTAAATATTTTTACTTATTTATTAAAAACATTAAATAGTTAACTGCAATACTATAAAATGGTTAACAATCCTCGACTTACCATGCATTTCGCTAGTAGACAATTATCTTCCCTGTGGCGGGTAGCAGTTCTTTTAAAGAGAACTTTATGGACAGGCAAAAATACCTTTGGATCCGAATGGAAGTCTAAGCAGTTTAAGCGTGCCATGACACCTTCACTTCCTACCGTCGCACGCCCGCAAAAGGGCGGGGATACGTTATTTGGCCCCGCCCACTATGTAGATATGGAAGTTATCACCAAATCAGGTAAATATGGTCTTACCAAACGAGATCCTCAACTTTATTCCAACAAAATTATTGATGGCTACATATCAAAATACAGACGGTAAATAATATATTTAATTACTTAATACAAATATATATATATATATATATATATTTATGTATATATATATATATATATATATATTTATTTATATATATATATATATATATATATATATTTATATATATATAAGTTAATAAATAATATTTTGTAATTTTAATTAATATATATTTATATTTCACAATTCAAACAAATAATAAAATATACAGTTAATATCTATTATTCATTTGTATTCGTAATATAGGAATTTTATATATTGTATACATTGTGTACTACTAATGTTCATATTTGAAGATATGTTAAATATTAAATATTAAATACTATTTAGAACCTAAAGAACTTTGACATTTTCACATTAATAATAATTTTTAAAATGATAATATTATAACTTCTAAGAAAATCCTCGAATATTATTATATTATATTATACTGTAGTTATACTTATATTATTATATATTATACTGTAGTTATACTTATGTTATCATATATTATACTGTAGTTATACTTATATTAGCTTATACTGTACTTTCCACTAAATTATTTAATAATTCTAAAATAATGATTTGTATAAAAAACTAAAAACATACTTATAATGGCAATTAATAATTCCTGTATGGAGTCAGCTAAATACATATTTGCTGATAAATCAAAAGCACCTTTATTGATTCAAATTATTTGTATTATTATAAGTTTAATCTAGACAATTATAAATAATTGATATATATCATATACTATCTTATTAATAACTTGTAGATACATTCTAAAAAATGGCTGATAAAATTTGGTTTATTTCAAAAATTAAAGTAGATGACCAATTTAATTAATCTCTTAATTTAATTAATCTTTATTTACTCTGATGAATATAAAACTAAAACTATTATAAACAACATATGTACATGCCTCCACATAATAATTGCATACATATGTAATCCTAGATGTATTTAGAGGTATTACATAGTTTCATATTATAACTACTGTAACAAGTGAAAATAATACCAATTAAAGTATTATTTTGAAATAATATATATTTTAAATCAAACGTTTTTTATTTATCGATTGACATACATTCTAATAAATAAATGCCTATCGATACCCAGTAATTTATTGTTATGCGTGTATAATTGTGTATTTATTATTAAATACACGATTACTAATACTAATATAACTTTAATAGATAATAATGATTACTTAATCTTAATACCCAATTACTAATACTAATATTACCTTAATAGATAATAATGATTACAAATGAAAACAACTTATATTACATATGATTTTAAGAGAATTTGTATATAGTAATATCAGTGATATTATTTATTTAACAAAATAATAAAAATATATAAAACTATTTCACTTTATTTCCTTAACAATGGTATTTATTAACTATTGAACAATACTTTATAGAACTAACGTTTATAATACCTAATAAGTTATTATGTAATATGCTGATTCATTATTTATAATATGTTATATATACTATAATATTAATATATGAATCATTTATACTTATAAGTTATATAAGTTATGACAATATCTATTTAAATCATACTATTATAATGTATTTAATATATTAAATATATATACATAATATATAATATAATATATATTTATATCCTATTCATACTATAAACTAATCATCACCCACATTCAATAACATGTGTAATAAAACAATCTCTGATTAGAGTATTCATTATTGTAGTAGTGTACATAATTATTTCATATATAAGTTATTAATATATACTGCATGCTGAATAATACACTCAGACTTAAGTGTAATAATGATTGCTATAGCGGGTTTCAAAGTCAGTTGTTAGTTTATTGATGTTAGTAAATGTTCGCTTCCGTGATGCTGAACTATCTTTAATAAAGAGTTGAGCGTATAAACGAAAGTTAATATTGTGTTTATTTAGTTATAATTATATCATCATTTACATATCTGATATTAAACACTTTAGAATGATATATCTGATACAGATGGCAAGTAGTAGGATACAGACACTACCTTGGAGATATTACTAGGTCAGGAGATACATTAATGGTATTGCTGTTTTTATTTACAATATTTCAGTTTAATGTCATAGGATTTACCAATACTTCAATACCATAAGATACATTTGATAACAAAAAAGAATTGTATAATAAAATAAGATCTATTTAAAAAGTTGAGATTTCTAAATAATAGCGAATTCTGGATAAGTTAATATGTAAATCATATTTAAGTTTTTTTATTCGGAGTTATTACTAAAAATGTATAATTATGTATTCATTAAATAAAATGGTTTCTATATATATATTGACTATTGCAGTTTTAAGATTAGAATAATTACTGGATATTAAAAATATTGAAGATTCAAAGAGAAATATTTAAACTATATTTAAACTATCGAAAAGCATACAACCTTTCTTTGTTGTTTAATAAACTTAAAGTTTAACCAAAAAATTAAATTGTCATATAAATAGCAGAGATATCAATAGATGTTGTTTCCTAGTTTCAGTAAACATTATTTGAACTGGTTTTTTATTTAAAGTTTGTAAAATTATAAAAATTAATCAATATTTTAATAAAACTTCTTATATTTAATGTCATTATTATTAAAGTATTAATATCAATTATAGTTATATTATTAAAGTATTAATATCAAGTATAGTTATATTATTGATACCATTATAGTTATATTATTGAAAATAGTATAATTGAGTTAAAAGCTCAAAATACAGTTTTAAATGTACACACTAACATTGTTATATTTTACTCTTAAGAAGTGATTCTTTTGACATCGGTTTTATCTTCAGTTATCATTTTTTTATATCAATAGATCATATTTTGTTAATTATAGAGTAATACCTACTTTTTTAAGGTTAAAGTCATTTTTTTATAATTTTTATAATTATACTATAACATCAACAACACTTTGGAATGATATGGTTTTTAAACTTATATCACTATATTTACTAATACTGCGAAATTAATCTAAATATTTATTCATATTTGACTAGATACTGTTTTAATTGTTTTATTAATAAATGCAGCTAAAATTAAATTTAGATTTTTTATCATCATTAATACTTTCTGGCGAGTTATATAATACTAGATTTATTTTTTTCATAATTATCACTCAATTTTTTGATATGGTATCAGCAAAAGACGTACTTTTTGTATTATTTTCCATATTCTCGATGTTTGTTTTAAATTGATTTATAGTCCCTTTTAGTTTAATTATTATTGCATTAGTCTCAGTACGAACTGACTCAATATGCTCATCAAATAGTTGCTTAATATCATTTCAATGAATAATGATAGTCATAAATTTGTCATTTTTTATATTATTAGTTTATTATGTTTATTTTTTTTATTTATATATTAAACATGATGTACACACACACAAACATACGCACACATATACATATATACCACATATATATATATATATATATATATATATATATATATATATATATATATACACATACATACACACATATATATATATATATATATATATTTGTTCACTAGTTAAAATAATAATTATATTTAAATTGTATTATATAAATATATATGCGATAAGAAGATACATGTAAAAGACTTATTTATATTAAGTTCACGATCCAATAATAAAATCTATTTTTAGAACATTCTACATATCATGATGAATTTATAACACAGGAATTTATAATGTTTTCTCAATCTAGATATTAATATTGTATTCTCAGATTCTGCTTTCCTTAACAATATTCTTCCAATCATTTTCATATACATTAATATGTATTCTATTCAATGTCTCCCCATTCAAATGAGAATTTATAAACCATATCCCATGTCGTTTCTTCAAATATCTCTTGTTGTTTCCTACTATTTTTCTTACAATATCCTAAACCGGTCACAATATTTATCCCATTACTCTGATTCTCTTACTAAACCAATTCTATCGTCCAATAACACATCTATTTATAGTTTAATGTATCTCTTAAACAATATAAAATATGGAGAGCATCCTATAAATGTCTATGGAATTAAATGATATGCTAAAACAAACTAATATATATGCAGAAAATATTGCCTTTTCAGTCTTATATAAAGTTCTCTTTTAATAATAAGCGATTCTCTGTTATTCCATTTATTTGTAGGTAATACAGTGCATTATTTGATATCTTAATTATATTTATCTAGTCAAAATTTAAGTAATCAATATAGAAAGTTAATATCTCTACTCGAATGAAATTATTCACACGGATATTCCATATATTATAAACCATTTTTCTTGAAATATGTGTTACTACAGTTGATGCTTTCTGATCTCTAGCGTCTACAACTAACTTTACTCTATCATGACCATCACATAAAGCAGAATACTACCCATCCCATTGTTGTCTTTATTTACAGATTCAAACCCGATACAATTTGATAGTAATCGAGTACGGTACATATCTCATTTGAATCTATGTACAGTGTACATTGTACACTGTACAATGTACAGTGTATATAAGTAATTTGATAAGGGTGTACATTGTACAGTGTACAGTGTACAATGTACACCCTTATCTAATTACTTACGTTTGACCAGATGCACTTCAATCTATATTTAGATATGCACCTGCTTGATCTTTGATGACATGAATCATTATGAATTATTGTATAGCTATCCTTCTTTATTTAAATGGGTATTATAATTTGTTTATCTTTAGATCCATTAATCTGACAATTCGGTACAAATTATGTTCGATAACTACTAGAATCACATATTTTACATTAACCAAGTTAAGTTCTATAAATTCCTGTGTTGGTTTAACAACTATTTTCACAATTTTCAATAACTTCACTGCGATCTCAATATCATTATCATTAGACAAATGTATATATATCTAGTCTAATTTGAACTATTTCTATAATATTTGTTTCAGTGGTATAGTGTTATAGGGGTATAATAATATATGGACATAAGGGTGAACATGGCTATACGAGAGTGGAGATAATGATAAGATTTTGAATGAATTTCAGGTAAATACTGTGGCTGAAAGTTAGTGTGGGAATGAGGGAGATGCTTGTATATAAGGTCAAAGGCGATATAGAAGGTGACATATACTCTAAAGTCATCACCTTGGTGATGTAGATATTGTGAATTTGTTCGAATACGAGGTTTTTAGGATGGAATGAGCGACAACTATGATTGATACTGAATCAGAAGCTGAGAATTATAATCTATAGAATGTAAGCTTCTAAGCTTAAATTATAAGATTAATTATTCGATAACATAATTTAACTATAGTTATTAATCTGAATTAGAAAAGTAAATAATTCAATAATAATGAATTGTATAATAATACTGTACATTTTATTAGGAACCAAATTCTTATTTATAATATATATTTTATAATAGTGAATTATATGTATCTGATCGGAACAATACATTACGAATGAGTCGTGTAATTTAGGATTTATTATAATAATTGAAACTTCGATCTACAAGAAATATTTGCAAGTTGTTTAGATTATAGAATATTTATTTGAAATTTCTATTAGAAAAAATATACTTCTCAAGTAAATAATTATGTTTATATAAATTAGAACTTAATTATTTAAACCTTTTAATTATTTAAGCCTATAATAAAGACGTGTGTAGTCGCGTATAGTGAAGTCCCGGATAGTGAATTCACATATAGTGAAATCGCATATAGTGAAATTGCATATAGTGGAATCGTATATAGTGAAGTCTCGTATAGTGAAGTCGTGTATTGTGAAATCGCATAGAGTGAAATCGCATATAGTGAAATTGCATATAGTGGAATCGCATATAGTGAAGTCTCGTATAGTGAAGTCGTGTATAGTAAAGTCGTGTATAGTGAAGTCGTGTATAGTGAATTCGTGTATAGTGAAGTCGTGTATAGTGAAGTCGTGTATAGTGAATTCGCGTATAGTGAAGTCGTGTATAGTGAAGTCGTGTATAGTGAATTCGTGTATAGTGAAGTCGTGTATAGTGAAGTCGTGTATAGTGAAGTCGTGTATAGTGAAGTCGTGTATAGTGAAGTCGTGTTTAGTGAAGTTGTGCATAGTGAAGTCGTGTATAGTGAAGTCGTGTATAGTAAAGTCGTGTATAGTAAATTCGTGTATAGTGATGTCGTGTATAGTGAAGTCGTGTAAAGTGAAGTCGTGTATAGTGAAGTCATGTATAGTAAATTCATGTATAGTGATGTCGTGTATAGTGAAGTCGTGTATAGTGAAGTCGTGTATCGTGAAGTCGTATATAGTGAAGTCGTGTATAGTGAAGTCGTGTATAGTAAATTCGTGTATAGTTATGTCGTGTATAGTGAAGTCGTGTATAGTGAAGTCGTGTATAGTGAAGTCGTGTATAGTGAAGTCGTGTATAGTGAAGTCGTGTATAGTAAATTCATGTATAGTGATGTCGTGTATAGTGAAGTCATGTATAGTGAAGTCGTGTATAGTGAAGTCGTGTAAAGTGAAGTCGTGTATAGTGAAGTCGTGTATAGTAAATTCATGTATAGTGATGTCGTGTATAGTGAAGTCATGTATAGTGAAGTCGTGTATAGTGAAGTCGCGTATAGTGAAGTCGTGTATAGTAAAGTCGTGTATAGTGAAGTCGTGTATAGTGAAGTTGTATATAGTAAATTCGTGTATAGTGAAGTCGTGTATAGTAAATTCGTGTATAGTTAAGTCGTGTATAGTAAATTCGTGTATAGTGAATTCGTGTATAGTGAAGTCGTGTATAGTGAAGTCGTGTATAGTGAAGTCGTGTATAATGAAGTCGTGTATAATGAAGTTGTATATAGTGAAGTCGCGTATATAGTCTCCAAATAATAAATATTAAATTATTTATTAACTTTATATCCACACATGCTTTCTTTTCAAGTACTTTGAAAGAAAAGATCTATTTTTTGTAAATAAAGAATGGAAAATAAAATTTAAAAACTAGAAAAGCAAAAATATAAAATTTATATTTAAAAATTAAATTATTAGTCTACATTTGCTTTGATTTTATCTATTTATCTATTTCATTGATTTCATGGTTTTATTAGATTATGAACATTAATGTACAACATTGCTCTAGATATATCTTCCCTACACTACTATTATTTATTATATATTTGTTGAAATGGTCGATGAATTTATTATTAATATATTCAAAATAACAAAATATATAGAAATGCAATAAAAATGCAATAATAACTCATTTCATAATACACTGCCTTAATATATACATAGTTTCCTGTATCTAAACATACCTCAACGATATGTAGATATGGAATAATGATTAACTACTTTTATACATGAACATACAATTAATAGCTCCCTCGTTTGGAAGTAACAATAGAATTGTATAGGTATTCTATAATTATTTAATTTTACAAATATTCTTAATTCATACGATAAAGAAACATCCATTACAATTGTTAACTGCAGTACTATATAATTAGACTACATATAATATATGTTTAAATAAATTAAATATTTATATATATATTAAATTTATTTGATATACAATCTAATTATTTTAACAGCAAACTATCAAAATATGCAATAATAAAATTTTGTAAAATATTTTTTACTATAATGATTGCAATCAAAGACCTGCTTACATTTAACATAGTAATGATAAATTAATATTTAAATCTATATATAGAAGTCTATCGTATAGATATTGCTTATTCCGTTCGCGTTAAGTCATTAATGTAACTGCCTCAATTCGAATGTTGAAATCGGTTTAATTCTCGCGATTAAGTGACACTCGCGAATCTTCAAATTCTATTTTCACACGCAAACCTCCTTTTTTGTAACGGTATCTAGACACCTCAAATTAGAGGAAATATGCTTCGTCAGGCTGGTGGATGTAGAGGTACATTGGCGAGATAGGAAGGCATTACTCCTTTGATTCGTAGTCACCATCGAAGGTGAACGAGATGCGTTCGATGCGGTCGGTAGCATTAATATAGACTGCGAAGGCCTTTTCGCTGATCAGGTGTAAACAATATTATCACATATACAATTACCTTGAAATGTATTTGAAATAACTTATCGTATTATCAGTTATTATTTACATCTGAAGATTATTGTAGAGGTTAAATCACATTAATGGTCAAATATAATGACGACACTAGTTCGAAATATAAATAGCTAACTTCTGTCCATTGAATGTCGAGTGCTCAGTTGTGTTCTATCAAATATAGTTAGCCCTCTCCTTGAATTCCTTTTTACATAAGAAAATATTGATTGATAATTGAAATAAGTAATTCGAATTTAGAATATATATAATGAATTAAGAATAGATAATGATTAAAAATTAGTATTATTAAAAATTCAATATATTTATATATATATATAATAAAATTCTAGAATTTTAATAAATTATAATATTGGATATTTACATATATTAGTATAATACACGTATAATAAAATTAATATTAAATTGTACGAATTGTATACACGTTATGCATAAATCCTTGTCAATCTTAGTAATACCATTATAGTAATTGAAATAACAAGGTGATAGTAGTATGTTTATTAAAATTCGATAATAGTAAAATATATTTTAATATACTTAAAAAATCATAGACAATTATGAATAATATATCTTAAAATAGGATATCTTAAAATATTAATAAAAACAGTAATTAAAATATATAATAGAATAACACCTAGGATCTAGAAACTGCAGTGAATTTGTTCAAGCAATATTTCAGAGTTAAAACAAATATAAATTAGATATAAATTTAATTTAAAAAGTCAAAATGAAAATTTGGAACTGTTTAAACGTTAATATAAAATAGCAAACATATTAAGATAATAAATATGCAAGGAAATGAGTGAATTGTGTTTAATCGTATAATATGGACAATAGAAATTATAAATGCATATTATTGGAAAAATCAAATATAAACTTAGATAAATTTAGAAAATGGAAAGCTCTACATTGAAGTCAACTAAATTAAGAAAACTCTTATAAACCAAAATCACGAAAACCTAAACGGAAGAAGATACACAACGCTAACTAATAAAGGCGCATAAGAAATCAATGTTTAGGAGAAGTTGATATATATTTAAGTAAAAGGAGTTATACTCTTCCTTCCTTTACTATGAACCTCGATTGGTAGGCTGCATTACATGGCGACCTCTAATAAGTATGCATTAAGTTAATATGGCGCTTAATTTGAAAATCGAGATTAATCAATACTTATCGTACCTTATGCGTCACAAAAGTAAATAATTACATTATACACATAATACCCAATACGGTGTAAATCTATACGTTTTATACTATCATATTAATGCATAGTTTAGCAAATCTCTATGTTTCTTTTTATCATTTGTAGTGCTAATATATGTTTTATTTATAATTTCACAAGCCTTCTAAGGAAGATCTCACAGAAAACAAGTCTGAACTTCTGCCCGAACACACAGTAGAGGTAGAAGTTGACGGCAGAGTTCGCTACCACCATAAGAGAGCTGACACATGTCAATCTTATGAGTAACGGTCTACTGAGCACCGCCTGGGTCAAGGTTGCCATGCATATATTGTCCACAATCGAGGGTACCTTTGGTTCGAAAAAACGTATTAAAATAAATGTAAAATACATTTCTTATACAAATTCTTAATGAGCCTATTCCTTAATTAGATCTTATTGTACATTTATAGATACTACTATTACGGCTTTTAATAACTTCTATCTTCTCATTTATATTATAGATTAATTTAGTAATCATTTATTAATAATTTTAAAGTACTATTAATTAATGTACACATATTAATTATTATCTTAATATTATTATTGTTTTATTATTTCATACATATAAACATAATTGCCTTTGCATGTAATCATATCATATATATCTATAGCTAACAGATAACTTTAGCTGTAATAAGATTACATAATTATGATTACCAGCCTGGCATACAAGAAACACTACTACAACTGAAATCAACATGGTAGTCAGGCTGTTTTCGCGGTGTTGACGTGACGTAATAGCCGAACTCTTGATGATCGATCTAGAAGTGGTATCCTTCTGTGGAATGCAAATAAACAATACGAATAAACTAAATATACCTCATTAGAATCTGTTAACAACACGATATCATTTTCATTGTAAGTAAGTAATAAAAAAACGCTTTATTTTTATATTTTCAAATACAATCTCCTTTCGTATATTTAGGTAGATACATTATAAACACTTTTGCTTAATTGTTATGTTTAAGTATCAAATAAATAGCATGACTTATGAGAGTGGATGATAAAACAAGGATATGAAAATCTGAAGAAGAAAAGTAAAATAAATTGTTAAGAAAAAGTTTGGCAAGAAAATAATTACATATGAGCAATAACATAATACAATAAAGGAAATAATGTGATAAACAATAAATAAAATAAAAAGAGTAAGTTATGAGAATAGTGAAAATTAAATCAGAGAAGTGAGATCTAAAGAAAGGAACTAAGTGTACAAGAAGGGGAAACAAAGAGTTGAATAGTAAATAGTTTATATTTGTGGGTAGAAAATATAAATTAACCTTAAGATTTATGGCAATGGTAGATCTTTTGACCGCTCTGCACAAAGCAGCATTTAGAGCAACCAGTGACAGGAATGGAATAAGAAGCATGACAACAATGTTCATGTATATAAAGTAAACATGTTGAAACATGTCTGAATTGCCTAGATCCGTCTTGGCGTATGTGATCTGGCGAAGGAGAGTTATGGGTTAGGTTCAAAACGTTGTGTTAGACTGATCAGGTTCTCTTTCGGTTAGACATAGAACCTAAACAAAATTATAGTGTTGGAAGATGTACGGGAATGAGTACTATATACATACCGTGGATGCCATGTGTGTAGTATATGAAGAGTGATATAAGGCTGTGATATAAGGTTGTACATGATGAATGCAAGATGATTGGTGGATTTATAAGAGTGGGTAAGGGATAAGAGGTAAGGGATATGGTTTGCAATTGCACAATATTAAAGGTTTGGCAATTAATGGATTTTCAATAAATTTATTTCAATTTATATGACACAATAAAGAGGAATTTGCTCTATCTACTTTATAGAAATGCCAACGTAATAAGTATAATCTAGTCCGGGATATTATTTATCTGTCTTTAATATAGATAACATATCTAATCTTCCGTAAATTGTATGGTTATTGGTATATAATAGTTATATTATAATAATTAGTGGTATCCGTAATTCTGTAATGTTGGTTAAGATTCTTTCTTATTTAAACACATGTTATGTCGTAGTATAATAATTATAATATCTATAATAATTAAGTATAATATCTATTAAATATAATATCTATAATAAGACTTATTAAGTGATGTATTACTAATGAAAGTACGAGTAAATTAACAGTCTTAAGATTAATAACAATTCGTAATTATCTGAGATTAAAATATTTGATTGCCTTTTGTTAAGTTGTATATAAGTAATAAGTTTATGAGTAATATTTTAACCTAAGAATTTCGTATAATGAGTTGGTTGTTTAAGATTAGAATTCATTTATAGTTTGTTATCCAGTTATTTATAAACCAAGACAATTCTGTAGATTTATATCATGTTTTATTTTTTTTAAAAGTCAGCATATAAAATAATCAATTTCAGAGAAGCATGCGATTTTTCATGCTTATCTATATCAGTCATATTTAAATTATAATAATTCATATGTTTAAGTTAATTTTGGAATAAGTTCTATTTTGTGGGAACTTTTCATGCAATTTTAATACGATATTAGACATTACTAGTGAATAATATATATTCGGTATTATTTCTTGGTAAATGTCATTGAAGGCTGAAGATGAGTCGTGTACAATTATTTAAATCGAATTATGATTGTTGAGTGAGGAATATATTGTATTTCATTTTATTAAAATTTGGTAAACTCCCATGAAAGATATATATTCTAAAATTGTACAAGACATCGGCACTGAATTTAATATATGTTGTATCCAATATATATATACAATAACGAATATAATAAATTTAAATATAGGATATATTAAAACACATATTCAATAATTTACGTTAGGAATATAGTTATATATATATATATATATATATATATATATATATATATATGTATATATGTATATATATACAAGTCCTTCTGTTTAAAAGTTTAGAAATATTATTAATATTATTAATATATTTTTTTAAATACTTAATATTTTATTAATAATATATGCATTAAATTAATAGTTTTATAAATAAAATCTCCTACGGATTTATTAATATTAATTTCACTATTTAATTAATTAATATAGTAATAGGAATTATTTGTTATCTATATTAAGACATAATATATTAAAATTAACCAATGTATTGATTCTAGATCAAATGCATTTACAAAAATGTTAGATTATTAAATGATTTTCTTGGAAAAATTGCACCGTTTCATTAGCAAGCATTGTCCTTTATATTCACTGATTCATTCAATATTCCATTAATTTAATTATGTAAACTAATTAATGTAATACATTTAATTAGATACTATAGTTAGGTAATGTAATTAATATAATTTATTTAAATAATAAAATGGGATCTATAATAATATTCCATTTTCGAATTTTTTAAATTAATTTATCAGAAATTAATGTTTTTAACATTATTACAACGTTTCTTAATTAGAACTGAGAGGTTTACCCTTTTAAATCAATTTAAATAGAATGTGTTATATTAAAGATATTAGCTTATCTAAAAACCAAATTTAGATATAAATAATATATTGATGTTAACATAAATAAAAACTAATATATAAAAGAATTATTAAAATGTCGGATTTCCAATTTTTCTATTACAGTAACATACATTATTTTAGTGGATTACTAATTAACTAATTAAAAATTTAGAATTAACAATTTTGCTTTGATAAGTTTGATTAAATATTCATCAATAACTTATTATAAAGTGATCAAATAACTTTTACTCGTTCCATTCAAATGTACCTAATTTATTAAATTAATTTAAAATTTCAATAAATTTCAAATGAGCCATATGATAATATAATTGATTTTGAAATTACCAGGAAATGACTTGAATTATATATTTATCTTATCAAATTATTGTTGATATTCAAAGTAATTACCTTAATAAGATTATATTTATAATGATTTACTATTTACTATATATATATATATATATATATATATATATATCGTATATATATATATATATATATATATATATATATATATATCGTATATATATATATATATATATATATATATATATATATCGTATATATGTTATCAAAGTGATGATAGAATAGTTATCTAACATATTTTATAATTTATAAATGTATGCTATTTAGAATACATACTTAACTACTAATAATGAATTAGTTATCGTAACCTGGTAATCGTCGGTGTTTGATATGCGGATGTACACATATCGATACTCCAACATCCGGGGAACGTTGTACAGCGTGGCACTTACGATAATGGCCGCAAGCGACCTCCTGGCCCTCGACGGGTTGCACCAAGCCGCCGAACGCAACGGATGGCAGACGGCGATGTACCTTTCGAACGTGAAACCAACCGTAGTGTAGATGGAGCAAGTCTGCGTCGAGGCGATGTGGATATGTTAAGAATCGCATCCGGGTAATGTTAGCGCATGCGTTAGTACGTGCGTTGGGGGTTATGTAGATAGTAGAGTTGGCTATTATTAGTTGGATAATATGACGTGTGTGGTATATATATATATATATATATATATATATATATATATATATCTTAATCGAATGTGAATAAGATGTGTGCACTAGAGGTGTACATTTCTTGAGATAACATCGCCAGTGAAATAAATATAACAACAAATACGTGTCATGTGAATAAATATCGGGGAATTAATTGTAAAGGAAATAAGAGATGTAGTGTAAATGGGATATAAGAGAGGGAGTGCAAATTGGAGTGTAAAGTGGAGTGTAACGGGTAGATATGAAACGTAGTGTAAATTAGAGTGTAAAGGGAAGCTAAGAGAAGAAGTGTATAGTGGAGTGCAAAATAGAGTGTAAAATGGAGTGTAACATGGAGTGTAAAGTAGAGAGCATATATGAGCATACATCACTATAGTGATGTATAAACTGGAGTATAAAGGTGAGTTTAAAGTGGAGTGTAAAGTGGAGTGTAAAAGGGAGTGTGAAGTAGAGTGTAAAAGGGAGTTTAACGTAGAGTGCAAATAGTTTAAGTAGTTTGTATTTACCTGTGTTACTATATAATGTATGCGTTAATGTGAGATTTGAATTAGTGTAAGGTGTGAGTTAATGTGAGTTATGACTTAATGTAAGATGTGAGTTAATGTGAGTTATGACTTAATGTAAGGTGTGAGTTAATGTGAGTTATGACTTAATGTAAGGTGTGAGTTAATGTGAGTTAATGTGAGTTATGACTTAATGTAAGGTGTGAGTTAATGTGAACTATGACTTAATATAAGATGTGAGTTAATGTGAGTTATAACTTAATGTAAGGTGTGAGTTCATGTGAGATATGACTTAATGTAAGGTGTGAGTTAATGTGAGTTAAAGTGAATTATGACTTAATGTAAGGTGTGAGTTAATGTGAGATAAAACTTAATGTAAGGTGTGAGTTAATGTTAGTTAATGTGAGTTATGACTAAATGTAAGGTGTGAGTAAATGTGAGTTATGACTTAATGTAAGGTGTGAGTTAATGTGAGTTATGACTTAATGTAAGGTGTGAGTTAATGTGAGTTATGACTTAATGTAAGGTGTGAGTTAATGTGAGTTAATGTGAGTTATGACTTAATGTAAGGTGTGAGTCAATGTGAGCTATGACTTAATGTAAGATGTGAGTTAATGTAAGTTATAACTTAATGTAAGATGTGAGTTCATGTGAGATATGACTTAATGTAAGGTGTGAGTAAATGTGAGTTAAAGTGAGTTATGACTTAATGTAAGGTGTGAGTTAATGTGAGATAAAACTTAATGTAAGGTGTGAGTTAATGTTAGTTAATGTGAGTTATGACTAAATGTAAGGTGTGAGTTAATGTGAGTTATGACTTAATGTAAGGTGTGAGTTAATGTGAGTTATGACTTAATGTAAGGTGTGAGTTAATGTGAGTTATGACTTAATGTAAGGTGTGAGTTAATGTGAGTTATGACTTAATGTAAGATGTGAGTTAATGTGAGATATGACTTAATGTAAGGTGTGAGTTAATGTGAGATTTGAATTAGTGTAAGGTGTGAGTTAATGTGAGTTATGACTTAATGTAAGGTGTGAGTTAATGTGAGTTATGACTAAATGTAAGGTGTAAGTTACTGTGAGTTATGACGTAATATAAGATGTGAGTTAATGTGAGTTATGACTTAATGTAAGATGTGAGTTAATGTGAGTTATGACTTAATGTAAGATGTGAGTTAAAGTGAGTTATGACTTAATGTAAGGTGTGAGTTAATGTTAGTTATGACTTAATGTAAGGTGTGAGTTAATGTAAGTTAATGTGAGTTATGACTTAATGTAAGATGTGAGCTAATGAGAGTTATGACTTAATGTAAGGTGTGAGTTAATGTGAGTTATGACTTAATGTAAGATGTGAGTTAATGTGAGATATGACTTAGTGTAAGGTGTGAGTTAATGTGAGATATGACTTAATGTAAGGTGTGAGTTAATGTGAGTTATGACGTAATGTAAGATGTGAGTTAATGTGAGTTATGACTTAATGTAAGATGTGAGTTAATGTGAGTTATGACTTAATGTAAGATGTGAGTTAAAGTGAGTTATGACATAATGTAAGGTATGAGGTAATGTGAGTTATGACTTAATGTAAGGTGTGAGTTAATGTGAGTTATGACGTAATGTAAAGTGTGAGTTAATGTGAGTTATGACTTAATGTAAGGTGTGAGTTAATGTGAGATATGACTTAATGTAAGGTGTGAGTTAATGTGAGTTAATGTGAGTTATGACTTAATGTAAGGTGTGAGTTAATGTGAGTTATGACTTAATATAAGGTGTGAGTTAATGTGAGTTAATGTGAGTTATGACTTAATGTAAGGTGTGAGTTAATGTGAGTTATGACTTAATGTAAGGTGTGAGTTAATGTCAGTTATGACTTAATGTAAGGTTTGACTTATGTGAGTTATGACGTAATGTAAAGTGTGAGTTAATGTGAGTTATGACGTAATGTAAAGTGTGAGTTAATGTTAAGTATGAATAAGTTTTGTAAATAAAAAAATATTGGATAATTATTTTTTAAAGTTGTTTATCCTCGAATTTATATATGAGTTAGTTAAGTTACTTTTAGTTAGTTACTTTTAGTTAATTACTTTTTTAGTTAGTTAATTAGTTATAGTAATCTTATTTATGTATTATATAGACGAATATTAGTATTTTGTAGATGTCAGTTTCAGAAATTGTTAATAATTTTAGTTAATACATTGTTTTGTCATCAATAAAATGTGTTTATCTGGTATTACATAAAATATAGTTACATCACTTTGCATCTCTTTGTTCATCAGTATTTATTATTTCGATGAGTGATAGCAGATAGTAACGGATATTTATTTAAAAAAAATATAAATTCTGTTTTTTATAGTTGTTGTTATTTGTATTTAAGCTATTTATTTCTGTTCCCGGTAAGTCATTTTATTACTTTATATTCGGTATTATTTGTACATTGTTTACAGATATGAATAAATAGGTAAACGTATTTCTTGATACGATTACATATTATATGCCAGATTCATGCTTAGATTCGTTATTATGTTAAATTAATACATTTGTTATATTTACATCAATTATATTATGTGTAGAATGTATATCATATGTATATTATATATGTTATGTATGTTATTTAGTATAAGTAGGGGATACTTGAGTTTGTAGGTTGATAAAGTATTAATGAGTTGAGGTCAGGTGGAATATTGTGTATTTTGAAATTAAGCAGGATGAGTTCAATTTAGTTAAGTATAGTTCAGTCTGAGTTTGGGACAGTTTACTCTGAGTAGTATAAGTACTTTGCTAATATGTTTAGTGGAGTAAATATCTATAGCGGCTTGTTTACTATCACGGAATGTTTTCTATTATCGGACAAAGTAGTTTATTATGCATTAAGGTGATCTAAATTAACCGGAAATGGTCAAATCTTTATAGGATCTACAATGATATTGTAATATGTATTCAGTTACTGGTCATTATCACTATAGGCTATTCGATTAGATTATTATTAAATTCTTCCATTTCTTCTTTACGTAATTCTACATATTTTAGTGTTTAATGAAATATATATTTGGTTTCGGTACTATTAATAAATTTTTTGTTGTGGTATACAGTTTTATTTATTTAAACAGTTGCGTGTAAATATTTAATTAAGATATATGTTGTGTTTTGATAGAGAAATGCTAAGGTATTGTTAGACATGTGTTTACGAGATATGTAGGTTTATGTTTTAAGGTGTGTCTTGGGGTATATGATAGGTGTGTTTGGGTATATATTAGGTTATTTTGAATGTATGTTATGTGGTTATATACGGTCATTGCTATTAGTCTTACTTACATACTGGAGGTATTTTAGTGGTGTTAGAATTTAAGTTGGGTCGCTTATGAAATGCGTTGGGCATGAAACAATTAAAGTATTGCTTATGAAATAATGATTATTGTTTATTTTATAGTAAGTTATGTGTGGTGTATTTTATGGTGAGTTGGGAGACGTGGTTTGTTATTGTTGGGTTTATATAGGTATTTAATAAGAAGTCCGTTGGGTATACACTTTTGAATAAGTATTGAGTGTGTTCGGGTATTTATAAAATGTGCTGAAGGATATGTATCGGATTAGTTGAGGTTACTTAGTGGTTATGGTTAGCTAACTATTTAACACTCGTTAACCTGTGCTATCAACGCTATCGGGTAAGCTACCGGATGCAGATAAGGGTATATTGCGTAATAGCTGGAGAGCCTTCCGGTTGCGAAGTAGATAGTGGGCAGAGCCATAAATAGGATCAGGGATATTAGAACCACGATATCGAAACATCCGAGAGCTGGTCGAGTGGAACAAGACATTAAAGGCGTAGTTTATCAATAATAAGGTCGGAGTATTTGAAGTATGCAACTGGAAGTACATATTTGTACATCGTTGATTTAGAAGCTTACTTATATACTAGACATCGTCCGTTTGATTAAGTTACAACTACAGCCAGTTCTAAGTAACGGCATAGAAGATGTTTTATTTCTCAATGTGCAATTAAAAATAACATTCATAAGCATGGTATTTAAACACATATATATTTTAGATAAGCCATAAGACATAGTAATATAAGGTATTATCTAATAATTTCATAATTATATAGTTCCGAATTCAAGTTAATTTTAACATTTTTAACAAATTACTAAGTTATATTATTAAGTAATATTATTAAGTAATATTATTAAGTAATATTATTAAGTAATATTATTAAGTAATATTATTAAGTAATATTATTAAGTAATATTATTAAGTAATATTATTAAGTAATATTATTAAGTAATATTATTAAGTAATATTATTAAGTAATATTATTAAGTAATATTATTAAGTAATATTATTAAGTAATATTATTAAGTAATATTATTAAGTAATATTATTAAGTAATATTATTAAGTAATATTATTAAGTAATATTATTAAGTAATATTATTAAGTAATATTATTAAGTAATATTATTAAGTAATATTATTAAGTAATATTATTAAGTAATATTATTAAGTAATATTATTAAGTAATATTATTAAGTAATATTATTAAGTAATATTATTAAGTAATATTATTAAGTAATATTATTAAGTAATATTATTAAGTAATATTATTAAGTAATATTATTAAGTAATATTATTAAGTAATATTATTAAGTAATATTATTAAGTAATATTATTAAGTAATATTATTAAGTAATATTATTAAGTAATATTATTAAGTAATATTATTAAGTAATATTATTAAGTAATATTATTAAGTAATATTATTAAGTAATATTATTAAGTAATATTATTAAGTAATATTATTAAGTAATATTATTAAGTAATATTATTAAGTAATATTATTAAGTAATATTATTAAGTAATATTATTAAGTAATATTATTAAGTAATATTATTAAGTAATATTATTAAGTAATATTATTAAGTAATATTATTAAGTAATATTATTAAGTAATATTATTAAGTAATATTATTAAGTAATATTATTAAGTAATATTATTAAGTAATATTATTAAGTAATATTATTAAGTAATATTATTAAGTAATATTATTAAGTAATATTATTAAGTAATATTATTAAGTAATATTATTAAGTAATATTATTAAGTAATATTATTAAGTAATATTATTAAGTAATATTATTAAGTAATATTATTAAGTAATATTATTAAGTAATATTATTAAGTAATATTATTAAGTAATATTATTAAGTAATATTATTAAGTAATATTATTAAGTAATATTATTAAGTAATATTATTAAGTAATATTATTAAGTAATATTATTAAGTAATATTATTAAGTAATATTATTAAGTAATATTATTAAGTAATATTATTAAGTAATATTATTAAGTAATATTATTAAGTAATATTATTAAGTAATATTATTAAGTAATATTATTAAGTAATATTATTAAGTAATATTATTAAGTAATATTATTAAGTAATATTATTAAGTAATATTATTAAGTAATATTATTAAGTAATATTATTAAGTAATATTATTAAGTAATATTATTAAGTAATATTATTAAGTAATATTATTAAGTAATATTATTAAGTAATATTATTAAGTAATATTATTAAGTAATATTATTAAGTAATATTATTAAGTAATATTATTAAGTAATATTATTAAGTAATATTATTAAGTAATATTATTAAGTAATATTATTAAGTAATATTATTAAGTAATATTATTAAGTAATATTATTAAGTAATATTATTAAGTAATATTATTAAGTAATATTATTAAGTAATATTATTAAGTAATATTATTAAGTAATATTATTAAGTAATATTATTAAGTAATATTATTAAGTAATATTATTAAGTAATATTATTAAGTAATATTATTAAGTAATATTATTAAGTAATATTATTAAGTAATATTATTAAGTAATATTATTAAGTAATATTATTAAGTAATATTATTAAGTAATATTATTAAGTAATATTATTAAGTAATATTATTAAGTAATATTATTAAGTAATATTATTAAGTAATATTATTAAGTAATATTATTAAGTAATATTATTAAGTAATATTATTAAGTAATATTATTAAGTAATATTATTAAGTAATATTATTAAGTAATATTATTAAGTAATATTATTAAGTAATATTATTAAGTAATATTATTAAGTAATATTATTAAGTAATATTATTAAGTAATATTATTAAGTAATATTATTAAGTAATATTATTAAGTAATATTATTAAGTAATATTATTAAGTAATATTATTAAGTAATATTATTAAGTAATATTATTAAGTAATATTATTAAGTAATATTATTAAGTAATATTATTAAGTAATATTATTAAGTAATATTATTAAGTAATATTATTAAGTAATATTATTAAGTAATATTATTAAGTATATTATTAAGTAATATTATTAAGTATATTATTAAGTAATATTATTAAGTAATATTATTAAGTAATATTATTAAGTAATATTATTAAGTAATATTATTAAGTAATATTATTAAGTAATATTATTAAGTAATATTATTAAGTAATATTATTAAGTAATATTATTAAGTAATATTATTAAGTAATATTATTAAGTAATATTATTAAGTAATATTATTAAGTAATATTATTAAGTAATATATTAAGTAATATTATTAAGTAATATTATTAAGTAATATTATTAAGTAATATTATTAAGTAATATTATTAAGTAATATTATTAAGTAATATTATTAAGTAATATTATTAAGTAATATTATTAAGTAATATTATATATTAAGTAATATTATTAAGTAATATTATTAAGTAATATTATTAAGTAATATTATTAAGTAATATTATTAAGTAATATTATTAAGTAATATTATTAAGTAATATTATTAAGTAATATTATTAAGTAATATTATTAAGTAATATTATTAAGTAATATTATTAAGTAATATTATTAAGTAATATTATTAAGTAATATTATTAAGTAATATTATTAAGTAATATTATTAAGTAATATTATTAAGTAATATTATTAAGTAATATTATTAAGTAATATTATTAAGTAATATTATTAAGTAATATTATTAAGTAATATTATTAAGTAATTATTAAGTAATATTATTAAGTAATATTCTATTAATAATGTATATAATGTTAGTAATTAACAGTTACATTTAGATATGATGGAAACAAATAGTGCATATTGTGTTGATTTTAGAGCTAACCTATCAAGTAGATAGATGTTGACGACTTCATCTTAGGATGAGATAGAACAACAATTGATAAGAGATTTCCCAGCACCCCGAGTGCGGCAATTATATTTCC
>OZ038317.1:14385783-14529833 GCA_964035775.1 Osedax frankpressi | reverse complement strand
TTGATATTATTATTCCTTTTTTATCTGTATCTATATTTAGTATTATCTATATTTAGCATTATCTATATTTAGCATTATCTATATTTAGCATTATCTATATCTATATCTATCTTAATATTTATCATTATATTTATCTGTAACTATATCGTGATAGTTATCGTTATAGTTAATAGTATCAAGTTGTAAATAATTACAGTTATTAAATAATCACGTTTTTCAATCTCAAAATATATATGTTGTTCATTGTTAAGAGTTGGGAAATGAATCGATACATTCCAATGTTCCTATAGATAAATATGTTTATAAGACTTTTTTGAACAATTCGTTGTGTATTTTAGCTCTTTCATTCGTGAATTAGTGAATAGCTATGAAGTGTCAGGATCTCTTTTAGGATCTTTAGGAGCTAATGAGAATCTTTAACAGCAGAAGAGTGTTGGTATAATGATCATTAAAGTATTCAACATAACTAACAGTAGAAATTATACGAATAATTGTATATATAACTGATTCTACAATAGTTTATATATATATATATATATATATATATATATATATTTAAATTAAATGTATTACAACTGTGTTTATGTGAGTGTATTAGCAAGTATTTTATATTAACCTTGAATTATTATAATCCATTTTTATTTTCTCTATTTGTATGATTATTTAATTATACATAAAACATTTATTTTAAATATAACCATTTACTTTTAAAACCAATAATTAATGAAATATGATATTGTGTAATACATACAACTATATTTAAATAGAAAACATATGTATTCATATTCGAACATTACTAGCACCTCTAGCGACAGGAAATATCTATCACTGATTATAAACTAAGCACATTTCATGAATCCTAGAATAATTTATATATTTTATTTTACAAGGTAAAAATAATTTTAAACATTGTGTTCTTTTAAACTTATTAATTTTATTTTATAAAATTAATATATTTTATAATATAACCATTCTAACCATATATTATAATCTATTATCTACCTGGATTACTATACAGCATATAATATGTGTTATAATATTGTATACTGGTATTATTTATAAAATTATATTTAATCATATTTTATGGTAAATATATAACATTATATGTTAAATAAATAAATTATCCAATTGAATTAATCTATGCAATATAATAATTGATCAAATCTCAAATTTGTGAACATAATATTATTATATTTAATTATATCAACACATTGACTATAGACTATATATTTATATTTAATATTTATATTTAATGTTCCTATATTAACAAGTTCCTATATTAACAAGTTCCTATATTAACAAGTTCCTATATTAACAAGTTCCTATATTAACAAGTTCCTATATTAACAAGTTCCTATATTAACAAGTTCCTATATTAACAAGTTCCTATATTAACAAGTTCCTATATTAACAAGTTCCTATATTAACAAGTTCCTATATTAACAAGTTCCTATATTAACAAGTTCCTATATTAACAAGTTCCTATATTAACAAGTTCCTATATTAACAAGTTCCTATATTAACAAGTTCCTATATTAACAAGTTCCTATATTAACAAGTTCCTATATTAACAAGTTCCTATATTAACAAGTTCCTATATTAACAAGTTCCTATATTAACAAGTTCCTATATTAACAAGTTCCTATATTAACAAGTTCCTATATTAACAAGTTCCTATATTAACAAGTTCCTATATTAACAAGTTCCTATATTAACAAGTTCCTATATTAACAAGTTCCTATATTAACAAGTTCCTATATTAACAAGTTCCTATATTAACAAGTTCCTATATTAACAAGTTCCTATATTAACAAGTTCCTATATTAACAAGTTCCTATATTAACAAGTTCCTATATTAACAAGTTCCTATATTAACAAGTTCCTATATTAACAAGTTCCTATATTAACAAGTTCCTATATTAACAAGTTCCTATATTAACAAGTTCCTATATTAACAAGTTCCTATATTAACAAGTTCCTATATTAACAAGTTCCTATATTAACAAGTTCCTATATTAACAAGTTCCTATATTAACAAGTTCCTATATTAACAAGTTCCTATATTAACAAGTTCCTATATTAACAAGTTCCTATATTAACAAGTTCCTATTAACAAGTTCCTATATTAACAAGTTCCTATATTAACAAGTTCTTATATTAACAAGTTCCTATCTTAATAAGTTCCTATATTAACAAGTTCCTATATTAACAAGTTCCTATATTAACAAGTTCCTATATTAACAAGTTCCTATATTAACAAGTTCCTATATTAACAAGTTCCTATATTAACAAGTTCCTATATTAACAAGTTCCTATATTAACAAGTTCCTATATTAACAAGTTCCTATATTAACAAGTTCCTATATTAACAAGTTCCTATATTAACAAGTTCCTATATTAACAAGTTCCTATATTAACAAGTTCCTATATTAACAAGTTCCTATATTAACAAGTTCCTATATTAACAAGTTCATATATTAACAAATTCCTATTAACAAGTTCCTATATTAACAAGTTCCTATATTAACAATTTCATATATTAATAAGTTCCTATATTAATGAGTTTCTACACTAACAAGTTCCTATATTAATAATTTCCTATATTAATAAGTTCCTATATTAACAAGTTACTATTAACAAGTTACTATATTAACAAGTTACTATATTAACAAGTTCCTATATTAACAAGTTCCTATATTAACAAGTTCCTATATTAACAAGTTCCTATATTAACAAGTTCCTATATTAACAAGTTCCTATATTAACAAGTTCCTATATTAACAAGTTCCTATATTAGCAAGTTCCTATATTAACAAGTTCCTATATTAACAAGTTCCTATATTAACAAGTTCCTATATTAACAAGTTCCTATATTAACAAGTTCCTATATTAACAAGTTCCTATATTAACAAGTTCCTATATTAACAAGTTCCTATATTAACAAGTTCCTATATTAACAAGTTCCTATATTAACAAGTTCCTATATTAACAAGTTCCTATATTAACAAGTGCCTATATTAACAAGTTCCTATATTAACAAGTTCCTATATTAACAAGTTCCTATATTAACAAGTTCCTATATTAACAAGTTCCTATATTAACAAGTTCCTATATTAACAAGTTCCTATATTAACAAGTTCCTATATTAACAAGTTCCTATATTAACAAGTTCCTATATTAACAAGTTCCTATATTAATAAGTTCATATATTAACAAGTTCCTATATTAATAAGTTCATATATTAACAAGTTCCTATATTAACAAGTTTCTACATTAACAAGTTCCTATATTAACAAGTTCATATATTAACAAGTTCCTATATTAACAATTTCATATATTAATAAGTTCCTATATTAATGAGTTTCTACACTAACAAGTTCCTATATTAATAATTTCCTATATTAATAAGTTCCTATATTAACAAGTTCCTATATTAACAAGTTACTATTAACAAGTTACTATATTAACAAGTTCCTATATTAATAAGTTCCTATATTAACAAGTTCATATATTAACAAATTCCTATATAAATAAGTTCCTATATTAACAAGTTCAAATAAATAAGTTCCTATATTAACAAGCTCATATATTAATAAGTTCCTATATTAACAAGTTCTTATCTTAACAAGTTCCTATATTAATGAGTTTCTACATCAACAAGTTCCTATATTAACAAGTTCCTATATTAACAAGTTCCTATATTAACAAGTTCCTATATTAACAAGTTCCTATATTAACAAGTTCCTATATTAACAAGTTCCTATATTAACAAGTTCCTATATTAACAAGTTCCTATATTAACAAGTTCCTATATTAACAAGTTCCTATATTAACAAGTTCCTATATTAACAAGTTCCTATATTAACAAGTTCCTATATTAACAAGTTCATATATTAACAAATTCCTATTAACAAGTTCCTATATTAACAAGTTCCTATATTAACAATTTCATATATTAATAAGTTCCTATATTAATGAGTTTCTACACTAACAAGTTCCTATATTAATAATTTCCTATATTAATAAGTTCCTATATTAACAAGTTACTATTAACAAGTTACTATATTAACAAGTTCCTATATTAACAAGTTCCTATATTAACAAGTTCCTATATTAACAAGTTCCTATATTAGCAAGTTCCTATATTAACAAGTTCCTATATTAACAAGTTCCTATATTAACAAGTTCCTATATTAACAAGTTCCTATATTAACAAGTTCCTATATTAACAAGTTCCTATATTAACAAGTTCCTATATTAACAAGTTCCTATATTAACAAGTTCCTATATTAACAAGTTCCTATATTAACAAGTTCCTATATTAACAAGTTCCTATATTAACAAGTTCCTATATTAACAAGTTCCTATATTAACAAGTTCCTATATTAACAAGTTCCTATATTAACAAGTTCCTATATTAACAAGTTCCTATATTAACAAGTTCCTATATTAACAAGTTCCTATATTAACAAGTTCCTATATTAACAAGTTCCTATATTAATAAGTTCATATATTAACAAGTTCCTATATTAATAAGTTCATATATTAACAAGTTCCTATATTAACAAGTTTCTACATTAACAAGTTCCTATATTAACAAGTTCATATATTAACAAGTTCCTATATTAACAATTTCATATATTAATAAGTTCCTATATTAATGAGTTTCTACACTAACAAGTTCCTATATTAATAATTTCCTATATTAATAAGTTCCTATATTAACAAGTTCCTATATTAACAAGTTACTATTAACAAGTTACTATATTAACAAGTTACTATATTAACAAGTTCCTATATTAATAAGTTCCTATATTAACAAGTTCATATATTAACAAATTCCTATATAAATAAGTTCCTATATTAACAAGTTCAAATAAATAAGTTCCTATATTAACAAGCTCATATATTAATAAGTTCCTATATTAACAAGTTCTTATCTTAACAAGTTCCTATATTAATGAGTTTCTACATTAACAAGTTCCTATATTAACAAGTTCCTATATTAACAAGTTCCTATATTAACAAGTTCCTATATTAACAAGTTCCTATATTAACAAGTTCCTATATTAACAAGTTCCTATATTAACAAGTTCCTATATTAACAAGTTCCTATATTAACACGTTCCTATATTAACAAGTTCCTATATTAACAAGTTCCTATATTAACAAGTTCCTATATTAACAAGTTCCTATATTAACAAGTTCCTATATTAACAAGTTCATATACTAACAAGTTCCTATATTAATAAGTTCCTATATTAACAAGTTCCTATATTAATAAGTTCCTATACTAACAAGTTCCTATATTAACAAGTTCCTATATTAACAAGTTCCTATATTAACAAGTTCCTATATTAACAAGTTCCTATATTAACAAGTTCCTATATTAACAAGTTCCTATATTAACAAGTTCCTATATTAACAAGTTCCTATATTAACAAATTTCTATATTAACAAGTTCCTATATTAACAAGTTCCTATATTAACAAGTTCCTATATTAACAAGTTCCTATATTAACAAGTTCCTATATTAACAAGTTCCTATATTAACAAGTTCATATACTAACAAGTTCCTATACTAACAAGTTCCTATATTAACAAGTTCCTATATTAACAAGTTCATATACTAACAAGTTCCTATATTAATAAGTTCCTATATTAACAAGTTCCTATATTAACAAGTTCCTATATTAACAAGTTCCTATATTAACAAGTTCCTATATTAACAAGTTCCTATATTAACAAGTTCCTATATTAACAAGTTCCTATATTAACAAGTTCCTATATTAACAAGTTCCTATATTAACAAGTTCCTATATTAACAAGTTCCTATATTAACAAGTTCCTATATTAACAAGTTCCTATATTAACAAGTTCCTATATTAACAAGTTCCTATATTAACAAGTTCCTATATTAACAAGTTCCTATATTAACAAGTTCCTATATTAACAAGTTCCTATATTAACAAGTTCCTATATTAACAAGTTCCTATATTAGCAAGTTCCTATATTAACAAGTTCCTATATTAACAAGTTCCTATATTAACAAGTTCCTATATTAACAAGTTCCTATATTAACAAGTTCCTATATTAACAAGTTCCTATATTAACAAGTTCCTATATTAACAAGTTCCTATATTAACAAGTTCCTATATTAACAAGTTCCTATATTAACAAGTTCCTATATTAACAAGTTCCTATATTAACAAGTTCCTATATTAACAAGTTCCTATATTAACAAGTTCCTATATTAACAAGTTCCTATATTAACAAGTTCCTATATTAACAAGTTCCTATATTAACAAGTTCCTATATTAACAAGTTCCTATATTAACAAGTTCCTATATTAACAAGTTCCTATACTAATAAGTTCATATATTAACAAGTTCTTATATTAACAAGTTCCTATTAACAAGTTCCTATATTAACAAGTTCCTATATTAACAAGTTCCTATATTAACAAGTTCATATATTAACAAGTTATTATATTAACAAATTATTATATTAACAAGTTCCTATATTAACTAGTTCCTATATTAACAAGTTCCTATATTAACAAGTTCCTATATTAAAAAGTTATTATAATAAAAAGTTCCTATTTATTATTACTTGCATCTTAACAATTTCGTATATTAAAGTTTCTAAAATTTCCTATCTTAACAAGATATATCTTATTGTAACATTATTAATTTCCTATTTTAACAGGTTCCTTAATATGGTTATTATATTAACAATTTCATAAAATATATATATTAATTAATAATAATAATAACCTTAATCATTTTCTTACTTACCAAGTACTTACCATAAAAAGTTCCTATATTAACAATGTACTTACTTTACATGTCCTTGAAGTAAAACTTTCTTATCTTAATAATTGTTCCTCATAATAAATCGTATTCTAATTTTAAATGATTGCAATACTTTCATATGCTTTTTATTATATGTTATTTATCCACAGAATTAATTTTTAACTATACCGACTATTTATTTGTTAATAAATATATATTTCAATATTCTTTCTATATTATAATACTCTTATTTTCATATAAATATTTTTTATTTCAATGATTACCTAATATTTATAAACTTACATTTTAATTAATTATTGCTATACTTGTATCCAATATTATAAATTTATGTCGCTTATTGTAAAACACAATATACATATATATATATATATATATATATATATATATATATATATGTGTGTGTATGTTCATTAATTATACTATAGCTTCATTGAACCGATATAAGTATAGTAATATATATCCATATTTACTAAAACTTACACATATATATATTTTTTCATAAAATTATTATAAATTGTAAGAACAGAATATAATTGTATTGTTAAAGAATACTTGTAACTTACTTAAACTTACTGATATTATTAGAGAGAATTGTATATCTATTAAGACTTAAGTTAATCAAATATATTGTTTTTGTAATATGAATTATACGAAGAAGTAATATATACTGCAAAAGCCATATTCATTTAATATATGATACAAAGATAGTGAGATAATTAGTTTGGCTGCACTTTTCATATTTTAAATTCACCTATTTAGAGTTAACAAATTAATAACAATATCAAAATCGAACATATGTTTGATAAACTATTAATAAAACTGTTACAATTATCGAAAACAAATCAAATAATGTAAATAATAGGAATATATCATAAGCAAATATTATTACAAGCATTATTAACTTCATTTACTGATATTATGAAGTTGAAATATATTACAAATAATATAATTATTAATAAACCAACTATAACAATTAAGTCAATAATTTCCTTGACATGTATCATGAATATTTAAAAAGACTAAATAAATAATATTTACATAAATTATTCAATTATAAACATTTTAATACTTCCAATATTATCCATATTCTATAGAAATGTTTTCAAAGTTAAATTAAGTGGAACATATAGTAAACGCTTCTTCTAAACTATATAAAGACACTAACATATATAAATTATTGTGCCTCCCGATGAAAGTTTAATAGGCTGTATTATATAATCAGTCAAATTGGTTTTAATAAATATATTTCAACTCCTAACTATAAATAATGATATAGTTAACTGGAAATCAACGTTCCGTATGCTGTTAAAAGATATTAATTGGATTTCAACATGCAAAACATTTATTTCAATTAAAAGCACACCCGTTGATAATTATCTCTCTAACTTAATAGTTAATAAAGTGCATCATAATAATAATCATGTAAAATAAAAAATACTATAGGCATCAAAAACGCTTCCAATATGAAAAGTATTTAACTAATAAAATAATTACTAAACGCCGAAAAGTAAATAAATATATCTGTAATAAGTTGATTAACTTTACGATCTTACTTGGAAAAGTAAAATTGATCATTTCACTGCAACTACTTAAGCTGTTATGGTATCCCCCATTCTAGTAGAACTTTCTAACGAAACACAAATTCTGAAAGAATTGGTTTGTTAAGCGAATCATTATTTAAAAATATCCAATAAAATATCAACAATAAATAAATAGTCACTAAATTTAAACAAAATAATGGTACGTACTTTAAATAGTATTCATTATACTTAACGAACAACCTTCTTCTTATCACATTTGTTTGAGATAGAATATATATGAAATATAATCTTATTAAATATTCACCCAAAAAGCATATGTGGTAATTTGAACCTACATGTACATGTACATGTACACTCCATAACTTCATTTTGCTCTTATATAATATCAATATACAATAATATATACAAACTTACAAGTCACCTCACAAGCAAACAAAACAAAAACGCATCAAATGTGTTTATATGTTAGAATACACATGGTCAACCATTTTCATTGAAATCATGCTTATTTATATATTTGATTTTATAACAAACATGATATCATTGAAAAAAAAACTAAATTAATGAATTTCATTAAACAAAAATGAAGTATTGTCAATTTTCTCTTCGTAGTATTCTAGTTCTTAGATACAACTTAACTTACTCTATTTACAAATTACTATCAGATTTTAATTTCAATAACAATTGACTATCGCAGCACTTATAAATCTATCTGCTTCGTAAACTACTCCAGTATAATTACTGCAATGCCATACGATAAGAACAATTATTAAATTTCTAAAATAATGAATGTATAATCAACATATTTCCTCACTAACAACATATCTAAGTTTACTACCTATAAATTTGCGTATCTCTTTGTATCGTATAATATTGCATAACTTTACATAACATATAGCATAACATAACCACCGTAAGGAATAAACCACATCTCGTATAGATTCTATTATATCTCCAGAAAATACCTACGGAATAGAAGAGAAATCAATTAATAACTATTTCTGATAAATAATATACACCGCTGATTTATCATTTTATATTGTCGTACCAATATTCTGCACTTTTATATCAATATCAAAAGTATGTAACCCCCCAAACATAAATTTACTTCCAAACTCTATTCTAATGAATTATTAAGTTTAATTTTTATATATTATTATTTTCTTCGTATGTATATCATAATTTTTATTTATATTATTAAAATTGTAACTAAATAAGATTAATAATAACTTATTTATAGAGTTTATATCATATCGTAGAATACAAATTAATATTTAAATTTATCAATTTTGTATTATAGTCTTTTCATTATAAACATTTACTTTAAACTCTATATTTTCAAAAACTATAATAATAATAATAATAATAATAATAATAATAATATTAATAATAATAGTAATAATAAAATTTTTTATAATAAAAAAAGAGTTTATGATATAGTTATTTATTATAATCATAAATTTGCGTACGTAATAAACTAAATAAAATGTAACTATGCTCTGTAAAATACATGGTAACTATGGTAAAAAATTATTCATGTTTTTCTACCAATGAATTATAGTACCTTGAATCATTAATTAAATGAGAGTGTAGTTCAATTAGTAACTAATTATAAATTATTACTTCTTAAATGATCAATATAAACTTAACTTAAATTTGACTAATAACGAAATATGCTTATTAATATGATTTGTATTTCATAATTTGATATTAATTCTATTTTTATCATTATACTATTATCATTCAATGTCAAGACAACTGAAATATATTGAAATTGATTTCTTAAAAAAATGATTCATCATGATATATATATATATATATATATATATGATAACCACAATTCAAAAAATATGAATTAAACAATTTATATGACAATAATATATGTGTACATTATATTCAACTAATATTATATAAAACTCATACAATATAATATTAACACTGAAACTCTCCTTATGTCAATATCACACTGTGCCAATCTAACACTGTGTCAATATCACACTGTGTTAATATCACACTATCTCAATATCACACTATGTCAATATCACATTATGTCAATATCACACTATGTCAATCTCACACTATGTCAATATCACACTGTGTCAATATCACACTGTGTCAATATCACACTGTGTCAATATCACACTATGTCAATATCACACTATATCACTCTCACAGTGTGTCAATCTCACACTATGTCAATATCACACTATGTCAATATCACACTATGTCAACCTCATACTATGTCAATATCACACTGTGTCAATATCACACTGTGTTAATATCACACTATGTCAATATCACACTATATCAATCTCACAGGGTGTCAATCTCACACTATGTCAATATCACACTGTGTCAATATCACACTCTATCAATATCACATTATGTCAATATCACACTCTATCAATATCACATTATGTCAGTACCACACTGTATCAATATCACACTGTGTCAATCTCACATTATGTCAGTACCACACTGTGTCAATATCACACTGTGTTAATCTCACACTATATCAATATCACACTGTGTCAATATCACACTGTGTCAATATCACACTATGTCAATATCACACTGTGTAAATCTCACACTGTGTTAATATCACACTATGTCAATATCACACTATGTCAATATCACACTGTGTTAATATCACACTGTGTCAATATCACACTGTGTCAATATCACATTATATCAATCTCACAGGGTGTCAATCTCACACTATGTCAATATCACACTATGTAAATATCACACTGTGTTAATATCACACTGTGTCAATATCACACTATGTCAATATCACACTGTGTTAATCTCACACTATGTTAATATCACACTATGTCAATATCACACTATATCAATCTCACAGGGTGTCAATCTCACACTATGTCAATATCACACTATGTCAATATCACACTGTGTTAATATCACACTGTGTTAATATCACACTATGTCAATAACACACTGTGTTAATATCACACTGTGTCAATATCACACTGTGTCAATATCACACTATATCAATCTCACATGGTGTCAATCTCACACTATATCAATATCACACTATGTCAATATCACACTATGTCAATATCACACTGTGTCAATATCACACTATGTCAATATCACACTATGTCAATATCACGCTATGTCAATCTCACACTATGTCAATATTACACTATGTCAATATCACACTGTTTCAATATCACATTATGTCAATATCACATTATGTCAATATCACACTATGTCAATATCACACTGTGTCAATATCATACTATGTCAATATCACACTATGTCAATATCACACTGTGTCAATATCACACTATGTCAATATCACACTATGTCAATATCACACTATGTCAATATTACACTGTGTTAATCTCACACTATGTCAATATCACACTATAGCAATATCACACTGTGTCGATATCACACTGTGTCAATATCACATTGTGACAATATCACACTGTGTTAATATCACACTGTGTTAATATCACACTATATCAATATCACACTATATCAATCTCAGACTATGTCAATATCACACTATGTCAATATCACACTGTGTTAATATCACACTGTGTTAATATCACACTATATCAATATCACACTGTGTTAATCTCACACTATGTTAATATCACACTGTGTTAATATCACACTATGTCAATATCACACTGTGTTAATATCACACTGTGTCAATATCACACTGTGTCAATATCACACTATATCAATCTCACATGGTGTCAATCTCACATTATGTGAATATCACACTATGTCAATATCACAATATGTCAATATCACACTATGTCAATATCACACTATGTCAATATCACACTGTGTCAATATCACACTGTGTCAATATCACACTATGTCAATATCACACTGTGTTAATATCGCACTGTGTTAATATCACATTATGTTAATATCACACAAGAATAATGAAGTTATAAGTGAGTCTGTGATAAGTTCATGTTAGTGTATGATTTGAATATTTTAGGTGAGCTATCGAGCTTAACGTTCGCGGTGAGTATGTGAGATAAGTGAGTATGTGAAGTGTGTATGTGAGTAGAGAATGTGAGGTGAGAATGTGAAAATAGTGTGTCAGGTAAATAATAAGGTGATAATGTAATATAAAAGTGCAAGTTGTGTATACGTTTAGAGCACGAAGTGATAGTGATGTAATAATGTGAGCTGAGTATATGAGTTGAGTTTAGTATGAGATAGGTGTGAAGTTAGTATGAGGTGAGTTTGAGATCATTATGGGGAGAGTATAAATGAGTGTGAGATGATAGTGAGGTAAGTATGATGTTGTAAATGTATGTTTATGTGTGTGTGTGTGTGTGTGCGTGTGTGTGTGTGTGTGTGTATGCATGAAGCATTCGTATATATTATAATAAATATAATTGCAGAGTTTGAATAAATTTTAGCTTAGAGATGACATAGTATTTATATGCATAGAAGTAAGAATCGGAGTTGTCGAGATTAGGCAGAATTAGGGAAGTAGCAAGTAGTTTGGCTGTTGTGACTTTAAGAAATAGCCAAATGTGAAGTACAGTATGGAGGATGTGGTTATTTTGCGAGATAGATTTGGAATGAAATTTACATTTTAGTTTTGGGACGATTATGATACCAATATTTATGTTTTTGTCCGAATATTGCATGGGGATGTTATTTATTATAATTTGAGTTTGGAGATATTTGCTCTAAGAGATGTTGTATTATTTCTGTTTTAAAGCAGACGAGAGTTTGTTGATAACTAATTTCGTATGTAGGTAAAACAATTATTTATATTAGAGTTGTGTTCTTGGTTTAAATCAGTTTAAAATTAATCTCTATATCATCAATATAAGAATTGTAGTCTATATTGGTTTATTTTAAGAATTTCTTCAACAGGGGAATTATATTTATATTGAATATTGGACTAAGTACAGAACTCTGAAAGCCTCGAATGGTGATATTACATAGATTACATAGATTACATAGATTACATAGATTACATAGATGTTTTTTTATATTTCAGATAATGTAGGTCGGAGATAAACGAGATAAACCATTCAAGAACATGTCCATGGAGGACTATGAATAATAGTCAAAAGATGATATTTGTATGTCAATTATAAAATGCCGAGAGGTCAAGAAGAATGACCTATTTTCCCTTATATTGGTACATCAAAATGTTACACTTTATCTAGGCTTTGGATAATGATTGTCTCGGTGATTTTATATTTAATGTTTACACTTTGGTATTAATGTAGTTTGCTTTTTTTTAAAGTAACGATTGATCTTTAGGCTGATTATTATTTCTTGTAAATAGTTATTATTGGTTAGGCATTAAAGTTATATAAAGTCGGTTACTTTTGTAACAGAATAAGTTCAATATGCAGTAGTAGTATTATAATTTACTTTATTACTATAGTGAGTTGTATTTGTGATTCATCGAGTAGAATCTATTTATAATGAGCGTGTGTGTGATTGGGGTGAGTATCAGGAGAGTGCGAAATGAGTGTGTGAGGTGAGAATGTGATATGAGCATGTGAGGAGAAGATGTGATGTGAGTGTGAGTTGAGTGTAAGATTAGTGTAAGGTTAGTGTGAGGTTAGTGTGAGGTGAATGTTAGGTGAGTGTTAGGTGAGTGTGAAAATTAGTGTGAGGTGAGTGTGAGGTGAGTGTAATATTAGTGTGAGGATATAGCGAGGTGAGTATGAGGATATTGTGAAATTAGTGTGAGGGTATAGTTAGGTGAGTATATGGTGAGTATAAGGTTAATGTGAGGTTAGTGTGAGATCATTGTTAGGTGCGTGTGTGTGGTTAATACGTGAGTTGAGTATGTAAGGTGAGATGATAGTGTGAGGTGAGTATATTAGATTAGTATATGGTGAATGGCTGAGGTAGGAGTATGAGGTCAGTATGAGGTCAGAGTGTAAGGTGAGTATGTGGGATGAGTATGTGAGGTAAGAGATTTATGTGCGTGTATGAGGTGAGGTGAGTGTGAATTGAATGCGTGTCGTGAGGTGAGAGAACGATTTGAATAGGGCATGTATATTAGATGAGTGTATGAGTTGAATGGATAGCAGAACGTATTATGTGAAATTCCGATAATACGATAAGTTAGTTATTGGTTGGTTTTATAAATAAACTACCTCAAGACTTATTTTAGTGTTCAAGGGTTGGGTAATTACTGCCCGGTTGTCGGTAATGTCCAGTTGTGGCCATAACTAATATGACGACCAATTAGGTTCATTAATGCTGGTCACATTTGATAATCATCTCGTGGAACCATGTAATCGCTAGTACTAAGTGACCTATATCAGTATTAGTTATATCGCTTTTACAAATAACTTTTACGATCGTGTCAATTATATTTTATGCGTAACTGTTCAATGTAATGTAGATGAATTATTTAATGCGTACGATATTCTATAGTTATAAAGTATAATGTTTATTTACAAGTATATCGTACTGGGTTACAATTCATTGGTGTGATATTAAAGATATTTTTGTAAATAAACTTTTTACGAATATTGTTGTCGAAATAAATCAATTAATTGAATCTAATTGATATTCAAACACAGTTCCTTGATCAGAACATCTAATTACTAGCCAGGTTGTTATATAATTGTAAATAATAAGTAAACTTAATATCATGTATACTATCTAATATATATTATAAAGGGTGTTAGTATTATACAATCGGTATTTCAATTTACCAAATTCAATACTATATATACAATACATTTTTATGTATACAAAGTGGTATCCCATATTGTCCATTCAATTACTAGTAATGATATTTGTTCATCATACAAACTAGATGATAATCAAGTTGTAGATATTATTATAGAGTCACTATAATATATGAACTTGTCGACATATATACATATAGGGAGTGAGGCAGTGATGAGGGAGGGAGGGAGTGAGGGAGGGAGGGAGGAGGGAGGGAGGGAGGGAGTGAGGGAGGGAGGGAGGGAGGTAGGGAGGGAGGGAGGGAGTGAGGGAGGGAGGGAGGGAGGTAGGGAGGGAGGGAGGAGGGAGGGAGGGAGGGAGAGAGAGAGAGAGAGAGAGAGAGAGAGAGAGAGAGAGAGAGAGAGAGAGAGAGAGAGAGAGAGAGAGAGAGAGAGAGAGAGATATATATATATATATATATATATATATATAATGTTATCTAATATATATCTTCTATATTACGTTATATATCAATATTGTATAATAGATCATTTACTATTTTACAAATACATATTGTATATAATAAATAAATAAAATAAATATTTGATTTTACTGAAAAATTAATATATCGAAATTTATTAAAAATATTATCATTTTATAGCATTAATATTATTATTATTATTATTATTATTATTATTGTTGTTATTATTATTAATATTATTATTATCATAAATATTATTATTAATATATATATATTATAATTATTGTATAGCATATTATATAATAATGTCAAACACATAATGAACCTGAACAAAACAGTTATTTTTGCAAAGCTTACAATTGTATACGTATACTTAACAATATAAGCTAGTAGTATCTTTCAGGTTTTTATCCGATGTGATCCACTACAAACGACTACTTGATTACGTCATAGTGTGTCATCGAAATTGTATTACGCAAATCGTATCATTACCACGACATCGAGTCGATTGCGTAATCGAATACGTAATGTTCGATTCCCCGCTGAGATGGGAAGTCAACAAGGAATGAGTATATTTATATGGAAGTCGTTCGATGGAATGGGTCACTGCATGAACAGATAAAGAAGAGATTGGGAGGTCGTTCAAGACTTTCAATGGTCAATTGACTTATAATCCATAAGTGATTACATATATTACACGAATATATGTATAATATGTGTATGTTCGCTATTAAAACTGGATGAATATCATTATAACTTAAGAATGCCAATGTAATTGAAGATATTAAATATATATCTTCTAGTTTAAAGTAACTAATAGATATATTCGTATATTGTATATGTTTGTAAACATATAAACATTTATAAAACTCAGGACTATAATCAAAGGAGAGGGAGAGAGAGAAGGAGAGGAAAATGTGAGGAAGAGAAGGATAGGGATAGGGATAGGGAGAGAGAGAGAGAGAGAGAGAGAGAGAGAGAGAGAGAGAGAGAGAGAGAGAGAGAGAGAGAGAGAGAGAGAGAGAGAGAGAGAGAGAGAGAGAGAGAGAGAGAGAGAGAGAGAGAGAGAGAGAGAGAGAGAGAGAGAGAGAGAGAGAGAGAGAGATAGAGAGATAGAGAGAGAGAGAGAGAGAGAGAGAGAGAGAGAGAGAGAGAGAGAGAGAGAGAGAGAGAGAGAGAGAGAGAGAGAGAGAGAGAGAGAGAGAGAGAGAGAGAGAGAGAGAGAGAGAGAGAGAGAGAGAGAGAGAGAGAGAGAGAGAGAGAGAGAGAGAGAGAGAGAGAGAGAGAGAGAGAGAGAGAGAGAGAGAGAGAGAGAGAGAGAGAGAGAGTGAGGGTTATTTTGAGTTTATAAACTAAACTATATATATATATATATATATATATATATATATATATATATATATATATATATTATCAATAAGTATCCTCTCTTCTTCGCGATTAAATGTTTTAAAGAGCATGTATATTTCTTAGAGTATAGTTCATGAATTTGTGAGTACTTTATTGTTACAATTAGTAATAATATATCCGCTGCCATCTTGTATATTGCAGTATTTATTTCTATAATAATAGTATTTTATTTATATATCAAATAATAGTATTGCATTTATTTATATAATAATATTATTGTATTTATTTCTATACTAATATTATTGTATTTAATTCTAATATAATATAAGTTTATTTATTTCTATTATTTAAATTCATTAAACTGTCACATTCTCAATTGTCAAATAAAGAGGAATAATTCAAATTACTTCTATTTATAGAAATATATATTCACTGATTTTTTATATCCCTGTGTATTGAGTAGTATTACTCAATAATTAAGTAGATAAAATAATGTGTACTTTCAAAGGCAATCGTGTGAATATTGATTAAATAAAGATACGAAAATAACTCATCGTTTTAATCTCCTATAGTTATTTTTATCATCGATGAAAATATTTAATCACATATTAGCTTACAATTATATAATATATCTGAATGTGGACTTGTATGAGGAGGTTCTTACTGGCATTAGTAGTAAATGTTATCATTTGCATTATTTGATTCTCTTTTCATACATACACACACACACTCACACACACACACACACAAACACACAAACACACACACACACACACACACACACACACACACACACACACACACACACACACACACACACACACACACACATATATATATATATATATCTATATATATATATATATATATATATATATATATATTAATAATAATTAATAATAATATATTAATAAACTGAAATAAAGAGTATTTGAAAATAATATTAAAAAAAGGTAGTATATATAGGAAGAAGATAAGCTATCTTAGGTTAACATATAAATAATAAGGACGTAACCTCATCGGTGTTTACAAGTAATACAGGGGGAATATATTTACTAAAATGATATTAACTTTCTAAATTTATAATATAATAATTATTTTGTTTACAGATATTTAGATCCATATTTACAATGTCTAGAAACTTATTATAATAAGTCAGGATAAATAAGTTTATATATTTATTTTCTAAAATAATTTAATATTTACCTTTTTCTTTTAATGTTTTCGTACATTTTAAAATGTTAGCTTATAATTACAATATATCATGTATATATTCTTATCAAGAAAATTTCATAAATAATTATCTACAGAAAACCAAATATTACACTGGTATACAATATATGTATAATACAATGTGTATATTATGCATTGTTACATACATTGTACGTATTATTGTGCGTGTTACTGTATGGTGTATCGCAGTGGACAATTACTATACCACGCACAAGTAATACAAATAATAACACAATAAGTTAACGTGAATGCTATATTATTATTTTAATAGCTATTATGTAAACTTTTTTAAACATATGTATTCTTTTATACAAACTAATTAATTTTGTATATGTTATTAGAGTATTCCAACTTGTAATTAGATTAATTATTTTAAATCTTAATAATATACTTTATAGGCAATAATATACTATATTGTTACTATAAGTTTGGCAATACATATTAATACTAGAGTATTTTATAGATAACTGTATCTAAGTGATGAATATATGGTCATTATATATGCATAGTTTTAGAGTTCATTTAAATGTCATCATATTATATTCATCAATTAGTGATTTCCGATTATCTTTCTGAAATTTCAAGATGCAATTTCACAATTTTCTTTCATTTTGATATTTTATTATTTAAAATCAACCTTGAATGATATACAAATATACATATATTTATATATAAATATATATATATATATATATATATATAATATTATACCTACAGTTAACAATTATATGATATAATAAATACAAAATGATTTATTCGTAACTAATACTAACACAAGTGTATAGTTATGTGTATGATATTATTATTCCCTGAGTTCTATATAAACATTATATAAAACATTAACTGGTTATAATCTGCCTTCGTCCCCGGTAAGCAATATAGAATTAGTAGAGTAACCATTTTGTATTATGCAAACGGATTAGTCTTGACAGAATCACGAGAGCATCTCAATCTTATGGATTATGGTAACTATTTATGGAGTAATCTAGTAACCTTCCACCAGTATCTTATTGGTTAACCATTTCTTCGTTCATATTTTCAATTATATCCCGATTAAGATTTTTTTTAAATAATACTATATATCAATTGTATAGTATTCAATAATTACTGTTCAAAAACTCAAAAATAGAAAGTTTAATATTTATATATTCATATATTATTAAAATAAATTATAAATTACTTATGTATCAAATGTTACAAATTAGACTTTATTTGTGAGTCACGTCAAACAGTGTAGCATGCATACGTGCACGTATTTAAATCGTGATTTATAATTATTAAAAAATAATATCATAAAAAACATAACACTATCAATTATAGAATTTATAAATGTATTGTAATTTAGCGCAATATTTATTAAATAATTAATCATATAGTATACCTGGTAATATATGCTGGTCGATATGTGTGTCTCCGAATGGTTTTCAATCGAAACACTCTGATATAATCGTATTATAGGCTACGTACGATGATTTTTATATTTCTAGGTAACACATCCATGATTGGAATGTATTTTAAAATGAAATCAAAATATGAATGTTTAGGATATAGTGAGGAATAGAATTAAAAAATAATTACCGGATCCAGATCTATATAAAAATGCATATATTATACTACAGTATTTTCTATTTGAGATACTGATAAAAATGCTACGCCTTCTTAATGCTGTAAACTACGCCCACTTTGTGGGCGTGGTTTACACGAAAAGAAGAATGGTTTATATCCAAAAGGGTTTATATTACAATGTATTAAGTAGTATATTTGCAGTTATTATTATGCGTTTAATAATTAAGTATGTGCATTCCGTATGTAATTATTTATTAATAAATAAGCAACACCTTACTTTTGATATATTATTAGGTTTATTCTGATATGGTGATCATGTATAATTTATATATTTACTTCTTTATCATTCATGTTTATCTGTATATATGTATAGCCACAATATATATATATATATATATATATATATATATATATATATTATAATTAGTTTTTAGTTAAAAATAATAATTAGCTGTTAAAAACCTATATAAAATTTAAAGTATATCTTTTATATCTGAATAAAAAAATCTTTTTAATTGGCTGAGTAAAATAATATTCATGTTAAAGTGCGAAAATAGTTACGAAATATTTTATTATGTGGAATTTAAATAATTTGCTGGAAGAAAATTAATAACAATTGAATATGGTAATACTACTTTAATAGTTAAGATATTTAGTCAAATTAATTATATCTGAGTTGATAGCATAGTTATGAATCAAATCTTATAATAACATTCACATACGAACAACACATTACATTATAAGTCATAATTAACACGGATATTTCTGAAAGACATATTTAGAATAAATTAAAATACTTAGTATATAGGAATACAATTAGTTACAAATGTATTCAAGTGACAATATGTCAATTACTATTTTATAATAATACATATATAACATTTGAATATATCAAATTAATATGTATAATTTATATATGTTTACTGTAATGTATGTTACGGTCAATTTATAGTGATATGACAATAACTTTTAAATATAATTCAAGGAATTTAACGCGTGATTCAAACTGGGTTCAATAATTGAATTTGTATATTATGCTTATATACTTAATCTGCTATAACAGTTATTTCTGAATAGATAATTTAAAAAAACGCCCGAGATCGCAAAATAATAAAATTTAATTAAAGCTAAAATATTTTACTGATACATTAAACAGTTGTTTTGTAGAATGGAAATATCATTGAAATAATATAGAATATATATATATATATATATATATATATATATATATATAACTGTTATTGGTTTTCCAATATTGAAAAGCTCATAGAAATATACAATTATTAATAACTATATCTGGAAGTTCCAATATAAGATAATTAGTTATAGGATATCAATGTTAAATTGTGAAATATAATCTGATTTAGGGAATGTTGGTATTTATATTATATGTCAATAACAAGCTACAATACAATACATATATAATAATATCTAAATACGTTGGTATTCAGCGGGGCCAGAAGGTAATGTGCAAGAGAGAAAATGAATTTGTCATTAAAAGAGAAATAATGTCCAACGTATTTTCATTATTCAACTTTCATGAATGTTAATGTTCAATAATTACTAAAACTATCACATTTGTGTACTTCACACGATATTACTTATTCACTACATTACATGATCTGCAATGTAGTATATGTTTTCATTCAGTGCATGATATAATATATCATATCCGCTTATATAATAATGCAGTTACACAATCCCATTAGGGAATACAGTGGTTTCCTTGTTATTTCAATGGTCTATAAATCCATAAATAGATCAATTATCGACATTTCTCTTTTCTTTAATTATATTTATATTTGATATATAGGATATTAATCATTTAAAAAAACAATTTCATGTATATACTAAATAATAATGAATTAATAATTAAAAATTGTCATTTTTAATCCTGTAGTATGAAGATTAAAAAAGATAATTTATATTAGTGTAAAATATATAAATTATTTCATCATTAATTAGTATAGACACCATTTTTATTTTATTAAAATGTTATGTGACACTGATTAGTAATAACAAAACAATAAATAGATACAATTTATAAAATGATAAAAAAGAATACAAACAATATTCAGTTCTGGAAAAATGTAATAAATGAAATCAAATGCAGTACTTATTTATAAACTAAATTTTTAAAAGTATGAACATTTAGGATGTTTTAATTATTATTTATATATCATTCCCTAATTTAGAACATAGTATAACTTGGCTATTTGATATATGTTTTGTTCTGTTCTTTCTTTTTCTGAAGTTCATTTAAATAATAAATTAGACGTGTTCCTACTAACAGAACATTTCAAAAATATTTAATTATTGAAATAGAATTACTTTATTATATACATATGTACATAAATACCAGATTCTCATATTCAAGTATATCTCTAACTTTTAAAATGATATCCAGTTTAATTAGATTGTATGTATTATATAGTTTAGTGATATTATTTTCTTATTTATAAAGTTTTGTAATAATACTTATAGCTTTATTTGTAGTGGAATAATACATTGATATCATATTTAAATGTATTTCCTCAATTTTCGTTATATATACATAGCACTAGTGGGGTAACATTAAGATATATTTATATTTTGTTAATGAAAACGAAAATAAAAATTTAGATATTCTATACAATAAATATATTATATTTGAAATTTGTGAGAATATTTTATTTTTTATGTAATTTAAAGTTGACCTTATTCTTTACTTAGAACATTATAGTATATTATATTATTTATTATAGTATCATTAATCTAATATCAAAATTAGTTCCTCGTTATAGTTTAATATTTGTGTTCTTAATGTATATATTCAATATATTAGATAACAAGATTTGTAATTTATTTATTTTATTATTTACTAAATTATTTTCAAGATCATATTTATTTTTTACTAGTTACAGATATATATATATATATATATATATATATATTATCAGCAAACATTACTTTAAATAACAGCTGTCCAGTTAATACTAACTAATTACAAATCACTTCATTCACTTCACTTATTAGCATATCCGGAAAGAGTTGTTGCATTATCAGGTGTGTTTGCACCTAGTAATTATATTATTATTTTGAAATACAATAACATTACATTTAAATAATATCTATTTATTTATATAATTATTAAATATATTTTGTATTATTTTATAAATGGTAAAATTGTTATTATTCATATTCATGATATAATGTATAGTAGTTTGTTTAAACACAATAAATAATTAACTTAAAATGATAGATAAAAATGTATATACAGATTATTGTAACTTTATTTCTATAATAGGATTATAATAAGATATTTCGATTTATTGAGCCGTGTAATTTTCTCTCATGGTCGACCATGATCATTAATTACAAATATCTGGTTTAATAGTTGGTTATTATTAATTTTGGATAGGTTTTTTAATTTTCGCCACACCTTTTTCTGACAAATCATTGATAGCATTAATGAATATTTATTTCCTCAATCTTACTAAACCATTAACATCATAATTATTCATAAATATTTTGATATGATTTACATCTATATTTAATATGTGAAATAATTTAAAAGAAATTACAATATCATGCAAATTGATTATGCTATCATTACTTCTAAATCTAGGATTACCATCTCTAGACATATATTCAATATTATATATTAAATAAATTCTAATATAAAATATTGAAAATGCCGCTAAACCAGAATTAATATAATCTAAATTATTTTCAAATATCAGTATAACACCATTTTCAATATTGGTATCACTTAATTGATTCAATTGAGATACAAATTCAAATAATTCAAAGTGACACTAATTGGGGGCGTCATTATATCCAGCATGGTACATAAATAAAACTAAACATTTATTGAATTTCTTTATATTATTGAATGATTCATCAATCATCATCATCACCATTATTTGCATCATCAATTAATGTAATCTATATATATTTGAATATCTATAAATATAATAAACAAATTAACTAATATAATAATACTCAAATACAAATCTCAATAATAAACAAATAATAAATATAATAATTTAGATATCCATCTTGAATTTGACATCGATCCTGGATTTCTAACTTCTGTCGAATGGATTCCCAAGAAGTAAGCACATGACTCGACTAATTATTGGTTATCATTTCTTTCACGTACACTTTATAGCTGTATTTCGTACTTATTTATTAATGTAGAATTTGATTACGACATCTCTCGATTAGTGTTTTTTAGTATAGTCCAATGGCGAATTAAGAGTTTAAACATTCTAATATATGGTACATCCTCAATCATGTTAAAGTATGCCTTAAAAGCTACATTCAACAACATTTCAAATATATGTTGTTTTCATGTAATATTTAAAAGTTCGCCAAATCTTCTATTCAATGGTGTGACAACTCCATTATGTCGGGCAGTATTTGTGGTAGTTGTATCATAGCATAGACCCCCTACAGAATGTTCCAACTGCCATTTTGCCATCACATCTACAATTGAACTCTATATATATAGATGTATTTACATTCTAAACTTTTCCTACACCTATTATAGTACTGTTATCTTCCCATGCTTATTGTAGACATTTGGGTATTATGTCAACAAAATCCGATCCGGACTTATAATATAAACAATTAATACATTATCAGTCATTTATATTTATATATATATATATATATATATATATTAAAATAATTATTTTGCAGTATTAGATTTACCTTTCATTGATAATTTTTTCAAATTTGCAGCATACACTTTTTATTTTTATTATCACATTTCGTTTGCTAATAGTTGGTATTGACGAAGATTTCCAAATATACCTATGGTTGGAAAGATGTGTATAAATAATTGTATTATTTGATCTAATATTACTGTTATTAGATTTAGAGAACATTAAGTAATTTACTATATCTATAATAAATGGTAGTCTATTTACAGGTATATATTGATTTTCATATAAATTTAAATATACAGTATTAATTGTTTAGTAATCAAAACATATGGTATTGAATGAAATATAATTATAGATATACTTAGTTTTATTAATTTAATTATACAACAATATATTTTTTTTATTTGTTATGATAGCATTATAATTATAATATAACATTTATATAATACATGTATAATTAAATATTTTACTTATAAACGAATTCATTTCTATTAACAATAATGAATACATAATAATTAATATTATTTTTTTTTGAGAAATGCCCTAATATGCATACCACACTCGCCTATTAAATATTATTGTTTTTGTGTTTAAACTATTCATTTAATTCAATCAAACGTGCACATTATATTTTACTCGTATAAATAAATGAAAAGTTTTGAATAATTTATTATATAAAAAATAATCAATATTATATATTATGTTAGTAATTTGCTTAATGGCTCGTTGTGGTTCATTTTACTATTGTAATTGCAGTAATCTTATGTTATAGTATTAATATTATGATCTAATTTACTACTATAATAATATCAATTACTATACAAATAGTATTGGTAAAATTATTGATAACATTCCAAAATTTTAAATTAATAATATTTTAATATCTACAAATGTATTGGTTTCTATAATTGTGATAGTTAAATAAAAGATGCTTCATAATAAACACAAATTCTTAATTATATATCATAGTACATTATAAATGGATATAACAGAATTTAAAACATTATCAAATACAATAAAAAATGAAATACGTATTAAGATAATAGAACACTATAAGAAAAATACATGGATAATTAATGTAAAACATGAACTTTACCAAAATAGAGATTATCGTCACAACATTCAGAATCATTTTGCCAATACAATAGACTGCCACGGTAATATATATATATAAACGAAATATAAGAATTCCTTTGATATAATTAATAAAAAACCATATATTTGTATTTAAATATGTATATATACTTATATATATGTATATTGTTATGTATATAATCAATATAAATGTTGCAAACTATGTTACATTATTATAATTTAAAATAAATATTTATAATCTAAATATTGCCTACATTTTAAGATAAAGTTTATGATATTTTATGATAAACTTTATTATAAAATTTATAATATTAATTATTATTTTATGGTATGATTGTAAGCTACTTTTAAAAATATTCATATCGTGTATTGTGGACAACATCGTTGGTTTTTCGGGAATTACAAGAAAACAAGGCATTCGTGATTTAAGAGGAGCAAATCAACAAACTTATTCTCAATAATATCCTGGTAGGAAAGTAAAGGACATTTCACTTATTATTGTAGTATGGGAATGTTTACTCAACTGATATCTTGTAGTTAGACCAATCTTTTTCACATGACACATGACCGACTTCACTATTGCTATAAGTTAAAAAATATATTTATATTATTTAATTTATTATATAATTTACTATTAGTGAAATAGACAACATTTAACTTATGGAGATAATTCTCAAGATAGGTATATCTTTCAGAATAACTGATACTGACAATTTCCTTATTGAAAAGGATGGTATATATCTCTTTTCATACTGTTAAAATGTTCGGCTTATCGGAAATTGAAGTATTCCTTTCCAGTGTATTATGGAAGAGTGTGAATATGTTTTCTTGGAGTAAATACCTCATCGTAGTCTACAAACATAGCATTACTTTAATTACTACCACTACCTTAATTACTACCATTACCTTAATTACTACCACTACCTTAATTACTTCCATTGAATATTATTCGGTAGGTTTTTTGTTCGGGTTATGGAATTAAGGATTCATGTGCTGTTGATTATTCTTATAGGTAGATTTTCCTTACCGCAGCTTTAATTGCGATTTTCTTTACTACTGGAGCTTTAATCCTTTTGTCTACATCTTTTCACATTGTGCACGTGCATCGAGCTAATATTAATCCTTGTACTAGTAGATATTGTGTCTCTAATATATGGTGCAGATGGCATTCTGTATCATATATGTCGAGGTAAATTGATTTATTTTGATATGATGTTAAGATTTCCCAAGCAGAGTAGAAATAATTAATATTCAATTTATATTGAAATTATTCATAATTGATAACTCGTTTATTTAACATATTTACATTATTTTAAATATTTACATTATTTAACATAATCTTGAGCTGGGTATATACTTTTCTTATCCAACAAGTTTTATTGCATGATTGACTTCATTGATTAGGTTGATAATTTGAAAGTGTAATTTAAAGAAAACAATCTCATTACAAAATATGTTTCAAATAATTAGCAACTTTATAAACTTTATTTTCTATATACTTAAGATTACCTTAATTCACCCGACTGAAACAGTCCATGTATTAACTGCTATGCTTTACATTCTAATGATATTTGTAAATCAACTATATGATCATTATAATATTTGTCTATAATATTAAACTATTCTAATTTATTAACCAAATTTAATATAATCTAAACCATAACACCCTAATTTAAAGTCATGTTTGATTTTAATTTAGCAATTAATCGTATAATATATATATATATATAGTAACATGATATAGTGGATAGATCAAACAGGGAAAGTATATCGTCCAGATTTATATTTTACTAAATATAATTATTTATAAATAGAAGATAACATTTATGTAATTTATAATATTCGATATCAATTAAGTTGCTAAACTAATAGGGGTTCACCCTGTCAGCATTATTCTAGTTTCGTGTATTTTAATTGTAGTTTTTGTCCTTAAATATGATGAAACTTATAAACTTTTCTTAAGTTCTTCAAAAAAGAAAAGTTCTATTATTGCAGATCTAACTCATTTAATGTACAATAGATGTTATTAATCTTATTGTTATATTAAATCATTATGTTTATATTTATTATTTAATCTGCATCTTCATCTTTTCAAATAGAAGTATTAATAGTATTTACTTACGAATTTGAGCTTATATTTTATTTTTAAAAATTGCCATATTATATACATCAATAAAACAAATGTTTAGTTAATGGAAACTTTAGGTGATATTGTACATTGTTAATAATCTCAATAATGGATGAAAAAATGTATAGGTTCATAAATATTCGTCTGTTTTTCATAATGAAAAACTTACGAAACTTGGTGAACTTCTATAAAGTCGGATATATAGAAGAATATATAGAAAAGTTTTTAATTAGTTTTTAAAATATAGTTAATATATGTAGAAAGATTTATAGCAAAAATTAAACTATTAGATATATGCATATATAAATGTATACTTTATAAAATATTGATAAATGATGTGTAACCACGATTACTAATTATTACGAGGGTCTAGCCGATGTAATAATTAAGAAATAATTGATATCGATGACATTTTACAGTTGATTGTATTCCAAAGATCTGGAAATCTTTGTCAGATTGCTACCGGAGACAAAAGAGCAGACAAAGTACACTTTCCAACAGCGATACAGCTAATGAATGGATGTTTTATGAACATATGAAATTCGTTGACGAATTTACTAAAAGAAAGTCAAATAAGTTAAGAAATATAGGTTAGTTAAACCTTAATTCTAATATTTGGCGATATTAAATAATCATGATTATATTAATTTCAATTTTTCTAACAATTCTAGATATTGTTTTTATCTAATTTTTTTGAATTCATAATTTTTTGAACTATTGTTTATTTGTTTTTTATTACTTGCATAATTAAATTAAATGGATATGTATATATTCATCTTTTATTAACTCATTACATTAATGACCTTTTATTATAGAATATATTATTTAAATATATTATAGAATTTATTATAGAATAGGCCATTACAATTAGTATGCAATACATTATATACTCAATAGACATTAATTACTGTGATAAAGGTTAATTATATAAATTTATTATTTAATATACAAAAGTGTTTTTAATTATTTGACTTATACAAAGACTATAGAAACTATATCCATGGAAACTCACTGATAATTATTAAAATGTGTAAATTATTAATCTATTATTATTAGTGTGTATAGTTTTTATATCGTATTATACAATTGTTATCCATAAAAAAAATCTTCGACTAGAAGTTAAATTTTAATTAGAACTTTAAGACAAGTGAAATTATTTCATATATATTCATTAACGTATTTAGATTGAATTATACAAAATATAACCTACATGGAATAACAAGTTTATTGAATATCATCCTATTGCATCAATATAGGGGTAAGAGAAAAAGAAATACAAAATATAGTACGTCAATTTTAAAATTTATTTGATCAAATAACTTAAATAAGTATTATAAAATTCATTACTAGCCTTTAATTTACTATTCATTACTAGCCTTTAATTTACTATTCATTACTAATTGGTTGCGAATATTAAATTAAGTCAGGAATCTACTTGAATTCTTCTCTTTCGTATGGTAACTCTGAAGTTGTTCATTTTCTCGGAGTAATGTGTAAACTAATATATAAATACGATATATAAAATTAATTATAATATGTAATAGAGATTTTAAAGCAAAATATTTTATCTAAATAATAAATAGAATATCGGGATTCTTTTAATTTTAAAACATGAACACTCGAGTGAAAGTAAAAATAATTATTTATAGGAATTTTGAATTATGTTATAAAATATTTGATAATGTTTGTAAATTAAATATTATTGCATTCAATAAATTAAATATTCAATAGTTTTGTAATTAAGTTTTATGATGTAATTAAGATTGTTAAATTTCTAATTAACAAGAGCAAAATATTGCTTAATAATTCATTAAAACTATAAATATACAATTATGAAATAAATGTTTATAAATTTTCTACCATGGGTCACTAGTACTTTAAGCATAGTCCATTTTAATGATAAAATATATACTAGTTTTCTATCTATGATTTTTATATTCTATAGAAATTACTGATAACCTAATTGAATATTAATTAATGTAGTCTCATAAACAACAATATATATATGTAACAATTCATACAACTATTAAAATTATTTTTAATATATTTAGTAGAATTTATAAGTCAGGCAATGTTTAAAAAAATGATATAGAACAGAAATGAGTTTTCTATAAACCAATGTTAAGATTGTAATGTCTTTAATTTATCTGAGACCATATATGTGATCAATATTGAACCTGCCTCATAAAATGTCAATTAATATCTGCATGTATTGTTGATAATCAATGATAGCAGAGAATGATGTTAATAGTATGGTAATAATCCACTTCATTGATCATTTATATCAGAAAAAACTATAATTAGTTGATACAAACTACTTATTAATTTAATAATAACATAGGAATTTCTAAATATGAATATATATATAATACAATTGTTTCTAAATTTGTTATAGTTTATTTATTATCATTTTACCCATCTGACATTTCACTGAACAAACTCCTGCTTCCTCTATAGCTTCCTCTATGGCTTCCCCTATGGCTTCCTCTATGGCTTCCTCTATACCTTCCTCTATAGCTTCTTCCATAGCTTCCTCTATGGATTCCTCTATAGCTTCCTCCATATCTTCCTCTAGTTTCCTCCATAGCTTCCTCTATAGCTTCCTCCATAGCTTCCTCCATAGCTTCCTCCATAGCTTCCTCTAGTTTCCTCTATAGCTTCCTCTATGGCTTCCTCTATAGCTCCCCCCATAGCTTCATATATAGCTTCCTCCATAGCTTCCTCTATAGCCTCCTATATAGCTTCCTCCATAGCTTCCTCTAGTTTCCTCCATAGCTTCCTCTATAGCCTCCTATATAGCTTCCTCCATAGCTTCCTCTAGTTTCCTCCATAGCTTCCTCTATAGCTTCCTCCATAGCTTCCTCCATAGCTTCCTCCATAGCTTCCTCTAGTTTCCTCCATAGCTTCCTCTATAGCCTCCTATATAGCTTCCTCCATAGCTTCCTCTATGGATTCCTCTATAGCTTCCTCCATAGCTTCATATATAGCTTCCTCCATAGCTTCCTCTATAGCCTCCTATATAGCTTCCTCTATAGCTTCCCCCATAGCTTCCTCTATAGCTTCCTACATAGCTCCCTACATAGCTTCCTCCATATCTTCCTCTATGGCTTCCTCTATGGCTTCCTCTATGGCTTCCTCTATAGCTTCCCCCATAGCTTCCTCTATGGCTTCCTCTATAGCTCCCCCCATAGCTTCATATATAGCTTCCTCCATAGCTTCCTCTATAGCCTCCTATATAGCTTCCTCCATAGCTTCCTCTAGTTTCCTCCATAGCTTCCTCTATGGCTTCCTCTATAGCTTCCTCTATAGCTTCCCCCATAGCTTCCTCTATAGCTTCCTACATAGCTCCCTACATAGCTTCCTCCATATCTTCCTCTATGGCTTCCTCTATGGCTTCCTCTATGGCTTCCTCTATAGCTTCCCCCATAGCTTCCTCTATAGCTTCCTCTATAGCTTCCTCCATAGCTTCCTCTAGTTCTGACATTTTAATAAATGAATAATACAATTAGTTAATGATAATGAATTTAGAATTCCAATGATATATAAATAATATTGTATTATAATATTTACAATCTCTATATATATTATTCTATTTTATTATTTATGTGGTTAGTTGTTCATGTCTTAAATACATTAAAGTAAATATTAGTAAGTTTTAAGCAATCAAATATATTTTCTACCGTAGGTTTCCTATTTAAACATTAAAAATAATACATTAGATTTCTTTATTTTACTAATTCATGATATTTCTTCTCTAGGCTTCATATTTATATCACAATAGTGTTGTTATAAGTTCCTAATGTATTAAAGAAAAACTTAAGTGTTATTTAAAATATATATTTAAATCAAATAAGCATTAATATACCAAAATACATTAAAAACTGGATATCCTCTTTATTCAATATAGCTTTATACAATTCCCTTAATTGTTTTATATCTTTATACATAAATGAGAGTATAGAGAATTGTAAATGAAAATGATCATTAATTATTATTAATTAATAATTTTATATACATTTATTGATTCCTGTAAAAGAAAAAACACTTTATATTTGTATAAAATATTTTCTACTAATTACAGATGAACAAATATTTATGGACAATAAGCAGATTAAGACTGAAGATATAGGTTTGTTAATTATTTATTTATTATAGTTATTAATAATTATATGTATATCATTATATTTTAACTTTTTAAATTTAATAATAGTAAATTTTAATATTTATATAATATAATATTATATAATATAAAAATTAAAACCTTAATGGGATATTGATATAACAAAGAAATTATAAAATTATATTAATAAACAAGAGATATACAACTCAGAGTATTTGATATTTCAAGATAAGGGTATATTTTTCCATACAATTTTGAAAAACCTTTAACATTTTTGTGGAAAATTATCCATACCAAATTTTATTTGTAGTGATATTATTGTTTAACAACCTTAAAAATATATTTAAATCAAATTTCTGTACTTTTATAATAATTATTATAGCTTAAATAGTTTCATTTTATATATTATTAGATTTAATTTCCTATTATTTCTTAAACTATTTTTTAAATAATATATTTCAAGAATAATTTAATTTAAATCTTTAACTCTCTAAAAAAATTGTATTTCCTAAATCTTTACTCCATTTCTGACTCATACAGATAAATAACATTTCCTTTAGATTCATTGGTACTGCCAGGTGATTACTTATCTTATGAAAATGATGCTGATTCTCCTTCTAATGACCACATATCGCCAATCGCAATTCCTTTCTCCTCGGCAAATCACAAATCTACCAACTCCGTAACCCCTTCTTCGAAGAAAAGGAGGAAATTGTTACTAATGTGCGAGGAAGATGATATCGGAGAAGTTATACACGCTTCCTCAAATACCGAACATATGATGGTTGTATGGGCACGTGAAATAGATGCATCAGGCTCTGAACTTGACAGAACTCACCTGCTTAAGAAGATCGCGGACATAGTTTATGAATATAAAATGTTTCACTTGACTGCCAAAAATAATGCAACATAACTACAAATCTCTTTTTTCGATTATTATATACAACAGTTATATTAACTGCGCTACAATTTGTAGATGTATTTAATATAAACTATTTATCATTTTTTCATATTTGATACTTTAAATAATTAAACCAAACTTTTCAATAACATTATTATTGTTGTTATTAGTAATGAATGTCTATATAGAATATTATCTCTGAATTCTGCTAATTAAATAATGATATATTTAAATATAAAATGTTTTCGTTATAGAAATGAATATGAATATTATCTTTACACATAAATACTTTGTTATATATATTCACTAAAGTGTTAATGAACATTAGTAATGTATAATCAATATTATCAATCAACATCATTTTAATATTTATTAATACAGTAGTTATATTACAGAGTTCTAATTTTCTATATTTATATTTATTAAATTCTTTATAAAAATTATTGATGCAGGTTTTAATAATAAATACTCATTGAGTGAATATAGAATTGCTTATCATTATATTTAGTAATTTCAATAAATAAACATTTTCCAAAATTAATTAATTCAATAACAGTATCAAGGTTTATTAAGTACAAAGAATAATAAATAAATTCATTATTAGTTTTATAATGAAATTTATTAACCTAATAGTGAGGATACATTTTCATTGTACAATATAATAAACATTATAGGAGTACATCTAGTGAAATAAATATATTATAAAGGAGGTTGTTGCAATTATTGATTTGCGCATTGTACTCTTTGACCACCTCTCATACCATCGTCTTCATCATCTTCATCGTACGCATTACCTGTACAATTTATATGTAATATAAAATGTTATCTAAAACTTTGTATTGCTTTGTACATTAGATAATAGATTTATTAATAATTCTATAATTCAACTGATTGACCTTTAGATATATTATAGAATGGTTATTAGAATAATTTTAGTATGAGATTCAAACTTCGTTGTGGTGTATTAAATATGAAATCAGATAAAGATGATAATTATTTTCAATTTATTTCTAAAAATAGAAATTACATAATAGTAAAAACCGTTTGTTGCACTTGTTCGAGAGGGATCATATTCAGTTAAATCCACTTCCATTACATTCTCCCCAGTTGGGATTTCGTGGCGTTGTCTCTTGGGTAGTAGTTTTTCTAGTTTATCAATATTTGATATGGATGTAAATTTGTCTTCTGGAAAAGTCACTTTAAACTTAATAAACAAATTTCCTTTCTGGAATGGATTTCTGTAAGTTGGCATGCCCTCTTCTTTTATACAACGTATCATATCGGGAGCAATCACATTTCCTCTATCATGTTTGACAATTAGATGACGACCATCCAAATGTTCTATCGCAAATTCAAATCCACATAATGCTTCTGTTATTCCAATGCTATAAATAAGTTTGATAACTATATATATATTATAACCTAATAATAATCATTATAATGCTGTTATTATTATAATTTGAATATATTAATATTATAAAATGACATATAAATTGAAAAGTTTTACTAACGTATGTTCCATAAATAAATCACTTCCCCTGCGTTGGTATAAACTATGTTCTTTTTGTTGTAATATAATTATAATGTTACCAGTTTCCACTCCTGGCTGTATAATTAATATAAAGTTAAATAAATTCATTTTCTCTACTTCACGAGTATATAAACTAGTTTGCAACATATCTTCTTATCTCACCATTTGATCAGCTTCTCCGTGATAAGTGATCTTCTGCTGATCTTTCATACCTTTATCGATGTGAACTTCTAGAACCTTCTTATCGGAAATGATTTTCTTTCCTTTGCATTGTTTGCATCTATCTCTTTCATTTATTACATTTCCTATATCCCGATGAAATAAATATACTCAGTAGTAAATTATATAATATATGTATAATATTATATTACATGATAAACACTATGAAGATAATGATATATTATAATTGAGATTCGAGAAACAATACTGACCTTCTCCATTACAGTCGGGGCATTGACTCTGCATCTGTTGAACCATACCTGGTGCTAGTTGGCGCAGGGTTACTTTGACACCGCGACCTCTACACCCTGAACAGGTCTGCATAGCACCTTCTTTACCGCCGTGACCTTTGCACTTGCTACAGATTACCTTCTTGCTGAGCTGTAGCTTGGATAACTTTCCTTTGTATAGATCTTCGAGGGTTACTTTAAGGGGATGAACCATATCTTCACCTCTCTGCTGTCTTCTTCTACCACCACCACCACCTGTATCATTTTATATCATTTTATATATCTGTTATATATCTATATATAAATCTATGTATCTGTATAACGAAAACCTAGTCTAATAATAGTTGTTCAAGAAAAATGAATAATGAAATATAAAATACATAGAATTTACATGATTTCAATATAGTAAATAATATAAATAAGTTAGCTAATGATAAATATTAATATATTTAAAGAAACCTCCAAATCCAAAGGGTCCACCTCGACCTCCCATGAAACCGCCAAACAAATCTTCAAAGAAGTCACTTTGTCCACCACCTCCCATACCTTCCTTGAGACCTTGAATACCATGTCTATCATATAAGTCTTTCTTCTCAGGTTTTGAAAGAACTTCATAGGCAAAGCTTATTTCTTTAAACTGTAAAAAAAATTTTAAAGTTTTAAAAAAAGTTAATGAAGATACAATAATAATGTAAGTAATTTGTATAAATTTAATAAATAAACTAGTTAGGTAAAATGATTTCATGTAAATAGTGAAATTAAAAATGAAATCAATGCATTAACCAAAATATGAGTGAAATGTTGATTTCATAATATAGTTATACATTGATTGTAAATTTATGTTACAAAATATAAAATCTCTATCTACATATTACATTCATTATTATTATTTTCATTCTAAAATCAAATTATGTATTTTCTTTCCAGTTATTTATTATTTAAATCTATGCATTTCGCACATTTTTTTACTAAATTCATACCTGTCAAAATTATATTATTTACAAATATATATACAAAATAAAAGAAATTAAAATTAATTTATACTAATCCTCTAAATAAGAGAAGAGTATGTATTTTGTGTTATTTTCTAGTAATAATATAAATACAATTGGCATTGAAATTCTCATTTTAATTAATAAACAATAATTCATTTTAATCAATAAAACAAAACAAATTTAAAATAAAATCTATTTTAAATGTAAATTAAAATGTTGAAGTGTATTTTTTATTAAAATATAATTATTATAATCCTATTATGAATAATAATTTGTATTACTTTATTAAGAATTATGTCAAAATAAATCAAATCAGTTCTTTGGTAATGAATTATTAGAATATAATTAATTTGAAGTTAAAGTTCTACAATCATTTACTTTCACCATCAACACCACCATTCTGAACATGTTTATTTAATACAAAAGTTATTCATAGTTATATCTTATACACTATTGGTTATATATATATATATTAGGGTTGTAAATAAAACAGAACTGATACTTTCTAATATATTATGATCCCAAACCCAAACTGTTACTTTGATACAGAAACAAACTGATAATTTTCTATATTAAAAATTACGAACACGAAACCGAACTAATTCATATAAACCGAACTAATAATTTATATTAATTTATTAATATTTTCCAATTATTAATAATAATAACTTCATTAATAACTGCATATAGTTAATATTTATTTGTAATTGAAATTCATTTTAAAACATTTTCTCACAATAAAAATGAAAAATCAATTCTATGATTATCTTATTAACCATATATTTATTACATAATTATATTAATTTGAGATTAATATTATGAACTCAATAATTATTAATTGGTCAAATTAGTTTTTATCAATTATGACATTTCCTTGTTTGTTTCAAAACAAATCAAAATGGACATTAAATTAATTGTTAGTAGAGTTAAATAGTATATAATATATACCAATTTTCATCATTCAATGAGATCATATACTATCTAAGCATAGAATACTATATGTATAGTGTAAATCACTTTTAAATTTAGTGAATTGTATCAGTGAGTATAATTTAAATATAATGAGTATAATTTAAAATATTCTATTCTGTAATATATTACTTTTAATATTAATATTCATTCAATATATCATATACAATCATTATATAATTATTGCAAGGCTTAAATCTCCTACAATTTAATTGCAAAAATATTATACCCATATAATTTATTATATGATGAAAATCCATTAATTTTCAATGAGGAGTATTTTGCAAGATGGCTTTAAATATTCTATTAACATTTATATTTCCAGATTACATATTTTAATAGTTAAAAAAAAGCAATAAGTTTATCATAAAGTCCTATATTTTATTTTTAAATTATTTATTAAAAATAATATCTATTTTAGTATAGATAAATTAGTAGTTACTAATTGAATTATTTTATTGAACAGGTGTATGAACATGTATGATGTAATATTTAGTTATTATAATATGTATATTAGTTTCATATAAGAAAAGTTCATGAGTAATAAGAAATTAAATAAATCTATTAACTCTTGATTTTTTGAGATACAGAATCATTCATATATCATAACTTTTTCAAAATGTATTATTTTAATTATTGTAAATCTATTGTAAATATTATTATATTATCTGAAAACTTTGAGATGTACACACTTTATTAAAGATAAATATTATTACTTAAATTTAATTATTAAAATTTTTTATATATTTTGATAATTTCATATATTATTGTTTGCAATTAAAAAAATATTATATTTATGTTATATTTGTATATTATATTTGTTTATTATATTTGCATTTATGTTATATTTAATTATAGATAGCGTAATATTATATTAATAATATTAATATCTAGAGTTATAAGCAATTTTATTGACCATATTCAAAATAGAATGTATGTTTCAAGTAAATCTTCATTCAACGCCATTATAATAGTATATTGATATTATAACTAATCACATTTGCCAAATATATTGGCGCCGTATATATATTAAAACAATACATTTAAAATCAATACTTGATATATTAACACCAACGTATTATTAGAAGGCTTTGGAAAAACTTGTTGGTACAGGAATAATATTCAGCTAATAAAATCCTATATAAATGACTAATCATGGCAAAATTGTAATTGGCATTCAATGTTTAATATGCTGACTCATCTGCACTAATTGAAAGAATATTGCAAGTTACATAAGACAAATGAACAATATAAGTATTAGCTATTTACCTATAAATTAATAATGCATATGGAATCAATCATACAAGAATAAACATTGTATTACCTTATCTCCGGCTTCTGGATTTTTATCGGGATGAAACTCCTTTGCCATCTTATAATATGCCTATAAAATGTATATAATTAACAATAGCATATTAATAATGGCCAAGCATAATTAATATACATACAAATATTTAAAAATATACAAAAACTATATTTGTTTGTATAAAATATTTTTAAATTTATTATTAAATATATTATAATACTATCTCAAATATAAATCAGGTGATATTAAATATTATAGTTGTAGTAGCGTGGAAATAGATATTCAAATCAAAACTAATTATTTAACACAATTTTATTACCAATAAATAATTATTTAGATAAGTTACATTAGAATCTAAGTTGTATTTAATTTTCAAATTAAATATGTAATTATAATAATATAAAATATTGATACTAATCATATATACATTTGTAGAAATATTACTTTCCAAATATTAATAGTATATGAATACCAGACAAGACAAACAAAAAGAAATAGAGAAGTCAATTTGTACAAATCAATACAAGTAAAAAATCGAACAATACATATAAATATTATCTACGATTTTATTGTATATTGTATATAAGTAATTGAAATATTAAATATAAATTTTTTAATAATACATTTTTTTGGTATTTGAATCACTTATCTAACATTGTAAAATTAAATATAATTTAATTATACAAATGAATATTTACAGTATTGATATCTATCAACTAAGGAAAGCAATTATTTAAAGTGTCAATAGAATGAGATCCAGACAGATTTCCTATACAAACAAAAAAAATCATCAATTAAAGTTAAGCTATTCTATTCAAATATGGCATATTTATGACATATATATATCATGTATTTACATTAAATTACATTACATATATCATGTATTTATGTACATATCATATTATTTATGTACGTAATATTATTTCATACGTAATGAATTAAAATATGATTTGATATATTTTAAATACAAATATTTACTCATCTACGTACTTTTATTTCATTGGGTAATATTCACCTAAGATGTGTAATATGTGTAATGACTTTAGAAGCATTTATTTTGATAAAGAAAAATTTAATTTTAAATGTAAAATGTCCTATATATGATTAGTAATTCAATATCCAATATTTCTATATATATATATATATATATATATATATATTAGATACCATAAAGATATAATATTATTCTATTTTATATATATATATATTAATATAAAATAATATTTACCACATTGACTTTGTCAGGTTACGTTTTGTTCAAGGTAACTGGATAACTATTATTTAACCAAATTAAAATACAATTAAAATAATAGATGTTGCCTAGTGGACTTTTATTTCGAATGTTGTATAAATATTTATAAGTATAGTGAAGTATTGTTAATAATCGCAATAATTATCAATATATATCAATATTATATTTTGATGTAAATATTATATTATAGTACAAATAAATAAAATATAGACAATATAATATATGCAGTGTTTTATTAAATATACATAGTGAACATTTATGATATCGTAATATAATATATATTATTATTGCGCATTAATGTAATTTATATTTTTATTATTTGGCGATTGATATACTGCCAAATATTTCGTATCACGTTCTAAGCCTAAAATATATACCATCAGAAATTTTAATATATATATAAGTTAGTGTAAGATATTTTATTACGAAACATATAAGTGGCAATAATAATGAATTAGTGGAATTTTAATATACAAAAAAATGAGTATGTTGTCATTTTTGATACGCATTATTATAAACAATTATTATATTTAATATAGTATTAAGGTAATATTATATTAATAAACCAACTTAATAAATTTAAATATATTATGGCAATAAGTTGAGATAAATCATGAAGAAATATAATTAGTAAATAATGTTATTTTTTAAAATATATTCTATGATATAGATAATAATTAAATATAAATGCATGTTAATAATTACAAATAATAAATAATAAGAATTAATACAATGACATGATGTTTATAACAAGTTTATAGATTATATAAATATGCTTTTTGTATGATATCATTTATATAACATTCATACATATTATATTTTATAAATAATATAAGACCTTTTTGATTTCACCAGAAGATGCATTTTTATTAACTCCGAGAATTCCGTATAGATCTGGTTCAGCCATGTTTTGTTTGGGATTTTCTGGAAAATGCAAGAATTTCCGGGTCATTTAGGTTCATAACTTATTTAATTATCAATGATTTTTACAAAAATGTTTTTGTATTTATAGATTTCTTGTAAAAAAAATTAAATATATATTATATTAGATAAGTGCTACTCAAATATATGTGATTATATCAAAATAATAAGTATATATAATATATATAAAATAAAATAACCTTATTTATGAACTAATTATAATTGTCGTTTGTTATATAAGGTAGTAATTATATAATGTAGTAATATATATAAGGTAGTGATTATATTTATAAATAAAAAATATGAAAAAAATAATTATACTTAAATCTGCTACGATTTCTTCAAGCTTGATGTATTTGTATTATTTGTATAGTAGATGAGATCATATTTAATATATAGCATATTATAACATATATAACAACATTTAATGTATTGCTCATAATAATATTGTATTTACAAAAACATAATAATTATACTAAAAATATAAATTATATTAAAGTTTTGGTTACAAGATATATACTCTTATTTAGCGACTTAAATATACATAATTGACCATCATATAAAATGATAGACAATTTCTGTGGATTACATATTAATTATTGATATATAAAATTATTCTCCGATTATATTAATATATTAATTTATCAATTTATTAATGTATTTATATATTAATTTAATAATTTATAAATTTATAAATTTATTAATTTATTAATTAATATATTTGTTAATTTATTTATTAATTAATTAATTTATTTATTAATTAATTAATTTATTAATTTATTAATTTATTAATTAATTAATTTATTAATTTATTAATTTATTAATTCATTAATTTATTAATTTATTAATTTATTAATTTATTAATTTATTAATTTATTAATTTATTAATTTATTAATTTATTAATTTATTAATTTATTAATTTATTAATTTATTAATTTATTAATTTATTAATTTATTAATTTATTAATTTATTAATTTATTAATTTATTAATTTATTAATTTATTAATTTATTAATTTATTAATTTATTAATTTATTAATTTATTAATTTATTAATTTATTAATTTATTAATTTATTAATTTATTAATTTATTAATTTATTAATTTATTAATTTATTAATTTATTAATTTATTAATTTATTAATTTATTAATTTATTAATTTATTAATTTATTAATTTATTAATTTATTAATTTATTAATTTATTAATTTATTAATTTATTAATTTATTAATTTATTAATTTATTAATTTATAAACTCTCCCTCTCCCTCTCCCTCTCCCTCTCCCTCTCCCTCTCCCTCTCCCTCTCCCTCTCCCTCTCCCTCTCCCTCTCCCTCTCCCTCTCCCTCTCCCTCTCCCTCTCCCTCTCCCTCTCCCTCTCCCTCTCCCTCTCCCTCTCCCTCTCCCTCTCCCTCTCCCTCTCCCTCTCCCTCTCCCTCTCCCTCTCCCTCTCCCTCTCCCTCTCCCTCTCCCTCTCCCTCTCCCTCTCCCTCTCCCTCTCCCTCTCCCTCTCCCTCTCCCTCTCCCTCTCCCTCTCCCTCTCCCTCTCCCTCTCCCTCTCCCTCTCCCTCTCCCTCTCCCTCTCCCTCTCCCTCTCCCTCTCCCTCTCCCTCTCCCTCTCCCTCTCCCTCTCCCTCTCCCTCTCCCTCTCCCTCTCCCTTTCCCTCTCCCTCTCCCTCTCCCTCTCCCTCTCCCTCTCCCTCTCCCTCTCCCTCTCCCTCTCCCTCTCCCTCTCCCTCTCCCTCTCCCTCTCCCTCTCCCTCTCCCTCTCCCTCTCCCTCTCCCTCTCCCTCTCCCTCTCCATCTCGCTCTCACTCACCCTATCCCTCCCCCTCCCCCCTATTTTATAAGTTTTGCAATTTTATTATTGTAATATTTAAATAGTTCATATATGTCAGTGGGTAACCTTGGTTATAGCTTTTACATGGGCATAGCGATATATAAGTACGTATATCGATTTATTAAAATAATCAATATTAAATTATTAAAATATATTAATCATACAAATTATATTACCAGCATTAAATATAATTATATTATGTATCACCAGGCTTAAAATAAAATAGCGGTGTAAAATGAAGTAATATTCAAAGATATAATTAATTAAATATTAAGTTTACCTCGAATATTAATTAGTATTTCAGTGTACTAAATTAATATGTAGTGACGCTAAATGCTAAATGGCATATCATATTATATAATTATAAAGACGGTTTTGCGATACATGGTCATACTTCTATTTAAACAAACATAATATATGAAAATATAGAGAAATCCAGACTAAAGAATTATATGAACCTGACTTAGACTGCTAACATAATAACAACAGTTCAAAACTCTATAAGTGAACAATATTACTAATGTATTGACCATAAAATCGTATTACGGGCAAACTAGATACAACAATAAATCTGAACAGTTGGAACTGATTATTTATAAAATCTACCATATCTATAAAGGAAAATGGTTAGTAGTAAAAAGATTACCATAGGTAATCTTGAGGATTACTATAGTTTAATTCTATTTAATAATTAGATAAATCAAAATATAGACAGTAACACACTGATATATATATATATATATATATATATATATATATATATATATATATATATATATAGTGTATAACTATATATATAGATATATATATATATATATAGTGAATACATATAGTTATATATTAGGAATATATGCAATAACCATGACATACAGCAATGAAAAGACCAAATATAAATCATTGCATACATACCGTTATTAAGTAACTCTTATAGATTATAATATATTGAATAAAATAGAATTGATATTATTAAACTTGAATAATTCCGAATTATTGACGTATTCCTTGTATTGAAAGTGCCTATCATAATTCATCACCACACGCATCACAAGCTATACATTGTTATAATATTTAATATAATTTTATAGTTAAAATTATGCCAACTAATTAATTAAAACAGATATAATATTTATATAATAGTATATTAATATTTTCTGTCCTTAATTGTTTATTATACTACTACCATAAATATAAAGAAAAATAGATTAAATATGTTAAAAAAAATCTATACGAATTACAAAAAGTATTTATAAAAGCAATCACTAAATATTTTAATACTAATAATATTTATAATTTGATTATAAATTTGTATACAGTTTTCTTAGTACAATATATAGAATATATAATATAAATATTATTATATTATAAGAAAGAATATCTTTTTTTATATTTTATTTAACACTTTAAGATTATTTTATGTATATTTAGAAAATAAATTTTAAAATAATGTATATTTTTTACTAACTATACTATTACTAACTAGTTAGTACTCAACTAATTATAAGTAATTATTAATATATGATCAACATAGCAATCAAAAGTAAATATTGAACTAGAATCATATTATCGTATTATTATAATTTCCATGCGCTTTATACACTAAATAAACAAGCATATTATAAATATTTTTATCATTATCGTTTGGATTATACTAATTATAACAATTATGAATTAACGAATTATTTTTCACTATAATTCTGTCTTTATATTTAGACTAATGGTATTTAAGTTTGATAATATAATTGTTAATAATAACCTTGTTTCAGATGTTAAGTACTGATAATCATGATTAAAATATTATTATTATATATTGGTTGTACATTGGTGGTTCACCATTATGTTCTTGCCATGTTCTCACTAATGATAAGCCAATTGCACGTATGTAACCCAGGTATGCAAATTTCACAAATGTTCGATTATTGCAGATTCCTTGTTAGAAATTGATAATTTTTCGTCAGTTGCAATGCGTGATCTGTTCCAGAACTGTCAGGTATTGAGTGAAAATTGAATTTTTGAGATAGATTACTTTTAGGCAAGACTTTTTAGCATTTTACCACATTACCCTGTTTCTAGAGAGTATTAGCTGATTAGACAATCTTTTATTAACGAATGTATGAAAGCTAATTAAAAAAAATCTGTAAAGGATAATATTAAATAATTGCATATCATTATTAATTAAAAAACCTCCCAGGATAATCATAAGAAAGATATTCAATATTTGTAACAAAATATTTTTCAAAAGTTCAATTAGATTTTATAAATATTTAGACTTGTGAAATGGGATTAATTATAAATCATTAAAAGCAGACTAAAATAGAAACTAAAGTTAGAACCTTATATGGTTTTATAATATATATATTATTTCTAATGCGATTTAAATATAAATATTACTAAGAACAACTTAAAATTAATTATAAATAACTAACATATAATATACCAAGATATATAACTTAAAATAATGTATATATGATACAAATGTTAGGGAATAATTTAATTATTTGCAAAAAAAATCTAACCATATAAAATTAACCTAAGGTGTGAATTAATATCAATAGATTGACATGTTGATATATTGTTATATTAAAAGGTAGTATAAATTTTATTTTATTTTTAATTAGATTAACATATTTATTATTTTTACATATGTTAAAATTATATTGAAAATATAAAAAAACATGCACCGATCAATAATTATATCATGAAAAGTTTAAATATTTGAATTTTTAAAAATCGCAGATGACTAAAATATTAAGAGTGCTACTTTTTTTTATCATATTGTTGTTAAATATTCTTATATCGTATTTTTGTATTGAGTTTATTTAATAAATTTTATAACATAAATGTCTCTTTAAATTGATATCCCATAAGATAAATTTGAGAGTAATAACTCAATTTATAATAAATTAGGAAATTATTAATATTTTTTTATGTATAACTATAATTTTAAACATTTATATATTATTTCAAATTTAATTTATTATCTAAAATTGTATCTAAAGTATATATATTTTAACTATTTACTTTTCACAATGTTATATATATATATATATATATATAATATATACATATATATTAACTTAATTTCGTATTCATATAAGATTAAACCTAAACAGTAATCTAATTAGAATAAGTCTGAATTTAAATATTAGAAGATATCTCATATGTAATGTTTATAAACATTAAAATTAAATAACATATAGATTTTCTTTTGTTTATAATAAAATAATCCTAGGGACAAAGTACATAAACGGTTTAACTGTTAAGACTAGATTATTCTCACATGATAACTAGACATTGTCTATGAATGTAGCGAAATATTGAGATAGGATAATATCAAAAATGTACACAGGTATATTAAAATGTATATATATTTATTAATACGTCAGCTACTAGTATATCATTACAATAATATACGACAATTATTAAATATTAATATTCAGTATGTAGAATTATATTTGTAAATAAAAAATAATAATTTCCATAATATCAATAGATAACCATGCCTATTAAAATTCTCAACCAAAATAATTAAAAAATAATTAAGATAAGCATGGTGATATGATAGTTCTACTTACATCTAAATGTCCCCGTTAAGAGTAGAATATATTCTAATTTACTATAAACAAATAGTTTTATAATACTAAACACATATTTGTTATAACAATAATTAATTATCTTTATATTATTAGAGATAATACAGTTATATCTAATTGCTTATGATATTTTAAGTAAAAGCCAATTAAATATTAATATTAATCTGTAATTTTATATTGCACGGTTTTCTTCAATAATCATTACTTAGAGATCCTTGAAAATATAATAATCTTTCATAAATTACCATTTAAACTTTAATGAGTCTTCATTTCACCTTTAAGCTTTGATGTTTCTGTACAATTCTCAATAATTGGCTGTTAAATTAATTTTATTTACATTAATATACTATATCATTAATGTGATATAATATATTATTGATGTATATATTGGACGGTTTATATTATCATTATTTAATTATTTAATACATTTTCTTTTGTAGTCAGGAAATTCATAATCGTTTCGAATCCAAAGATTTATAAATCTATAGACTTAAATCTGGAATTATTGTGTACAGTTAACTTTAGACACAAGATTACCAAGATTCCAAGGTAATCTTGGTTTAGACTAAATAACATTATAGTGTATACATAGGGCATAACATATATAATATGTATGATTAAAAAACAGTTATTCCAATGTTGATGATTGGGATTTTGAGTTGGTATGGAGTAACATGTCAAGAAACACTAGATGCGATGTGGGGTGACGAGATGTGTTTAGGTGGAGGAGGCTCGCAAAGTCATTATAGGTTATAAGTATACCCCTTAAAGGCACACCTTATAACTTACGTTATAATGTACGAGTGACAGAATTGTATTGATAACATTTTCATATTGACTATTATATAATACCAAAATTAAATTGCTTTATTACAAAATAAATAAAAAAATATTTCACAATTTATAGGTAAATATAATATAATGTTTGTATTGTATACATTTTGATATAGGTGCAAGAATACTATGACATCTTGGACTAGAACTACTGAATATTTAGAACTAACAAAAATGATTCATGATTTGCAAGAATTAAGAGTAAAATGTATAAAGCAGGTTTTTACTAATTTTATATATTATATATTCAATTATAATATATATATATATATATATATATATATATAAACATATGTATATATATATATACACTTATATATAATATATTCAAAAAGTAATCTATTTAGTTATAACATTGTATATTCTTATATAATACTACCGTACTATTGTCTAATATTAGGTAAATTATACCTGGTATACAATTAGACTACAATCATTTTTTAATGTTGATGTTTTAGTAATTGTTTTTGTGATAAATGCTTTCATGTGTGGTTATAATTTATAAGACCAGTATATATTCCTGTTTACATGATATTTAAAAAATGTGTAATTGATTAATTATGTATACATACTTCAGCATATGTTTTCCAAGTTATCTTACTAATTATTATTACTATATTATAAATATTATAATATTTATTTCAATTATTGTTATAATGACAATCAAGGTAATAAAGAATTTTAGGATACAATGATAGAAAAGTTGGATGAAAGAAATCATGTATTGTCGGAAAGGATAGCATATATGAAAATACAATTGACGAACATAGAAATTATTATTAAGAAAAATGAAATTGAAAGTAATATATATATATATATAAATATATATATATATATGATTGAATTTTTAAAATTTCTAATATTTTTAAGGATGATGAATTACTCTGTATATTCATATTTTAAAATGTAATATCATTATAAGGATCAGTTATGGTTTAAGTCCGAGATTACAAAATTTTTTTCGTAGTAATTTTTATCTTTTGGCACTATAAAATAAAATAGCTCGTTGCTTTCACTGCATATTGTAAATAATATCATATAATAAATTATAGTTTATATTATGTATTTATTGAACATTTGAAGCTTGCATATATGAACATGTTTCCATATGTGTGTTCAAATATTGTAATGTTAACAATGATTGCTTCAATTTTCACTTATCTATTGAATTATATATAAATATTAAAATTAATTTATTCTAGGTTCATGGTATTAATATCTCAAATGACACAATTAATTAAATTCAATTATCTTCGTAATAGCGAAAACAAAAATAAAATTTCCAAAATCTCCAAAGACCATAGACTATATTCTTCGAAAAATAGAAAAGTTGGAATATAACCAAAATAAAATAAAGGTTTGTTAATTTCAATAATACATTATATTATATATAAAACATAATAACCATATTGATATAATATTTAGCTAGAAAACGAGCTATTAAAGAAAGAAATCATGTTTATAAAGAAAACAAATAAAATTGGAAATAAAAAAGAAGATATATAGAAAAGAACTCTAAATAATTATTAATATAATTTAATAACTTATCATGTTAACTCCATTTTCAAAATAAAATATATTATTTGAGATTTGCAGATAATACTAACAATAAGATAATAAATTTGAAATCATTTAAAAAGTGAGTTCTATATACGTAATTATCCCAGATTTCTTAGTAGAAGTCTTTGTCTAGCAAAATATAGATCAAAACAGAAATTTAATATTTATTTATTATTGATTAAGTAATTTAAAGAGAGCTTTTCATATGATTATAGCTGCCACTTACAACTCCTATTGTAAAAGGATTGCATTTCCCAATACCTTGCATGTATTTATACAAATATATACTCAATTACATTCATAAAATCTATTATACCATTACGATTACAAATATGAACTTACATTTGATATCAGAGTGAATTTATACATTTTTCTGATATCAATACAAATATAATAAATACTTGTGATGATTAATTGCTTTTTAAAATTCCAGTTACTATGAATTAGTATGAGAGTATAAGTTCATATATGCATATCCATACCTTAGGGACTGCAATATTGTGCCAACATGATCCACTATATTGCTATCATATGATCAAATAATGGTATTTAACGTACATTAACATAATCAAAGAATATTATATTAATTATCAGTATTTATTTGTGAAACTTTTCAGTGATAACTTAATTTATAAGAAAATGATCAATTTTGAATCTAAAGTTGATATCCTTTATATAAAAAGGTTTATATAAATGAAATTGCTTCCTTTAATTATGTGTGGATGTTTAGAGAAAGTTGTATATTAAAAGTAATATTTAATTTAATAATTATTTGAAATAAAAATATTAATAAAATATATTTTTTCAAATTTTCAGTATATACCTAAATAATACATTTTTGTATATAAGTGAATGCATTTATACAAGCCTGGATATATAGTATTGTATATACATAATATGCATATATTATTATTATATTTAATATATATTCATGAAAGATTTATAAAAATATGCATTATATATAATTCATTTTTATTTTAAAAAATACAATAATTACTATTTAATGATTGGCTATTTGTGGATTTTCTTCTATTTCTACTAGTATCATTTCCCTTATATAAATACGGATTTGCATAATTTAATTTATTAAGTCTATTATTAATAAATTCATAATTATTTAAAATATTACATAACAAGTTGTTAAAATAATAATGGATTGAAAAATATATTTATTAGTATGAAAATCTGAGAAGATAAATAATAAGGGTATCAACAATTAGACTTCATATCAATGTTGTCAGCGTAGGATGACCTTGTGTGAAAATATATGAATAAACATCATGAGGAATGTATATGAACAATATAATATGATCACAATGAATGATAAAAACTGATTTATAATGTTATATAAGGTTGAATCATATACTAACTGATGTTGTTACTTATATCTATATATGATGGAATTCCTGGTTCTTTTGAAAGATCTGTATAGATATGTGAATAAGGGTGTGTTGAATTATTTGCATAGTATTGATATTATTAATAAATTAATCATTAATAATTTAAGAATATTTACACTATGAAATTAATATTTAAATAATATTATGTATGAATATTTAAAATTCAAAATATACAAAATTATCTTATAATTATCTTATAACACATTTTTAAAAAGATTAATTTATATAATGAAGTATTTTATTTCTTTTTTAATAAATATTAATAGATACCTTCGTTGAACATAATATGTTCCTCATCTTCAAATTTGTTGTTGTTATTATTTATTTTTTCATAGTCATCCTCCTAAATCAAATAATAAGTTATTTTATAATATATTCATAATTTAAAATATGAATTAAAAAGGAAATAAAAGACATTTGATTGTAAATATACAATATTATATTGATAATTATTAAGCAATTATATAATTATTAAGCAATTATAATTACATTGGATTCAAAATCTTGAAAAGTAATTTTCTGTTGCAGTTTCAAAGGCGGATATCTTCTTCTAACTGATCTCCTCAAACATGTTTTAGGTGTCGAAATTTGTTCACCTATCGGACAAAATATAAACATTGAATCAACAATAGTATTACTGTGACTTCATGGTTGCATTACATAATCGTATATTTATTATTATTATTTAGTATAATACAACTTATGTAGAATATTTTTGTACTACAAATTAATAAATATAATTTCCTATAACAATTTATACATAAATAAAAAACTTGATTACATATTTACCTAAACATAAATCTGTAGTTTTTTGGCAGCTATGTATTTTTAGAAGAGATTTTGTAGGAATAACGTCGCCGCAAGTATAGCATTCATAACCTGTCTTCTAAATCGTAACGTTTGTTTTAATAGATATGTAACTATTGATTTGAACAATAAGTAACATACGCATCTGATAGTACGATAAGATTTATTACCTTATTATGAAGCAATACATGATCTTTAAGTTTCTGTTTCGATAAAAAAACCTTCTTACAATCAGCAAATTTACATTTATTATCTTTTTCTGAAGAATAGCTTGGGTTTATTATTTAAAGAGATATTTCTTAGTCATTAGTCATATTAGAAATAGGTTAATTCGAGTTGATGATTAAGTTAATTATTTCTATACAATTATATTTATAGATATCTATATTATAGCATAATATATTTATTATTATTCCTTATACAATATAATCAACTATAAATAAAACATTTAGGAAGATACTAACTTGTAAAGAATAATGATAAATATATAAGCCATAATCCATATAATACGTTACTTTCTATATTTGGATATCATCGATACTTACTTTTTCGAGTTATAGTATTGTGAGTGAGAATATGAATTTTCATTTTATCAAAACGACTAAAGCTCTGTGTGCATCCTAGTTTGGAATTGAAGTCGTAATTTTATCATAATATTGCATTAAAATATTGCATTAAAATAATGCATTAAAATAATTCATTAAAATAATGCATTAAAATAATTCATTAAAATATTGCATTAAAATATTGCATTAAAATAATTCATTAAAATAATTCATTAAAATAATTCATTAAAATAATTCATTAAAATAATTCATTAAAATAATTCATTAAAATAATGCATTAAAATAATTCATTAAAATAATTCATTAAAATAATTCATTAAAATAATTCATTACAAAAATTCAATAAAAAAATTATATAAACATTGTAAATAATATATGAATTTAAATTGAAATTGCAAATTTTAACATTAAGTGGTTTATATATCAAATTGAATGTAGATATAGATATCGTAAATATTAATAACCATTGTATATATTAAGAGGACATTGATACGTTTTCTTAACTTTATGAACACCCATATGTCTAAGTAATCTATCCTAAAGGATTTATAGAAAGTCAAGTTTAAGGACATAGTTAATTTTTGTAACATACACATTAGTTATCGTTCTTAGTAATGAATATAAAATAAAGATCTTATTGATGAATATAAAATAAAGATCTTATTAATGAATATAAAATAGAGATCTTATTAATGAATATAAAATAAAGATCTTATTAATAAAGATCTTATTAATGAATATAAAATAGAGATCTTATTAATGAATATAAAATAAAGATCTTATTGATGAATATAAAATAAATATATTATTAATGAATATAAAATAAAGAACTTATTAATAAAGATCTTATTAATGAATATAAAGATCTTATGAAATATCAACTGTGATATTACTATTTAAATTAACGATTGTGTAAATCTTCGTGTAATTTATAACAAAATATTGTTAACAAATATTGTACATTTATTGCCATATCTCATTATTAACATGGACTAAACCCATATAGCTATTATTTAACTGCATAATGTATCATTATCTTCCCCTTTATCCCTATACTTATTTATAACAACTCTCCTCCTTTAATCATTATCTTTATCCCAACTCTCTCATTCTCTATTTCTTAATAAATTACTATTATAACATTATCCCAACTCTCATCCTGTTTTATTATACCTTTATTACTATATTAATTACTATTAATAGCACCATTAGTATTCCCTTTAATGACCTCTAATTCAATATCTCTATTGCATTGTAATAATGTTCCCTTATTATATATATTTTAATATTGGGTAATAGCGATATTTACAATAAACATATTACCAGTTTATGAGAGATTTTAATAATAGTTTGATGATATCGTAAGTTCTTTTGAACAAAGGTAGTATTGTGTTTTACTCAAACCTTGCGAGTAAAATGTAAGCTGCATATATTACACTGAAAAGGTCTTTCTCCGGTGTGAACCATGCTGTGGTATTTTAGAGACGCTTTCCTTTTGAAATGCTTTTCGCAGACGTCGCATTCAAACATAGCTGCCAAATACAGAAGAATAGATCATTTTATACAACGGATTTCTAATTAATACTAATGATTTTATAATTTGAAATATATTGAGATTATTTACACTTTAAAAAAATTAACTTACGATAATTACATTATAAATGAACGGACTTACACCGATGGTGAGTGGAAAGGTGTTCAGATAGTGTAATAGGAGAATCAAAATTTTGAGAGCATTTCGAACACTTTACATCATGAGATACAGTTTGCATGTGATGCAATAAACCAGCTTCAGATATGTAGCTATGTTCACATAGGTCACATTTGTATGAGCTATGTAGGGATTGTAGGAGTGTAATATATGTAGGCGATAGTTGTGGTATAGTTGGGGATAAGTTGGAAGGTGGTAGGCGAGTAATTTAGAGTAGTTGACGAGTAGTTTAGAGTAGTCGGCGAGTAGTTTAGAGTAGTCGGCGAGTAGTTTAGGAGTAGTTGGGACGTGTAGATTACATACCATTTGTTATTAGTCGCGTATTGGCTACATTTGACTTGAGCTACGGGGGTCGGAGTGCATCTCAATGAAGTCACCGATGTCTGCTGTACAGTATCGTGGGTAAACACACTGTGAGTGTGTTGGTGAACTCCGAGAGCAAATAAAGTTACGAATCTCTTCTCGCATATCGAACAGTGGTAGAACAACAGTTGAGAATCTATTACAAAGGATTTTAATAACAAGAATTAATAAGGCGACATATAATAAAAAGTTTTTAGTAATATTTTTAAACACTTTAATGTCCTTTGTTTTGCAGAGTATTCAATAGTTTACTTAAATTGAGAGAGTTTGTAATTATTAAACCTTGAGGAGTAGTTTGAATTTTATTGCAGGTTTGCGAGTGTATAAGAAAGTCATCCATTTCAACAAATGTTTGTTGGCATTTAGTTTCGAGACATTTATAAACCTGATGAAGATCGTTGGGATAAAGATTGCAGTTAAATGAAGAGAGTTGGGATAAAGATTGCAGTTAAAGGAAGAGAGTTGGGATAAAGATCGCAGTTAAAGGAAGAGAGTTGGGATAAAGATTGCAGTTAAATGAAGAGAGTTGGGATAAAGATTGCAGTTAAAGGAAGAGAGTTGGGATAAAGATCACAGTTAAAGGAAGAGAGTTGGGATAAAGATTGCAGTTAAATGAGGAGAGTTGGGATAAAGATCACAGTTAAAGGAAGAGAGTTGGGATAAAGATTGCAGTTAAATGAGGAGAGTTGGGATAAAGATCGCAGTTAAATGAAGAGAGTTGGGATAAAGATCACAGTTAAAGGAAGAGAGTTGGGATAAAGATCGCAGTTAAATGAAGATAGTTGGAATAAAGATTGCAGTTAAAGGAAGAGAGTTGGGATAAAGATCGCAGTTAAATGAGGAGAGTTGGGATAAAGATCGCAGTTAAAGGAAGAGAGTTGGGATAAGTTATTAACTCTCCTTTTCATTAAAGGTTTTAATATGCATATGGTGAAATCATCAGTAATAGATTGTGAGAATGAGTAACTTATTAATACATTGTGATACTGAGGTAGTGTATTAGGGAGTGCATATTTACCTGTTCAGATTTATGGATAACTGAATGAGATTTATATTTAAAATATGTATTAAATTGATGAGGGCAGTATTGACATTGGTATGTTTTATCAATTTGTACTGAATTCTCTCTAAGTTCTCCTTTATTTATCTGTGTATTTAGTAAATGATCTTTACTTCATATATTAATATAATTACTATTAAATATAATGACTAAATTATAATAAATTTAAAGTTGAATTAACGCTACACTTGCAGTATTCGAGTGAAAGTGAAGAGATCTGAATTAAGTTTATACTGACAATTTGTTTAGAATTATTATCCAAAAGCACATCTTTGATTGTTATATTTGGTAAAATGGTCATTGGTTTTGGCCAGATCTATGAAATTAAGTAATTATTAAAAATGACGAACATTAAACGATTATTTATAAAATCATAAGTATACCTTGTGGGAGTTCATATGCTTTTTAACATTACTTTTCTGCGAAAAAGCTTTACCACAGACGACACATTGGTAGGGCTTCTCCCCGGTGTGAGAACGCGAATGTTGTGTGAGATCAAAGCACTTATCAAAGGTCTTAGGGCAATAAGAACACTGATATATACGACGTCCCGGACGTTTGATCTATAATAGAATAATAGCATTGTAGTATAAGCATTGTATTATAGCATTGTAGTATAGCATTGTAGTATAGCATTGTAGTATAGCATTGTTGTATAACATTGTAGAATAACATTGTAGTATAGCATTGTAGTATAGCATTGTAGTATAGCATTGTTGTATAGCATTGTAGTATAGCATTGTAGTATAGCATTGTAGTATAGCATTGTAGTATAGCATTGTAGTATAGCATTGTAGTATAGCATTGTAGTATAGCATTGTAGTATAGCATTGTAGTATAGCATTGTAGTATAGCATTGTAGTATAGCATTGTAGTATAGCATTGTAGTATAGCATTGTAGTATAGCATTGTAGTATAGCATTGTAGTATAGCATTGTAGTATAGCATTGTAGTATAGCATTGTAGTATAGCATTGTAGTATAGCATTGTAGTATAGCATTGTAGTATAGCATTGTAGTATAGCATTGTAGTATAGCATTGTAGTATAGCATTGTAGTATAGCATTGTAGTATAGCATTGTAGTATAGCATTGTAGTATAGCATTGTAGTATAGCATTGTAGTATAGGATTGTAGTATAGCATTGTAGTATAGCATTGTAGTATAGCATTGTAGTATAGCATTGTAGTATAGCATTGTAGTATAGCATTGTAGTATAGCATTGTAGTATAGCATTGTAGTATAGCATTGTAGTATAGCATTGTAGTATAGCATTGTAGTATAGCATTGTAGTATAGCATTGTAGTATAGCATTGTAGTATAGCATTGTAGTATAGCATTGTAGTATAGCATTGTAGAATTGCATTGTAGAATATCATTGTAGAAAAGTATTGTAGTATAAGCATTGTAGAATAGCATTGTAGTATAGCATTGTAGTATAGCATTGTAGAATAGCATTGTAGTATAAGCATTGTAGTATAGCATTGTAGTATAAGCATTGTAGAATAGCATTGTAGTATAGCATTGTAGTATAGCATTGTAGAATAGCATTGTAGAATAGCATTGTACTCAGTTAGCGTAAACACATTTACTTTACTTTACTCAATGGGTTACGTAGCAATTGATTAGGAGTAACTTTTGTAGAGATTACTTTAAGGTTACTTAGCGGTTACTTGAGGGGTTAATTAGATGTTACTACGGCATACGACTAATATAGAAATGATTAACTCTCACCTTCTGCGCGAGAATTTGCGAATTGGATTTATGCGAAGAGATTCGGTCTACTTCGTCTGCGACTTCCTGTATCACATCTGCAACCACATGTACAACTGCGTCACGCACTCCTATGTCTGCAATCTGAGAACACAATGCGTCCCCGTTCGTAGGACAATAGGTGTTGGGCAAGTCGTGGTAAGTTTGTTGAAAACTCTAAAACAATTGCAAACAATTCAATAAAGTTGAATCGGCAAATAAAGAACTCGATATTAAAATAGATAATTAGATAAAAACAGGAGATATCTGTAATTTATGTCAAGAATAAAATGATGAGAAGATTAAATTAATATCTGTCTATAAAAAAACCATTTTATTTTCATCTAAATCAGAAATAACAACTCCCAACTGCTTATTAATGTTTGGAGGGACTGTCTGTTCGGGTAGTGTTTCCTTGGTGAATAGCATGTCACTTTGTATGATGGGTCCAGCGTAGGAACACGTAGTAGGAGATGTGGGGTCACCACCAGGGGGCATGTCGGAGTCGCAGAATGGTTTAGACGAAATTAATGTATTCAACATCGAAGTCATGGGAGATATAATCGAACTGTGGTCCACATCCGTAGTCCGGCATCGGTTCCCCTCGTGGTACCTGGGTCCCGATTGAGTCGTCGGCGACGTCGACGAGGCAACGGAACCGCCGGCGGCGTTTGTAGCGGCGGTCGCCGAAACTGAAGCTTCGTCGGATTGAGATCGCCGGGTATTCGAATCATGGATTCGTTCGGCGGATGTTTCACCAGTTTCCGGAGTCGGGTTGTTCTCGATTTCCGAGAGAGTCGAAGGAACCGCCTCGATGACCCCGGGCTCCGCGTTGGCGCAGAGAGGCGACGGAATGCGGAGGGGGCTGACTCGTCGATGGGATGCGGCATTCGTTTGCGGGGGCGCGGAGATCTGATGGGGGGTCGCGACTCCGGGGGGCGCCACTGCTTCGTGGGCTGTCGAGGATTGTACGCCGGGCGCGAAGTGAATTGCTTGGTTATTGACGTGAGGTATAAATTGCTGTTGGGAAGATGACATGTATCCGCTGTTAATGTTATTGATCATAATAGGTTGATGGGATGAGGAAACTTGCGGCATCCCGTTGTGAGAAATCTGTGTTTGCGAAATAATTATGTATTTCATTATCTTTAATTAACTATAATTATAATCTATAAATTTTGGTCTATAAAAATAAAAATAATTATTATGAATTTGATGACTGCGTTTATGTAATTTGATATGTTAAAACATTAATCTATTTGTCAATAGACATTTCTAACCATTGGATCACAATATGAAAATGTACTGGGATATGGTTGCTTGTCTAATGACATTAATGAATTTGGATCATCCAATTGCATATAATTAGTTTGACCATTTGGTAGATAAGAGATCTGCGATATTTGAGGATGCGATTCTTGAATCTGTAAAGATACTCCGTAATGATAATAATAGCTATCTCAATAGAGACGTAAAAAAAGTGATTATTTGATCTGAGAGGAACATTATTGTATCTCAAGTAAAACTAATATTGAATATGATGATGTAGTTATAGGCAAAATACCCGGTGAAGAGAAGGGAAAGTGAAAGGATTTGCTTATGCGCACATGGGTATGATGGTCAAATATTTAATTACATTGTTATTATATAAACATACTATAATCAAATTGTAATTTATCAAAAATCTTATCTTTTTCCATAAAAATGTGAATTAAAAAAATTCTTTTATTATCTTGGAGGTTTTAATTAACTGTATGTTACTGTAGAAGCCATAGGCGACATGGTATTTCATTTATAATATATTAAATACTATAATACGTGCACAATGATAGTAGAAAACATAACATGAAACAATTCAATTTATCGATATCATAATTTTTGAACAAATTACTTCGCTAAAACATCAATATTTGTAAACTTTTGATCAAAATAATGAATGGAATGTTTTCTAAACGATTATTTTTGAAATTTCGATAACAAAATAATTTGATATTTGTATTTAATATATATAAATAAAAGTATTATTAAAAGTCTTTGATTTTGCTTAGATTACGATAAAAATAACAAACATGTTTGGTATTAATTTCCATGTGAATTCTGAATCATTTCCATTGAAAAAGAATTTTTATTAAGGAGTTTGAATCTATAGAAAATATATTATAAAATATTGTCATCAGATTTGCTGACAATTCCTTGTGATTACGATAAAGGTAAATTTGCCTTTATAGGTTTTAATTCAAGAGAAGTCTACATATTATATAAATACCTTGGTTGGGATAGTTATGAATAGCAGCATGAATATTGAATTATACAATATTTGCATAATCAATATTTAATATTTATAAGACAACAAAATACACTAACTTTGTCTAATTAATATCCTAATTAAATATATTACCTGATCAGTATAATAATAATCATTATGATTATGTAATCCATCCACTTGAGAATAATTATATCCTGGTTCCATCACATTCTAAAATAAATTATTTATTAAAATATTATTATTAAAAAATGAATATTAATTATAATATAAATAATAATGAAGAAATATAACTTTCTAATATCAAAATTTAAAAGATATATTAAGTACTATATATAATAATATATAGTAATATATTATTAGTGTTAATATTAATTTAATTAATATATATTCATGATAAGTTTAGTAAATTGTAGTTATAAGTTATTTATAGATTATTTAAATACGAAAACAAATATCTCATTTTAAAATAATCTCGCACCTAGAGATTTAACATTTTAGTAGTTTAAAATAATTCTCTGGTTATTCAAAGTTTTTATATATACATTGTATACAGAATATATTAATTTAGAAAATGTAATTAATTTACAATATCCACCAGAATAAATAGTAAATAATTTTATAAATTGTATAAATTACACTTAGAATATCTATTTTAACAATAGAAAACCTGGTAGTTATTATTTTGACCACTCTACAGAGTTATATTAATATGTAACGAATCAGAGGAAAAGTTGCTTTGCTAAAATAAAATAAATTACAAAATAAAGTAACTTCTACTAACATATTTAAAAATCTAAATATACCTAAATATACCTAAATAATAACCAATCTAATACCCTATCTAATTACATATCTAATTACCTATCTAATAACTTATCTAATAATAAATAAAAAAGTAATAAACAAACTAACATTTACTTGTGAATGAAAATCTGTTGAAGGGTTATTACATTGTGTCTGTACAGAAAGTGATATTTAATAGAATATATTGATAGAGAAAGTGATATTGTTTAAAATATATTGATAGAGAAAGTGATATTTAATAAAAGATAGTGATAAAGGAAGTTATATTTAATACATTATGAAAATATAAATATTAAAAATGGGTCAATTAAAGTATTGAATTTATTTTAAAATGAAATACAATTGTAAATGAATATTCTTAATAATTTTAAAAGTTGAATTAGTAATTAGTTTAGATAATTTATTCTCAATAAATAAATTCTAATTTCATGTTCTAATTGTTAAGCATATTTATCAATATGTCATAAATATTGATTTACTTTTTTTTATCGATTATAAATTATATGTATATATTGATTTTATCATAAATTTGTAGTTATATGTATATATAACTAAATTAATATTAAATAATAATGTAATAGTTTTAATACTCAAATATAAATACATAATTACAAATTGTTATTGATAATTTTTATATTAATTAATAAATTAAATAATTTTATAAATAAAAATATAATTATTATTATTATAGCTTAATTTAATTTAATTTAATAAAATAATTTTATAAATAAAAATATAATTATTATTATAATAACTTAATTAACTAAATAACTTAAGATAATAATAATTATTAAACATGAAATTATGTATGTTATAATAATTATTTTGAATTTAATACATGCCTATATTTTGCTATAGTTCTCCCTTATCCATTAAATATTCATTATAAATACATTACATTTTCCAAATTATAAATATTAAAGGAAAATATAATAAAATCACATCTGATTGATAACATTATTTTTAAAAATATGTAATTGTAAAATAATTATAATAAGCATTTTCGTCATATTTTTATAGGTCTTAAGGACAAAATTTCATAGATAACCCCATTATCACATACCCCGCAATAATAGTTACACTATCTGGCGTTTAGAGTAATACATATTAATTAATGAATACATATTATATAATCATTGGATAATTAATTATGTAACTATATAAACCTGTTTATGTGATAGAAATGTGTTAATTGAATTAAACTGCAGCCTGCATTTTCCACATTGGAAAATATCTTCTTCAATTTCGGCTAAATACACAAATATTAATAAAAATATATAAAAATTTTGATTACAAAAATAATAAATTATTAATAACCATCATATAGAAATAAATTTGTTATAATTTGTGAAAATTTATTTATTACAAATATTAATTTAATATAATTCCAAATTATTAAAATATTATTATTATTAATAATTGATATTATTTGAATAATTATGCAAGAAAAAATGGATATAAAAAGCATTACATATAATTTGTAATATTTATTTAAAATAAAAAAACTTTTGAGATATTCAACAATTACATAATTTTTTGAAATAAAATCTCAATAAATAATTACTCTAACCACTTTGCACGTAAATGGAAGGTTGTTCTAAAAGAGATTGCACTGTGTTGTTATCTATCCGATTTAAAGACTCTACAATAGTATAGCAACTTACAACAATACATATATATTGAATATTTATATAATTATAAATATCCACAATATTTAATATGAAAAATTGTATATTGAAATTTACGAATTAAAACAAATTAAAAAAATATTATTAAATCAATTATAAAATAAATAATTAATTTTATAAAATTGTATACGTACAATGTTAAAAGTACTACAGTTTAAATAATATGACCTCATAGAATTAATTAAAAAAATTAAAATAATGATGAGTCAGAGAACATGATAGAAATAAGAAATGAGAATGATAAACTCTTTAAAAAGAAAACTCTACGAAGTATTAAGATATTAAATAGTTTATATAACAGAACATAAATTACTAATCCCATTCCCAACCTATTATGTATGTATCCTTACTACAAACTTTGATATATGACCTTCAATATCAAACTTTTTAAAACAATAATTATTGATAAAATATACATAAATGTACAATATCAGTCACATATAAATTATAAATAATAGTTAATAATTGAATAAGTAATATTACTTAATTTGATGATAAATATTAATGTAATATTAATAAAAACAATAATTACAAATACAAATTACATAGTAAAAAAGGGTCCAATATTACAATATTACAATTTTAGAAAAATTGTGCCTTTTTTTTACTAAACAAAATTTAACATAAAGAATATATCTGAATTTTAATCATGATAGATATATGTAAATTATAATCTATTATCTGCATCATTATAATGATATATAATCTATATATTATACATAGAATATTTATATGTAGATTGTTATTACAATATTAGTATGTTAATTAATATATTGATAATTTCTTATTATTTATAATATATATATATATATATATATATATATATATATTGTATCCCATAAACAACTCTATTTATTTATTTATTGTATTTATTGTTTATTTATAAAATTTTTAATTAGTGAAAGGGAAAACTTATTTACTTATATATATTATAAATTATTAATCATATACTTAACTTTATGAATTTTAATGGTACTTAAAAATTTAGAAAAATGTACAAACAGTTATAAAATTCTAATGGTAAAATCTCAACGGAATTCCCATTTAAAGAAACACTAAGATATATATAAATCGAGAGGCACAAAATAAAAAGGAGATCAACTGTAGATTGAGTAACAAATTTATTGACAATGATTTAATAACCGAGATGTACGTCAAATGATAATCTATTAGAAGACTACATAAGTAAATCTTTATCAGCTAGAATATAACACTGTATATAATAAGAGATTATAGTTATATTTATAAGTTGCTAATAAGCAAATGATTATAGATGATAAGATGATTATAGTTGCTCATAAGATTATTATACTTGCCATAAGAAGATGATTACAGTTGATGATAAGAAGATGACTAAGTTGATAAGAGATGATTATAGTTAAGGATAAGAAGTTTATGATAATTATTGATAATCTGACATTTAAATTCCTATATTTCATCAAATAAAATCTTTCATTTATTTGATAACTTCCTCAAATAATACAACAATTGAATATAAAGTTGATTGTATATATTTGATTATGTAATCTAATTAAGTGAATTGTAAGAGTTCAAATTAAACAGAGATTTTCAAAACCAATCTTTATATAATTCAGTGAAATAAACCACAACCAGTTTATTAATATAGCGATTATGAACACAATTAAATATTGAACGCAGTTGTAATTTATATATGCAATTATTTTTCTATGTGGTAATATACGCATTTGTTTGTATTAATACATGTACAAAATAATATTTAATGATGTATGAAAATGTTTTAATACAAAAGAATATATTATTATTGATATTCTAACAATATAAAAGCCTGTGTACTATATACTGTTTCTATTTTACAAATCTGCATGATTACAGATTATAACTGTATCTAATTAATTAATACATAATATAATATAACATCATTAACTACCACTAACAAGAATCGTCAAAATAATATAGCAATAAACATAAAACAGAATATTCACTATAAAATGATAATTTATTATATATATAGCCTTGATTGATTCAAAAAATATTCACCATAGTGATACGAATAATAACATATCTTTAATAGTTTTAGTTTGTCAATATTGTTTTGAATATGACTCGATATAATTTTTATAACACATAACACCCGCATTTTTTTTTGATACAGATCTACAACTAATAATACCCCACCGCCAATTAATAATGCCCCACCGCCACCCTAGTGAGCTTGTTTGTGTGTTTATAATTTCCATATTATCATAGATATAACGAAATTATTTAATATTGTACTATTATTTAATCTTATATAATAGGTATTTGAATACAAATGTCTATGTATGTATTTATATAATAATATATATTATATTTTCAATAAAATTTTTAATATTTTAAAATATTATAAATAAATTTATTATTTATTGTGTCTAGCTTATTTAAAATTTGTCATGGGGTTATTTATATTACATAATGATATTAATCATTTTTATATAAAAAAAATAATAATTACAAATATTGTATAATAAATAAAATGAAACCTGAAAAAGTATCTATAAAAGATTGCGACATTTTGAAAGATTATAGAATAACAATGATCTTTATATATTTATATTCAAGCAAATTAATAGAGACAAATGACTGAGGTCATGTGTTGTATGCAAAATTGGACAATAATCAATTTTGGGTTACTATAAAAAATGGATCGTTTCGCGTGACATACAGTCTGATTTCATTGTATATAAATAAATAATTTTAAAATGCCAAATTATCAATAACAAGTAATACAACTGTGAATCATATGCTACAATACATCTTTTAGCAATATTCAATAAATATGATATACAAATGAAAATGGGTAGGCCAATAAACATTATGGGTATCTAGCTTGAAATTCAAATATTTATATTACAATATTTCATACTTTACGATGAACAATTTACGTTAAAAGAGATTTAGTATTTTCTTAAATAATACATTCCTTACAAATACAGCATATCAGTATTCCAGTAAATGATTATAATTTGTAATGTGTAAGTAACAATATATTACATTTACAGTCGATAGTATATACTATCTAGCGATATCGCCGAGCATTGCCGAGAATAATCTAAACGCACTTAATTTCTTTCATTTATATTTCGATGAAACATTCAGATAGATTGCAGATTTATTTAAAATAATATAAAATACTCTATTTTCAATGCCATAACTCATTTTGCACATGACACCTCAATAAATTAACAATTTGCAATAGAAATATACTATAGTATATATTCTATATATAGTACCAATGACAATAGTCACCACTGGAAATAATTATAAGATATGTTATATAATATATGTTTATTTAAATCGCGGGATTTCGTATAATTAAATAAAGTAAACTGAATGCATTAATTTAAATTAAATACTCGCGCATGGTGAATATATGTAATTCCAATACTATTGCTAATGGCTCTTAAATAACTAATAACTAAATAATTAAATAACTAATATTCGTATATGTGGTTGATAACTATGTTATCTATTTCATAGTCTACTATTTTATATAAGAAAATATAAAGAAAATATTATACAAATTACAAAAATGTATTCATTAATTATTAATTCAAGCTTGATTTTTCTCCTGTATGTATAATCATGTATATTTAATAAATATTATTTATTTATATTTATTAAATTTTTTAAATGTTTAATGATAATATTTATTAAATATCATATTAATATTAATATTATATTTAAATAAAGTATATTATAATACTATATATTATTATTAGGTATATTCTAACATTAATGTACAGCAACCTTATTAAATGCATTTTTAATACTTGAATACCTATAATAATCTAAAACTAAAACCCACAATACAACACAATTTAAAATATTAAACTAATATTCCTAGATATATATAAATATACTATATTTCAATATTATATAAAGTGAATAAGATATTTTCCTCTTCAGTTTATTTGTATTACGTAATTTTAATTGAATACATTATAATGATAAACCGTATATATCATAAATAATATTTATATATATTATATATAACACTATAAATAAATCAATATAACAGTTGTTCTATTTCATCACTATGGTGATGATATTATAATATATATTAATTTTAATTAATATTAGAGTAGTTTAATTATTAAATTATCGAAAGCCTTAGTAAATTACAATGACATGTTTTTGTAAATAAACAAATATTTAATATATATATATATATGGGGGTATATAACATATAAAAATATATAACCCAAAATTACTAATCTTTGTATAGCATTTCTTATCTTATCTTGAAGTCTCTGCAATGTTTTCTCTTCGTTCTTGAATTATATGCAAACGTGGACATTAGGAATGTAATATTCTACATGATGAAAGACATTCTTAATCAATCATAATTGATATTTTATAATATTCTAGGACATATTACCCTACACGAAAAGTTGTATTGAGATTTTAAAATAATTACCTATACAAATCTTAACAACAAAATATATTATTGTATAATTAGTTTATATCGGATATCAAATATTAAAGGGAAATATAAAAAATATATATATAATTATTGTATTAATTATATTTTACATATAAAATAAACACAATTCTATTTTCAATTAATTTATCTAAATCCGGCTAATATTGTAATACGTAGTTCATTTTAATAATCTATCAGTGTATCTTAAGACTATTCATTTATTGTAAACTCGTATGTACATTATAGAAATCATATATTAAAATATATGCTAATAGCATTGCATATATGCATTAAATCCTAGATTTAGAAAATAATAAATTTTGTATATAATAAAAAAGTATATTTATACATGTATTTATATTAACTGACTTGTAGCAAGACATTGTAATATTATTAATATTGTATTATATAGTATCATTTTAACTGGTTTTGAATTTCTACAATTCATATATTTTAGTTTTAATAGTGTTGCTAAAGTTGATAGATAATTAAATTGAACAGGAAATATATATCCTAACAAAATTAATATATGTTTCAGGTACGTTTTCCATACTCTCTTCTTTCGATATCTCTGACGATTTTAATATAATAATGTAATCATGGTCATATAAAACTTGATTTTGATTTAGTATAAATTGTAAATTTAATTATATAATTTGCTTATATATATTATAAATGTTATTATATCGTATTACGTATCGAACGATTGGTGTACTGAGATGCGAAACTATTTATTTGTGAAGGCTATTTATAGATTTCTCTGCGTGATCACATTTCAAATTACGACAAGTAAATGCCACGTTACGCCGTAAAAGTTGCTATGTCTGAATACCCCTTAAATATTAAGATACTTTTATATTATATTATGTTATATAAGGTATATACCATACCTTTATTATTTAATTGTTACACTATATTTACTTCCAATTTAAGGTACCATTTTATTATAATAAAATATTATAAAATAGTAAATTTAGTAAATTTAGTATAGTAAATTTAGATAATGTTGTAATTAAAATGTAATCATAATAAAATATCAAAAATGTTTTATCTTCGATTACACATTTACTTTCATCCTACAAATAAGTATATTATATAAATCAGAAAACTTATGTTATGATAATTATATAAAATCACTATATAAAATTAAAGCTATTCGCAAATCACATATTCGTAATTCTTATAGAGTTAATTTTATTAGTTTTGATCTCCTACTGAATACGCTAATAATATATATATATATATATATATATATATATATATATATATATATTATTGTATACAATTTAAAATCAATACAAACATTACATTTTTCGTATGCCTATCCATGGAATTATTAATTCGAATTATTCGAATTATTAATTCCTTCATATAAAAATACCCTTTAGAATATCGCAAACCACATATTCGATGATGATATGAATAGTGAGTACTTATTATTTACAAACTGAGATAGTATATAAATAATTACAAAATGACGGGTTAATCTCTTCTGTTTATGGTAGCTATTATAGCGAATGAGAAACTATCAATTACGATGAATGACGCTACACATTATATCATTTTGTTATCCGGCAACTAAACACTTATATTAGATGGCAATAGATTATTCAGCAAATGTGTCAATATATGGACATACTCGATTACTCCTCAAACCACTTGGGAGCAATTACCTCCACTTGTAAACAATATTAATTCAATCCTGGGATAATGGATCATAACTATAACTCAAATTTTAGCAGTGATTTCTACTCCGTTTATTGTTAATACTAAATGCAAATAATATTTCAAAAAGAGTAAGAGTGTATTCGTTACGATGAAAGTAATACGTAGTACTATTGAATACATGATCACGTAATCATTGAATAATCAATATGATATTAATTATACATAATTAATTCTATATATAAGTAGACGACGAACTAATATTCCTGAACTACAATTTGTTTCACTATAACATCAATTTATATGTTACATTTTAGTACATTTTTAACATGGATTCTATAAAAAACCGAAAATTTGTGAAATTCGCATATCTGGGTTACATAAGTGCAATCTGCTTATAATTATTAGAAACATGGCAAGAACATGATGGTAAACACCTACATTTATCAATGGTATTGTAATCATGATTTGCAGTACTTAATTTCTGAAACAAGGTTATTATAAATATTATATCATCAAACTTGAATACCATTAGTATAAATATAAAGAAAGAATTATAGTAAATAAGATAATACTCTGTACATATAAGTATTGTGTTGGACATGTGTAATAAATCTTTAGTTAGAAAATCAATGAGTTAATTTATAATTTTTGTAATTATATTAATTAATTTATATAATTATATTAATTAATTAATATAATTGGAATTCCAATGATACTGATATAGGACAGTGATATTATTGATGGGTGGATTATAGTGGAACCATAATAGAGAGTATACAATTAATTAGTTATTCATATTCAATTGTATCTTTGTTAAAAATATATATTTAATTTCATTTAAATGTAAAGCTTATTGATATAGTCCATATAGAAAATGTACCATACAACAATATACATTCTACTGATATTATATAATCCAATAATCCAACCAGAATATTAATTTAGTGAATGACAATTATAATAATAAAATTATTATTATTATCATATATTTACTAGATTTATATGTACATCATATATTAATATATAATAATAGAATTTTAACTATTTTAACTAGAACTTATAGATTTGATGATTTAAATATATTTAATATTAAATACTTGAATAAACTTAAAATTATTCATTATAGAGATATTTATCAATGAGATTGAGCTATTAATATAATTTCAGATTAGTATTGGAATCTTACAGTATAAAATACAACACCATTCTTTTTCTATCATAAATATACAAATATAAATCATTTTAATTTTTATATTTAAATTTATAATAACAATTTATAATTACAATACAAGGATTTATTATATTTATTTTGAATTCAGCATACAATCTAATATATTACCAGAAAGGCAGCAAGTGTATTTTTGTTATATAATAAAGAGAAAATATATTTTTTAAGATTTTACAATTATTACATAATCTGCTTACTTTGAGTATCAATGTAAAAAATATACTAGATAATAAAAATTCAAATCAATATAAATGTTTTCTCATGTTAAAGTAAAAACCAGATAAGAGATGTTGGGCTATGGAAGGGATTATTATTGAATTTCGATTTGTAATTAGTCATTATTAAACTATACAAATAAATACATAACTTGATTATGTATAAGTTAGTAAAATATATATTTTAAATTGTAATTTATTAATTGTTGTTATATTTATAAATTAAAATATTATATTATTATTATTATACTGTTGGTTATATAAATTGTATTAACCCTAATTTTACTACCTGAATAAAAACATGGATTGTATAAATTATATTTTAATGGATAATGAATTTTCATAATAGTAATAACAATGGCACATTACCTCAAAGCACTGGATACATGGTCCAGCATAATCATATACTAACAGAGGGTCTGAGATAATAACAAGAAATGAAATAATAACAATTATCATTGAAGTATTAGGTGTGTATATATATGTTACCTACAACTATGTAATTGGCATTTATGTACGAATTAATAAATAAAATAATCGCCAGCGAATACAATAATGTACAAACCAATAACACAATAATAATGTACAAAGATCATGAGTGTGTACCATATTGTATATGAAGATACAACACATATCATCTTTTAAATATGTATATGCAAATTGTTCATAAATTCTAAATTCTATACAAATATTATAGTTCTATATACAAAATATTTATAATATAGAATAAGGTAATAGACAATTAGATGTGTTCGGGCCTCATTTCGATTTCACAATATTTTCCACAGTATTTTGTGACTTCCTGAATTGTTGTTCCATGTACTGCACAATGTTCTACAAAATAAATATAAATATGAATACAAATATATAAACTACTATTTATTGGTGTTTATATAATACATTATAAAATTGGAATTATAATACATATTTTTATGTTAATGTGTTAGTGTTGCTTCCTATAAGATGATTATTATTATAAAAAATACCTCACACTTCACTACAAGTGATTAATAACCTGCCTATATATTTTATTTATATTGAAAACATCTCAAAAATAGTTATTTAGTTGTTTATATTGTATAAGAAAAATGTGCCTTGAGTACTTAACAAAATTTGTTCATTAATTCAACTTTAACCTCAAACAACAATAAAGTATATTTTATTGTTTACAACTTTCGTTGATTTTATAATTCTGAATTTTAAAATTTCGAAATGACTTATTTGGAGTATCAAATATTACTAAGAATATTACAGTATTTAAACATAAAGGAATTTTAAATAACATTAAATATGATACTTTTAAATATATTAGATAACTCTATAATATCTACATAAAGGAATTCTCTATTTGAGCACATCACTATGTGAAATGATATTTTATGAGTTTGATTAGAATTGTTCAGATAAATTATGCTCGACATTATTCTTTTTATATCTATTATAGTTATCTATATTTTTAGGATACTACTATAAATGGTTTGCTTGATAGCAGCTAATTATTTGAGATAGAAAATTATCATCTATTTGTACATTACAAATTTTAGAAATATTTATTATTAAAAATGTGTGTTACTGCATAAAACATCTTTTAGATCTTTGGTTTGGACGAAAAAAATAGAAGGTTTGTTGTTATCAATTTCGCGGAATCATGACAGCAAACAAATATTATCATGAATGATTTACAGAAATATAAGATTTGAAATCATAGCAAATTCTATATAAATTTGACTTATGAAAACAGAGTTACAATTAGTTTGTTTTATTTTATACTTTGTATAATATTATAATTTCATTCATATAAATATTTCTATTACTATATCTATTTTGTATTGGTTATAGAATGTATTCTTCAATTTAATTTTATGACAATTAATGACAATTATTCATACTCTCTATAATCATTGTTATTATGATGATTATTATTGTTAAAATTATAAATTTATTAAATATAATTTTTGAATAAAGAATATTATAAAATGCTGTCAATATGTAAAACTGTAAAATCTAATTCGGTTGTAAATAATAATTTATAAAAAATCATGAAAAAACATGTGCATTATTTATAAAAAATTAAAATTAAAATATATTATGGTATATAAACGATGTGAGCATTAAATGAAAGTATCACATAGTAGTAACATAGTAGTAACATAGTAGTAACATAGTAGTAACATAGTAGTAACATAGTAGTAACCTGTTCTCCCAGTAGATTACGCCATCTGGCATCAATTGCAATTAAGCTGTGGTGAAAATCAGTCCTCAATTGTTGATTTTCTATGATGTGTTGCCTAATTATTTCATTACTTTCTATTTCAGTTTCATTAGATTTTTGTATGGCCATCTCCAATTGCTGAAAAACAAACAAAATTATTAGTTATTAATAAATATAATTTTAAAATCATTTATTAAAAATTAAATCTTAATTTAAGCCATTACATGAATTAAGTACTACATAATTAAACACACACCTTTTGCAAAGAAGCATTGGCAATTTGAAGAGCCTGTACCTTCTCCGAATCATGGTTTGTAGAGCTATTATTATTGTTTTTATTGTTGTCATTGTTGTTGTTGTTGTTATTGTTGATGTTGTTGTTGTTGTGTAGTGTTGGGGAGATGAGCAAACGCTTCTTTGCTGGCACACTAACAAATAGTTCTGGAATCTTATCATCTGTTATGGGAAAATGATTACGATTATAATATGAAATGTAGAGATAAGAAATAATAATAAAGTGTAAGATTATATATAGATAATGACTAATTATCGATAGATTATTTGAATTAACGAACCCTTTGATCGTAACATATCACTACATTCCGAACTGGACATACTAGAGGCACCAGATGAACTATTTATATCTTCACAGTGTTTAATAGTACAATCATTGACAGAGGAGGAAGAAATAAAGGCTTTCTTAGCAATTGGCGTTAACAGATTATTTGATCTCGCCAAAGTAACATTGGGAGTATAGTTTCTTTCATCCCTACAAAAGTTCTCTGTTTACAAAAGTTCTAAAACAAAACAAAATGGAAAACAAAATTTAGTTACGGCTACCAGAAATAACATTGCATTTGTTTAATTTACCTGGATTCTTGATTCCTATGTGATTTTTTAGGTTCAAGTAGAGGACTTTCTTCTATACAACGATTTGCAATATGTTTCTTAGAGAAACTATATCAAAAAATATTAAATATTAAATATATATATATATTTATTTGATGAGTAATGATTAGCTATATATAACTATTTTTAAAATATACTTTTTATTACATACATATTATATACATTATATTGTTATGATATGAATAAACAGGTACTAAAGAAAATGTAACACATGTGATACTTACTGTTGTTTTGAATTGTTCCAAGGTTGGTATGCAGTAAAAGAAGAAGGTTGGTTTGCGGGATGTGTAATGAGACTTGAAAATGGAATTAATGTAGACTTCCTTCTCCTCCTCTTCACATCGACATCATTAGAACAATGCGTATCATCGAGTTCATCCTCAGATAAATGCTGTACAATTGGTCATAAGTTATAACAAGAATACAACAATTTAAAAAATATCCTAAAGAAATATTTTGAATATATATAGCAAATATATATATATATTTATCATGTTTGTGAGTATGTCTGTGATAGTTTGTGGTTATGTATATGTTAGAGTTTGGCGTAAATTTGTATTATATGTCAGTATCATTGTCAGTATCATTGATAACTATTATAATTTATTAAATATTAAAATTTATTTTAAATACACCAAAAAATCTATCAATTTTATACTTTAATATTATAGAAAGTAATACAATAGTATAATCACTATAATCACATCAATAACTGGAATATAAATCAAATATGAATTATTAGGATATGAATTGATATTTATTTGATATATTACTAATACATTATATCTAATACATATTATTGGCATAAGTGAATCTTTTTAATTGAATAAAATACTAAAACGTAGACTCTTGCAACCTTCCACATAATTATATAATGTAATATACACATGCAATAAACATAAATACATATGTGTTCTTGTGTAAAACGCTAGTATGACCCGAACACATATGATATTGATTACAAAGGCTATGGTGACCAATGGTCAGTTACATATAGGAAAACGTTACACTAACAATCATACAGAGAACGACTGAGAATTGATTACATTGGTCAAATAAGGTGAACGCAGGATTTAAGGTCACCGGAGCAGACAATGTCCAGACTATTCGTCAATTGTGCTATAGTTACATATATGTACAAATATATATATATATATATATATATATATATATGTGTATGTGTGTGTGTGCGTGTGTATGTATATGCGTGTGTATGTTCACGTGTGTGTGTATATGTGTGCGCATGTGTGTATTATGGCAAATTGGACACGCCCACTGGGCGTCGCCCAGTTAAATATCATGCTCACAACACTTGTTATTATATTATGACTCATGTATAATATTAACCTATTGCACAATACAACGGACATTTATAATATTCTTTCAATTTATCATATAAATATAATGAAATTTAATCAATACAAGCAATATATGAATATTTTATTCAACTTGAGAACATATTTTTATAATAATAGACACACAAGCTAAATATAAAGATACACTTCAAACGTAATAGGAATAGTACATTTCTTTACACTATGTATTATTGTATAGAATATTAATATTAGATGAAAAATATAAAATTGAATATACATTACTGAATATATAAAACTTATATATATATATATATACTATATTCTATAAATGAAATATTAGATACATTATATTACTATTCCATAAAATGTGCTAGATATATAGTATTGAAATTAATAAATTTATATCGCTCAAAGTTTATTTTATATATGAAATATGTATAAATGTGATGCCTAGCAGACGATATTGTAATTCTATAATCAATAGACATGCTTATGGTTAACCGATTTCCCCACCAATCAGTAGTCAACCAATCAGAGGGCTACGATCCTATAGAGATAGAAGTCCATGGTACTGTTGATACATACATGTATACAATATTATTATGATGCAATACATACATAAATGCTAGAAAACTTATGTATACACATATGTGTACATTGTACCCGTGCAGACACACAACAAACATATTACGTAAGATCAGCGACGTATATTCTACGTCGTTATTGAAGTTATATACTATTATTTGTACTACAATTATTATATTAATCAAATTAAGTTAGTCGAGTATACACTAGACTATAATATATACAATATATTAAAAATGAAAGAATATTGGCCTTTTAAATTACTAATGATATAAAAAGCATGTTTTATTATAATACTTAATAGCTATATAATATATATATATGTGTGTGTGTGAGTGAGTGTATTGCTGAGTGTGTGAAACACACGCCACGTCGAAATGATTGCATGTGATTCACGTTATATAATGCATTCTACGGTGAAAGCGATTCTAGGGTCATAGGTGAGACAGCTGGCTGTGAGCGTATGAATCGATAGGTTATTTATAGACGGCCTGTGGGAGGAGTCAGTCTATTAGTCTAAGGTCACTATGAGGTCACGAAGTTGGCGGGTTCACGCTCTAGGCTAGAGGAGACCGTTTCTGATCATTCGAGTGACTAGTCACTAATCCAGGCACATGACCTACATCCTTGCCACTACCACCTTCATACATTGTAGCTTCAATGTAAATTTGTTTTCTAAGGTCATTAATACGTGTCTAGTGCGTTATAAAATATACTGACCTAATACTAGTATATACGACTGAGCCTATATCATGAACACACGAATATTAGTAATAATTAAGTCCCTATATTAACTTTCTGTAGAAATTTGTTATTTCAAAAAATCATTCAGTTTATTAAGTTAAAATCATTTGAGTAATTAATATACACTACTACTTTTTATAGGGTTACTAAATTATGTAATGCAAATGATTATAATGTAGTATGTAAATTGTATGGTAATTTGTATACAATTAATATATATTATTAATAAACTTTATTAATAAATTAAAAATAAAAATATAATAATGTTATAACATATTAAGAATATATAACACTTCTTATAAAGTTAAGACATATTGAACATAACATTAAAAACTACTCACCCTATGATGGTATCTATTTCTACTGGTAACTAATTTATTGAGGTATAGACGTTGCAATAGCTAGAAAATATATTAATAGATAACAGATCATGCGTTCAATTATAAAATATGAAATATAAAAATATCATATGCAAACGCAGTTATTGATTTTAGAATATAAATAATGGATACCCTCAGAAATGTTTTAATTCAAATGCAGGTTTTTTTAAAAAATACTATTCATACAAATACTTTTTATAACATAGAGAAAGATAAATACATTCAAAATTAAAAAAATAAATTATAGATAAAATTAAATATAATGTAACTATTGAATAGTAATCCTAGGAATATAATTTAAAAGTAAGTAAATTTGAATAAAAGTAAGTTACTATAATAAGTATAGTAAATTCCATTATAAGCATAGATTTTGTATTTTGAGTAAGGGTGATGTATGTTTAATATACATTGTAATATACAAATAAATGAAAATGATTTCATTGGCACTGAATATATTGAATTAAGCATGTAGTTTCTATTCATGAACATACTGACTATTTAAATACATATAAGTGATATATTACAATGTAATTTGAAAACATTATTTAATGTTAAAATCAAGTGAAAAAATAATAACGAATTATATTTACTATATATGTGTGTTCAAGATATATTAAATATGCATACAAAATATTATTACAGGACAATTTAAAGAATATTTATGTTTTAAAATCTCTTATATTCAATAATTAATATTATATATAATAACACATATACATTTAAGCACATAAACCTTCTATGAACATAAATACATAGTCAAACACACATTCACTCAAACGCAAACACAAATGCACAACTAGACATTCCTAACTGATAGAAATCAAGTAGGTTAATGTGTTCATGCCAAAACATCTATTTTTAGAATATATACTGTTATATAAATCCTGAGGCAAATAGATAGATAATATTATATAATGGTGATATTCAATATATATTTTTTTTATTTTATAAAGTGGATCAAATATCTAACTATATAAAAGTGAATATTTAGTGGACCAATAATATAATAGATCATATATAAATTAAAGAAATGTGGTAATATTAATACTATAATATAGTTTCAAAGAAAAATTATAAATTAATAAATATTTTTAAAATATTTAATATTTCCTAAAATCTATATAATATCAAAGTGTAATAATTCTTTAATATATACTAAATGCATACACATATGGAATAAAATAGAAAATTATATGTTATTAACTATGTAAATAATAATACTATTAAATAGCATTACCGAGATTATATAATTTAGAAGACAATTTATATTAATGTAAAATTAATATATATAATTAGATATTTTTATAAAATTAATACTGCAATTTGATGTATTCAAAATGTATTCAAAATGTATTCAAAAATGGTAATCAAAAAACTTTTAAGGCAATTAAAAAAATTTATAATTTAATACATTAATACTTATATTGTTAATAGTATATATAATATTTAATAATTTATATATTCACAATATATATGATTTTGTTATTCATTATTATAAATCAAGTTAGCAGTGAATTAAAGGTTTATATTGTAGGTTGTAAATTACCTAAACTATTGTTGTTTAAAAATGTATGTATTTTAATGGATATTTTTTCAAATATTGTTAACACATATTAATAATAATCAATTATACTCTCATGGTAATATAATATATATATATATATATATATATAATAAATTGTTCACATTTAGTGAGTATATATAGAATACAAAAGCTAGTATTATATATAAGATAGCACACATTTGAATTCATATTCAATGTATATGTATATTTTAATTTATTATCAATCGTTGTTATTATAGCAGTATATGATATATTATTATTGATATTAAGTATACCTACTGTATACTATTAGGATCATATAGTATAGACTATTGTCTATACTCGCATATATAAATAAATAAATGACGTAAAGACACATAATAAGAATACACTGCATTGTCGTTGTAACAGACGACTGTCCTATATTTAGTTGTCGACAATTCGGTCAGCTCTATATATCAAATAGTGCGCGGGGTGGTGGTTGCAAGTCTATCTTTCAACGTAAATTATATATATATATATATATATATAAATATAAGTATATATATATATATATATATATATATAAATATAAGTGTATATATATATATATATAAATATAAGTGTATATATATATATATATGTGTGTGTGTGTGTGTGTGTTTATTTATATAAACTTTAACCAGAAATTAGTAATTTAATTATTAAATAAAATGAAATATATAAAAATAAATACATGTGTAAATAAATATTATAATATATAGGTAACAGATAAACAATAAAGAATGTATATTGTCAGTATTTCAACAATAATTACTTAAAAAGCAGATTTATGATTAAAATATAATTTTTGAACATTATCAGACAAACAACAAATAAATAGATATTATGCAACTATTTATAAAAATCCTAAAGTTGATCACTTAGAGAAAATAAAGTTGTTTTACTTTTGGATCCAAGCCAAATAGGTCATAAGCAAAGAAAATAAAGAGGCAAATACTTGTTTTTACCAATATTCATTATTTATAGATACTTCTAAACTTGATGATAAATTAGAATTTCATAGCCAAATAACAACATGAATTATAATTAATAAATTTATTTCTAATTAATATTTTATAATTTCATTTTTCAGTAATATATAATTCTAAATATTAATTAAACCTCTCTTTTGACTGAAATGGAAACATCGATGCCATTTCTAAATCTTGTTTTCATGCATTTCAAAGTGATCTGGGCTTCATCTTTGCATTGCTGTTAGATTATAAATATCAATTGGTACGTGGCGTACGGAACTGCCTATTAACAATGGTTCATTGACCATTGACCAGTATTATAATAGAAGAAACAAACCTGATGTTTGGCTAGTAAGAGATAGTGACGCCACATTGAAGAATCAAAACCCCAGTGGCATACGGAGCATGTATCTTCAGCTAGATGGGAATGGCGAACAAATTGGGCGGGAGAGTAACTGGTTTCACATTTCAGACAGTAAATGCAAGGGGCGTCCGGAGAAAGGTAGAGGGAAGGCGAGAATGTACCTAGAACCTATAGGAATCATTAACGTTAACCTATAGAGAACAACGTGATTATATATAAATACCTGAAATATTCACGAGTAATAGAATACTTTATATAAAACAAAATCAAAATGTACTAGCTTTTCCAAAGCATTCGTGATAGACAGTAAAACTTTTAGAATCGTTTGAGGAGTGAGCAATGTGTTGGGTTGCTTGTTCGAGGGAGTCAAGTGAACTTGGTAAAAGAGTTGCACATAATCTTTCAGCGTCTGTCCTTGTAATCAGACCGCATTGCGCAGTCTCTTCTGGTAATCTAAGTTCATCTCGACCAGATGACTTCAATAATTCCAATTGATCGATACTATAAATTTGTTAGTATGAAACATTTGTTGCCCACAATTATGATATGTCTATCTTATCATATAATAAACATTGTTATTAACATAGATATAAAATCATAATATTATTTAATACTACATTTATTAAATGTAGTAGATAATTAAATTAATTATCAATTTTCAAGTTGTAAATTATTAAGAAATAATAATTGCCATTTATTATATAATATATGACTCATAATTAGATAAATTCAAATAATGTTATTTGTGAAGATAATCTAAGAATATTTTGTTTTCATTTAAAATTTATTTAAATCACAAATTTGTTGATATAATAATTTCATATCAATAAAGAATGACTTTATTTGATTTATCTTCAGATATTCCAAATTGAAAGTTTGAAATTACTGAACAATTTCATCACAGTTTAGATGTTAAGTTAAATAAAAGTGAAATCAAATGAAACCAACCTGCATTTAGCTAGATTAATTGAAAGTTTTTGTACAGCAGATACAATCTCTTCGATACCAAAATCTTTAAGAACAAACTGGATGACATGAGGCATGCAAAGTCTTTTCTCACCTCCAATATTAAAACATGATATGAGTTCACCTGTCAAGGAGATTTAGATGGGTTGTGATATTTGACTAAGCAGTATATACATAAAAGTATATTTAATAAAGTAAATTAAACATTTTTTTATAAATTTTGTATATAACATGATTTGATAAACTTCTCTAAAGGAATATGAATATCAAATAAATAATACCATTATTCAGAACATGGATATAAGTTTCAAAAAAATGTATTTATTATGTACATTTATTAATATAGAATTTCACTATTCTAGATCTTAACTCATAAATAAATTCAGTATATTCAAAAATTGTCTATAAAGTATATTATTGGACATTTCACTTGATCAAGTTTTTTATCATTGGATATATGCATGAAAGAACATTTACGCATAACAAGCTGATGTAATTAATAACTATGTTAGCAGAATAATAAGTAAGTATCTTCCCAAGAAAAAATTCAGGTCATTTTAGTTTTTTAGCTATATGATAAAAGGGAAAATATATTTTATTTGCATTAAAAAAATAATATTTATTTTTTATATAAAATAATTATGTAATAGATATTAATAAATGTTAGATCATTTGATTACTTGTGTTAAGATCTTGTATGTGTAATATAACACATATCTATCTACAATTGTATATCGAAATATTTTATAAAATTATGTATATTTATAATATGGGAAATATAGTCATAACTGAAGAGGTATTGATATCAATATATATAAATTATTTTGCATGGAAATATATTATAGGTTTTATATATAATATAAAACAATATATAATGTAGTAGGTTAATAAGTTATGCAATATATAAGTCATTTAATTCATAATGTAAAATTATAAATTATGTATGTTTACTTGTTGATGATACTATATCAATACTCTATAAATTATAATTATAAATAATTCAATTTATGTATTATTTTAATAGTCTACAAATAACTATTTTCAATGTAAATTCAATGCATTTTTAAAAATGCTACTAATTTGTATATATATTTGCTATAACATATTATAAGCATAGCTTATATAATACTTATATATGTATTTCAATAATAATCAAATATATACAACATATTTAAAGAGGTCAGAATGATGTTTAAGTATATTGATAATGAGCATAAGGTGAGGGGTATAGGGTCAACTATGCACCAATTAACCAATTGGTATACATTTCTAAACATAGTAAATAAATGAATAGGAAATAAGTGATTGAGTAAATAATTGAGTGTGTGTGTGTGTGTTTGCATGTGTGTGTTAATGAATGAGTGAGTAAATAGGTGAGTGATTTAGTGAGTAATTTACCAAGTGAGTGAGTTAATTAGTTATTTATACTACGAGTGAAAGTTTGTGGGTTTATAACGTGTGAAATGTTTAAATAACAGATTTATATGTGTTACCAAGCTGTGGTAACTAAATTAAAACAAGTGATAACTTCTTGAGTTCAGTGGGTATTAAATTACTTATTGTAATGGAGTGGTAATTACATATAGGATCAATTAATGATAGTCACCTGATGTTAATATATATAAGTAGCTATAACATAATTAGATTAAGTAATTTATTATTATAATGTTAATAATACTATGATAGAAACAACATAGACAGGTTTGTAAAATCATTTAATAATACATGTTAATAATACAAACAATTTAATGTAAATATTAGTAAAATAATGTAATGCCACAAGAAACCATATTATGTAACTACTATATAAAATTATATAATTATTTTTATAAAAAAATAAACATAATATATTTTCAAATACTTTTAAAATAAAATATATTTATACTTTTATTATATAATAAAAAAACTAAAATGATCTGGAGGTTTCCCAGCAAATAAAGTAATAAAAATAATAATTAATAAATTGTATCTATATTTTGAGCATAATAAACTACTCACATAATGATGTAATAGTTTGGTAACATATTGTTATGCTAAAAAAAATAAATAATAATATAAGAGAACTGTTATTATTACTTTAACAGTTTGATGACTAAGCAAAACACCATATGATGTTACTATTATACAATGTTATATAATTATTTTTTATTCAAAATAATGATATCATCTGGTTTATTGTGATTTATATAAATTTGATATCATATTGGATTTGATGATATATTGAACAATCTGTTGATATTTATAAATTTCACTTGACCAAATATCTATATGGGATGAAAGAACACCAACTGTTTACAATTATATTCAATACAATATAATACAATAGCATACAATATAATATAATAGAATAATGTAAATAATCATATATAAATAATGTAACTTTATTACTCAATATTACCCACTAAATAATATAAATTCTTAAGTGATTTGAAAAAAATAAAAACATATGTTTATACATAACTCAATAGAATATTAAATATTACATTTTGTATATAGAATATAAATTATATATAATTAATACATACAACCAAGTAATCATCAAGGTCATTTTAATTTTATTTGTTATATAATTAAAGATAAAAAATATATTAAATGTGATTTTAAATTATATTTTAACTAAATAATTATAAAAGAATTTATAATAGTTGCATTATCAGTTTTTATGAGTTAATTGTTCCAATTTAAAAATATTTACAATTTAATATTATTCTAAAAATTAGAATAAAATAAAAGTGTATCAATATAGAAATGTGGTATGTATACATTGTTTAATATACAATATATTATATTTTAAATTAAAAAAATAATAATGAAAAAGTAATACTAAATATAAAAAATAAATACTCTTGGATTATTTGCTTAGTAAGTATTTATAATATACAGTGTAATATGTATTCTATGTGAAATGTGTATGCTGACGATATGTAATTATAATATTACTAGTTTGAGTATGCATTTTATAGTAATGCATATATTATAATATATATGTATATATATAATATTTTTAAATATTAACTTTAATTATTACATAACTATATATAAATATATCAGAACAAATATAAAGTTTCAGATTGAGAACTATACAATGCTAATGTGAAATACAATGCAATGGGATATTAATACTGAAGTTATATAATGCAATCGTACTGCTCACATATCGCTCATTCAATTAATATAATACCTATAATATAATAACTACAATATAATAAATATATATTATTATTACAGAATATATTTATACTCTGGATTAATATTGAGTATATTTAATATTATATAACATAAATCAACATAAATAAGAATAAATATGTTATTTTCATATATAAGATTAGTAATATATCAATATATAAAGAATACATATAGAATAATATATATATTACATATTTGAAGAAAAAAAATGTAATCTTACAACTTATCCTTGAATAAAAACCTAACTATCATTTATAAATCATTTATAAATATTTAAATTTTAACAAACGATATTATTCCATGAATTTTTGTCGAAACAATATGTACGAACGAAATAATATATAAATTATCTCCATATTATCTCCATAGGTAATATATTATTTATTCTTTACTTCAAAAAACTTTATAAAAAAACATTTAAACTAAATATATGTGGTAAAATCTAACCTTCTAATACAGTCTCTTTTTTACCAGATCTTGAGCAATCTGGAGGATAGTAGAATGGGTGTTCCATTACGATATTTTTCTTGAGAATTATATCGTCGCTAGTGGTATGCATCACTGGAGGCGGCGATGGACTTCTTGGTTTATCTTCCGTCATAATAATTTTATTTTTAATAGAATCTTCATAACCAGCTGGTCCGTATAATCCACTTTTCGAAGATTTCTTATAGTCGTGAAGTATACGTTTCAGATGGGTTTGGTATTTAGTTGGCAGCAAGTTTTCTGTTTGTATAGTTTCACTCATGTCTGAAAATGTTTAATGTGTGTTCATAATATCTACGTTTTGAATATCCGTGTACAAATTAAATTGCTAGGTGTTTAGTTATAATGCTGTTTATAAGTTAACGTTCGAGACTACCTTGCGTGACGCACGCAAATTCTAATACTCCACGCCTACTAGTCTAGAGTGGCTAGTTAAACCACGCCCACTAGTCTAGCCGAATGCGGTAGGCCACTCCCCTAGTCTAGTCGACGTAGCTAGCATATACTCTCGTCTAGACATGCTGTAGACGATATATTAAAGTAGGAATATATAACATAGTATTATCAATTATGCACCTAAAACGTATTAATACTGAATATTAATTCGGGATTAATAAATATAGTATTATTGAAGACAAATTCGAAATGTACAGTACATATTAAAACTATTTCTAATGTTGCATTATTATATAGTATTATATAATAATTTTATAGATTGCTTTATTTATAACAACCACAAAGGATTATATATATTTTTAATATTTAAGTTAGTTTTAATTGATCAAACCTACTAATACTAGTATGTATTTAATACTAGTATGAACATTATACACTGTATATATACAGTATATGGTGTACATATCTATAAAAACCTATCTACAAAATAAAATTATATTATTTTTATAATTTATGTCACTATATGTATAAGTGAAAGGTAATTAATTAATATAATTAATATAATTAAATATGAAATAAATTTCTATTTAGGGAAATATAAATAATATATTTTATAGATTTTGGTATTCATATAACATATACATATCCCCATACATGATTTTCTATATAAGATATGTTATTTAAAACATTAGAATAAATATTGTATGTGTGTGATATAAAACGTTTATATGTATACAATGATCTAGATGCGATTTTTATATCAGAAATTACATTAGATTTTAAGTAATACCCTTTAGGTTTAATGTATAATATGTTAAGGTTTAATGTATAATATATATAGCAAATATAAGTATCTTAAGGCTAATTTATTTAGTGTATTTTGTATAACACGTATGTCATTTTGTTTGTTTGGTTAATATTTCATTATATATGGTTATGCATAATTGAAGTTTATATACCTGTATAAATATAATTGTACACGTAATTTTAAATGTGCTATTTCATTTTATATATTCACAATATAGTATAATTATAGAAAGCAATGTCACCATTTTTTAAAACAATATATATATATATATATATATACTTAACGCTATCGTAGCAAAGTCCAGTATATACTGGAGTATACAAGAACCTTTGACCTTATTAATTACATTGAGTGTAAGATAGTCTTTAATATTGGCAATTTCGAAATAACATCTGGTTTTTACTTATTCCATAAAATCGTATAAATTTTAAATATTCTAAATTATTAAAATAAATAGTTTTTTAAATGAAAATTATTTAAATGATTATTACATTTTAAATGTTTTATTGTTTAACTATAACTCATGTGATAGTATAGTATTTTTTACAAAATTATATATTATAATTATTCTTCAAAAATAAAATGTGATTTATAATTCTTTCGATCATGTAAAAAAAGAATAAGTATTAAATATTTATATAGTATTAAATATTTTATAATTGTGTATTGAAATCATTTTAAACAGGATCATCTTGAAATTAGTATATTTATAGTATTAAAACAATTATTTAATAAACACAATGAAGATTTTTATATATTCTTAATAATTTGATTTATATAGATTTAATTTTAAATAATAAATATGTTAAATTCAGAAATAACTATTAATAATTAATTATTAACTAAATATTTGTAACACATAATGTATATAATACATAATATGCAATTAAATACCATATAATATATAATATTCATTATTGTCAATCAAATTAGCTGATAATTATAATTAATTATTAATTATTTCAAACATTATAACATTTAAATTATTTGTATATATGTATATTTGTATTAAAGTATGTTTTCGTATTTAAATCATATATGGAAAATATTACAAATTATAAATAATTGATTTGATATATATCCGACGGATATTATACGGATAGTATCCGTTGCATATGATATATAGTCAAGCAATATAAATAACTCATTATACTTTGATTTTTCTAAAACTTTGTTGTAAAACTATCAATTTGATCACTGCCATTGATATCTGGTATATTCATCTCAATTAATTATTGAATTTAAGATATATCTGCACATAAAACCCCTTGAATGACTTCAATAACGTATATCGTACGTCGTACAGTATGCAACACTCCGTAATGTGGTACGTGATACACTTCTAACATGAAATATGTTCAAAGATCTCGGCATAACTGTTAGTGATAATATTGACTTTTCTATATATATATAAATAGTATATAGTAGTGCTATTCACACTATATAGTAGTTACCATTCACACCATAATCAGTTATTTTTATCATTAATCATTTATACATCATACATACGATATCTCCAGCCAATCCTCGGATACTATTTAATTACACGAATCATGGAAATATTTGCATTGGTAAATGTTATAAAATTGGACGTGTATAACAAACTCTCACCCGTAGACAATCATCTTCAAATACTTATTTAAATACACTTATTGAATATTAGTCTTACAGTTATGGTAATTGACTAGATTCTGGTATGACGTAACTATTCTTACACCATTTAGAATACTTTTACAAATCACAAATAAACAGGATGGTGTCGATGAATCAACGATTATACATCTTAAAAGCCAACAATCTATAGGAAACATTAATCAAAGTTAGAAAATATATTTATAAATAAAATGCAACATTTAATATTTATTAAATTGTGTTGTAAATGGCTGGAAAAATAGCAGTTCTACAATAACTAATTTAAATATGTTAACCTATTTAATGAAAAAAAAATATAATATAGCGAATAACTACATTAGCAATAGCTAATATAGTAATAGCAAAGATAGCTATATCTAATATAGAAATAGCTAAGATAGCTATATCTAATATAGTAATAGCAAAGATAGCTATATCTAATATAGTAATAGCTAAGATAGCTATATCTAATATAGAAATAGCTAAGATAGCTATATCTAATATAGAAATAGCTAAGATAGCTATATCTAATATAGTAATAGCAAAGATAGCTATATCTAATATAGTAATAGCTAAGATAGCTATATCTAATATAGAAATAGCTACGGTATTAATATCAATGATAGAAACAGCTATAGCTGATATATTAACATATAATATAACATATAATAGATAATAATAACTACTATAACAATAGCTACAGTACTAATATATAGTCATATCTATTGTTACTAGCATATATGTTAGTAACATCGACGACATAAACAGATACATTAGCAATATAATTAACTACGATAGAAATAGCTAATCTTACAATATTCACGATAGCAATAGCTAATATAATAATAGCTACGGTTACAAAAACTAAAGAAACAATAGCTAATATATCAACTATCTAAGGTAGTAATAGCTATTACATCATTAGATAAGATGTAAAGAGCTAAGATAGCAGTATATAATATAGACATACTTAACATAACAATAGCTAAGGTAGCAATAGTTACGTTAGCAATAGCTACGATAGAAATAGCTATGGTAGCAATAGCTAAGATAGTAATAGCTACGGAAGTAATATCTGATATAGCAATGGTTAAAATAGTAATAGTTATGCTAGAAACATGTATTATAACAACATATATGATACAAATTGCTAGTATATCAATAGCTAAGATAGTAATAGTTATAAAAGTAATATTTAGTATAGTAATATCTAGTATAGCAATATCTAGTATAGCAATAGCTAATACAGCAATAGCTAAGACAGCAATAGCTAAGACAGCAATAGCTAAGACAGCAATAGCTAAGACAGCAATAGCTAAGACAACAATAGCTAAGACAGCAATAGCTAAGACAGCAATAGCTAAGACAGCAATAGCTAAGACAGCAATAGCTAAGACAGCAATAGCTAAGACAGCAATGGCTAAGACAGCAATAGCTAAGACAGCAACAGCTAAGACAGCAATAGCTAAGACAGCAACAGCTAAGACAGCAATAGCTAAGACAGCAATAGCTAAGACAGCAATAGCTAAGACAGCAATAGCTAAGACAGCAATAGCTAAGACAGCAATAGCTAAGACAGCAACAGCCAAAACAGCAATAGCTAAGACAGCAATAGCTAAGACAGCAATAGCTAAGACAGCAATAGCTAAGACAGCAATAGCTAAGACAGCAATAGCCAAGATAGCAATAGCTAAGACAGCAATAGCTAAGACAGCAATAGCTAAGACAGCAATAGCTAAGACAGCAATAGCTAAGACAGCAATAGCTAAGACAGCAATAGCTAAGACAGCAATGGCTAAGACAGCAATAGCTAAGACAGCAATAGCTAAGACATCAACAGCTAAGACAGCAATAGCTAAGACAGCAATAGCTAAGACAGCAACAGCTAAGCCAGCAATGGCTAAGACAGCAATAGCTAAGACAGCAATAGCTAAGACAGCAATAGCTAAGACAGCAATAGCTAAGACAGCAACAGCTAAGCCAGCAATAGCTAAGACAGCAATAGCTAAGACAGCAATAGCTAAGACAGCAATAGCTAAGACAGCAATAGCTAAGACAGCAATAGCTAAGACAGCAATAGCTAAGACAGCAACAGCTAAGCCAGCAATGGCTAAGACAGCAATAGCTAAGACAGCAATAGCTAAGACAGCAATAGCTAAGACAGCAATAGCTAAGACAGCAATAGCTAAGACAGCAATAGCTATGTCAGCAATAGCTAAGACAGCAATAGCTAAGACAGCAATAGCTAAGACAGCAATAGCTAAGACAGCAATAGCTAAGACAGCAATAGCTAAGACAGCAATAGCTAAGACAGCAATAGCTAAGACAGCAATAGCTAAGACAGCAACAACTATGCCAGCAATGGCTAAGACAGCAATAGCTAAGACAGCAATAGCTAAGACAGCAATAGCTAAGACAGCAATAGCTAAGACAGCAATAGCTAAGACAGCAATAGCTAAGACAGCAATAGCTAAGACAGCAATAGCTAAGACAGCAATAGCTAAGACAGCAATAGCTAAGACAGCAATAGCTAAGACAGCAATAGCTAAGACAGCAATATATAAGACAGCAATAGCTAAGACAGCAATATCTAAGACATCAATAGCTAAGACAGCAACAGTTAAGCCAGCAATAGCTAAGACAGCAATAGCTAAGACAGCAATAGCTAAGACAGCAATAGCTAAGACAGCAATAGCTAAGACAGCAATAGCTAAGACAGCAATAGCTAAGACAGCAACAGCTAAGCCAGCAATGGCTAAGACAGCAATAGCTAAGACAGCAATAGCTAAGACAGCAATAGCTAAGACAGCAATAGCTAAGACAGCAATGGCTAAGACAGCAATAGCTAAGACAGCAATAGCTAAGACAGCAATAGCTAAGACAGCAATAGCCAAGATAGCAATAGCTAAGACAGCAATAGCTAAGACAGCAATAGCTAAGACAGCAATAGCTAAGACAGCAATAGCTAAGACAGCAATAGCTAAGACAGCAATAGCTAAGACAGCAATGGCTAAGACAGCAATAGCTAAGACAGCAATAGCTAAGACAGCAATAGCTAAGACAGCAATAGCTAAGACAGCAATAGCTAAGACAGCAATAGCTAAGACAGCAACAACTATGCCAGCAATGGCTAAGACAGCAATAGCTAAGACAGCAATAGCTAAGACAGCAATAGCTAAGACAGCAATAGCTAAGACAGCAATAGCTAAGACAGCAATAGCTAAGACAGCAATAGCTAAGACAGCAATGGCTAAGACAGCAATAGCTAAGACAGCAATAGCTAAGACAGCAACAGCTAAGACAGCAATAGCTAAGACAGCAATAGCTAAGACAGCAACAGCTAAGCCAGCAATGGCTAAGACAGCAATAGCTAAGACAGCAATAGCTAAGACAGCAATAGCTAAGACAGCAATAGCTAAGATAGCAACAGCTAAGCCAGCAATAGCTAAGACAGCAATAGCTAAGACAGCAATAGCTAAGACAGCAATAGCTAAGACAGCAATAGCTAAGACAGCAATAGCTAAGACAGCAATAGCTAAGACAGCAACAGCTAAGCCAGCAATGGCTAAGACAGCAATAGCTAAGACAGCAATAGCTAAGACAGCAATAGCTAAGACAGCAATAGCTAAGACAGCAATAGCTAAGACAGCAATAGCTATGTCAGCAATAGCTAAGACAGCAATAGCTAAGACAGCAATAGCTAAGACAGCAATAGCTAAGACAGCAATAGCTAAGACAGCAATAGCTAAGACAGCAATAGCTAAGACAGCAATAGCTAAGACAGCAACAACTATGCCAGCAATGGCTAAGACAGCAATAGCTAAGACAGCAATAGCTAAGACAGCAATAGCTAAGACAGCAATAGCTAAGACAGCAATAGCTAAGACAGCAATAGCTAAGACAGCAATAGCTAAGACAGCAATAGCTAAGACAGCAATAGCTAAGACAGCAATAGCTAAGACAGCAATATCTAAGACAGCAATAGCTAAGACAGCAATATCTAAGACATCAATAGCTAAGACAGCAACAGTTAAGCCAGCAATAGCTAAGACAGCAATAGCTAAGACAGCAATAGCTAAGACAGCAATAGCTAAGACAGCAATAGCTAAGACAGCAATAGCTAAGACAGCAATAGCTAAGACAGCAACAGCTAAGCCAGCAATGGCTAAGACAGCAATAGCTAAGACAGCAATAGCTAAGACAGCAATAGCTAAGACAGCAATAGCTAAGACAGCAATGGCTAAGACAGCAATAGCTAAGACAGCAATAGCTAAGACAGCAATAGCTAAGACAGCAATAGCTAAGACAGCAATAGCTAAGACAGCAATAGCCAAGACAGCAATAGCTAAGACAGCAATAGCTAAGACAGCAATAGCTAAGACAGCAATAGCTAAGACAGCAATAGCTAAGACAGCAATAGCTAAGACAGCAATAGCTAAGACAGCAATAGCTAAGACAGCAATAGCTAAGACAGCAATAGCTAAGACAGTAATAGCTAAGACAGCAATAGCTAAGACAGCAACAACTATGCCAGCAATGGCTAAGACAGCAATAGCTAGACAGCAATAGCTAAGACAGCAATAGCTAAGACAGCAATAGCTAAGACAGCAATAGCTAAGACAGCAACAGCTAAGCCAGCAATGGCTAAGACAGCAATAGCTAAGACAGCAATAGCTAAGACAGCAATAGCTAAGACAGCAACAGCTAAGACAGCAATAGCTAAGACAGCAATAGCTAAGACAGCAATAGCTAAGACAGCAATAGCTAAGACAGCAATAGCTAAGACAGCAATAGCTAAGACAGCAATAGCTAAGACAGCAATAGCTAAGACAGCAATAGCTAAGACAGCAATAGCTAAGACAGCAATAGCTAAGACAGCAATAGCTAAGACAGCAATAGCTAAGACAGCAATAGCTAAGACAGCAATAGCTAAGACAGTAATAGCTAAGACAGCAATAGCTAAGACAGCAACAACTATGCCAGCAATGGCTAAGACAGCAATAGCTAGACAGCAATAGCTAAGACAGCAATAGCTAAGACAGCAATAGCTAAGACAGCAATAGCTAAGACAGCAATAGCTAAGACAGCAATAGCTAAGACAGCAATAGCTAAGACAGCAATAGCTAAGACAGCAATAGCTAAGACAGCAACAACTATGCCAGCAATAGCTAAGACAGCAATAGCTAAGACAGCAATAGCTAAGACAGAAATAGCTAAGACAGCAATAGCTAAGACAGCAATAGCTAAGACAGCAATAGCTAAGACAGCAATAGCTAAGACAACAACAACTATGCCAGCAATGGCTAAGACAGCAATAGCTAGACAGCAATAGCTAAGACAGCAATAGCTAAGACAGCAATAGCTAAGACAGCAATAGCTAAGACAGCAATAGCTAAGACAGCAATAGCTAAGACAGCAATAGCTAAGACAGCAATAGCTAAGACAGCAATAGCTAAGACAGCAATAGCTAAGACAGCAATAGCTAAGACAGCAACAACTATGCCAGCAATGGCTAAGACAGCAATAGCTAAGACAGCAATAGCTAAGACAGCAATAGCTAAGACAGCAATAGCTAAGACAGCAACAACTATGCCAGCAATAGCTAAGACAGCAATAGCTAAGACAGCAATAGCTAAGACAGAAATAGCTAAGACAGCAATAGCTAAGACAGCAATAGCTAAGACAGCAATAGCTAAGACAGCAATAGCTAAGACAGCAACAACTATGCCAGCAATGGCTAAGACAGCAATAGCTAGACAGCAATAGCTAAGACAGCAATAGCTAAGACAGCAATAGCTAAGACAGCAATAGCTAAGACAGCAATAGCTAAGACAGCAATAGCTAAGACAGCAATAGCTAAGACAGCAATAGCTAAGACAGCAACAACTATGCCAGCAATGGCTAAGACAGCAATAGCTAAGACAGCAATAGCTAAGACAGCAATATCTATTACAGCAATAGCTAAGGCAGCAATAGCTAAGACAGCAATAGCGAAGACAGCAATAGCGAAGACATAAATAGCTAAGACAGCAATAGCTAAGACAGCAATAGCTAAGACAGCAATAGCTAAGACAGCAATAGCTAAGACAGCAATAGCTAAGACAGCAATAGCTAAGACAGCAATGGCTAAGACAGCAATAGCTAAGACAGCAATAGCTAAGACAGCAATAGCTAAGACAGCAATAGCTAAGACAGCAATGGCTAAGACAGCAATAGCTAAGACAGCAATAGCTAAGACAGCAATAGCTAAGACATCAATAGCTAAGACAGCAATAGCTAAGACAGCAATAGCTAAGACAGCAATAGCTAAGACATCAATAGCTAAGACAGCAATAGCTAAGACAGCAATAGCTAAGACAGCAATAGCGTAGACAGCAATAGCGAAGACATAAATAGCTAAGACAGCAATAGCTAAGACAGCAATAGCTAAGACAGTAATAGCTAAGACAGCAATAGCTAAGACAGCAATAGCTAAGACAGCAACAACTATGCCAGCAATGGCTAAGACAGCAACAGCTAAGACAGCAATAGCTAAGACAGCAATAGCTAAGACAGCAATAGCTAAGACAGCAATAGCTAAGGCAGCAATAGCTAAGACAGCAATAGCTAAGACAGCAACAGCTAAGACAGCAATAGCTAAGACAGCAATAGCTAAGACAGCAATAGCTAAGACAGCAATAGCTAAGACAGCAACAGCTAAGTTAGCAATGGCTAATACATCAATAGCTATGACAGCATTAGCTATGACAGCAATAGCTAATACAGCAATAGCTAAGACAGCAATAGCTAAGACAGCAATAGCTAAGACAGCAACAGCTAAGACAGCAATAGCTAAGACAGCAATAGCTAAGACTGCAATGGCAAAGACAGCAATAGCTAAGACAGCAATAGCTAAGACAGCAATGGCTAAGACAGCAATAGCTAAGACAGCAACAGCTAAGACAGCAATAGCTAAGACAGCAATAGCTAAGACAGCAATGGCTAAGACAGCAATAGCTAAGACATCAATAGCTAAGACAGCAATAGCTAAGACAGCAATAGCTAAGACAGCAATAGCTAAGACAGCAATAGCTAAGACAGCAATGGCTAAGACAGCAATAGCTAAGACAGCAATAGCTAAGACAGCAATAGCTAAGACAGCAATAGCTAAGACAGCAATAGCTAAGACAGCAATAGCTAAGACAGCAATAGCTAAGACAGTAATAGCTAAGACAGCAATGGCTAAGACAGCAATAGCCAAGACAGCAATAGCTAAGACAGCAATAGCTAAGACAGCAATGGCTAAGACAGCAATGGCTAAGACAGCAATAGCTAAGACAGCAATAGCTAAGATAGCAATAGCTAAGACAGCAACAGCTAAGACAGCAATAGCTAAGACAGCAATAGCTAAGACAGCAATAGCTAAGACAGCAATAGCTAAGACAGCAATGTCTAAGACAGCAATAGCTAAGACAGCAATAGCTAAGACAGCAATGGCTAAGACAGCAATAGCCAAGACAGCAATAGCTAAGACAGCAATAGCTAAGACAGCAATGGCTAAGACAGCAATAGCTAAGACAGCAATAGCTAAGACAGCAATAGCTAAGACAGCAACAGCTAAGACAGCAATAGCTAAGACAGCAATAGCTAAGACAGCAATAGCTAAGACAGCAATGGCTAAGACAGCAATAGCTAAGACAGCAATAGCTAAGACAGCAATAGCTAAGACAGCATTAACTAAGACATCAATAGCTATAATAGTAATAGTTACGGTAACAATATCTATGGTAATAATATCTAAGATTGCAATTTTCTAAGATAGTAATTGCTACGGTAGCTATAACTAATAAGTAAGCCATGTATATTATAGCAATAGCTAATGTAGTAATCTATGGAAGTAATATCTACGATATACATGGCTAAAATAACAATAACTACGCTAGCAATAGCTACAGCATCAGTAGTTAATATATATATATATATATATATATATATATTATAGAAATAGCTAAGATAACAACATTACACTGTAGCAATAACTAATATAACTATAGCTACGATATCAATAATTAAAGTATCAATATCTAAGATAGCAATTATCTGATAGAAATAGCCAATATAACAATGTATAATAGAGCAATATTTATATGATAGTAATAGTTAATATAGTCATATGTAAAATAGCAATAGCTGCTGTAGTAATATCTAATATCTAGGATATAATTAGCTATTTTAGCATTAGCTAAATTAGTAATAGCTAAGATACCCATAGCTACTGTAGAAATGTCTACGATTAAAATATCTACGACAAATAGATAAGTAGTATTAATAGATATAGTTTCTTCCATTATAATGTTGTTGTAGATACGGTAGCAATAACAACGGTAGAAATATAAACGTTAGTATACTACTACTACCACTAGTATTACTACTACTACTACTGCTGCTGCTGCTGCTGCTGCTGCTGCTGCTGCTGCTACTGCTACTGCTACTGCTACAGCTACAGCTACTGCTACTGCTACTGCTACTGCTACTGCTACTGCTACTGCTACTACTACTACTACTACTACTACTACTACTACTACTACTACTACTACTACTACTACTACTACTACTACTACTACTACTACTACTACTACTACTACTACTACTACTACTACTACTACTACTACTACTAATACTACTACTACTACTACTACTACTACTACATCTACTACCACTACTACTGATACTGCTACTACAACTGCTACTGCTACTACTACTACTACTACTACTACTACTACTACTAATACTACTACTACTACTACTACTACTACTACTACTACTACTACTACTAATACTAATACTACTACTACTACTACTACTACTACTACTACTACTACTACTACTACTACTAACTCTACTACTACTACTACTACTACTATCAATCAATCAATCAATCAATCAAAACGATTTATTTAGACAATTGTTTATCGGCATGGTGGGTTTGCCCTGACAAATGTTATGCAGTCGGAAACTGTATAGTTTAGATAAAAATAAGAATGCAATAAAAAATACGTCCATTTTCTTTTAACTACGCACAGTTTAATAATTCTTTCTTGAATTTCTTGTGATTTTCAACTGCTCTCAGATTTCTTGATAAAGCATTCCACAACAACGGTGCAACGACGGAGAATGCCCTGCTGCTTGTACTTTGGAGTCTAGTTCGTTTACTAGTTAGCACATTACAGTCCGTTGTTGATCTCAGAGTTCTTCAAAATAATTTGAAATTCAGCTTTTTCAGTAGATATCGCGGTCGTTTCTTATGGAGCACTTTATGGATAATTGAGAGAATACGATATCTCGATCGTTTTTGGATATCCAATATGCCCACTTCTTGCATTCTTTTTGTAACACTACTATGATCAGTGTTTCGTTGTCGAAATATTAATCTAACATTCCTTCGTATGATTCTATGTATATTCCGGGTAGCTTTATGTGTAAGGCCATGGTATATAGAAGAACAATAGTCTAAGTGCGAGAGAGCAAGATATTTGATGAGAATGATAGTAATGTAAAAAAGGAAAAATTGACTGGCTATCACAACCTTATAACATAACTGACACATAATATAATAATTGGCATTCATCATATACTTCCTATATCAATACCTCCACTTCCACGTCTCACTACCCTCCCAATCCTTCAATCTGACTAACTTCCCCCAACCCACTCACAAATAAAAATAATCCATCTTCGACCATACCACCACCTTTACATTCCTTCAAGACACCGATACTTAATGCCTTTCTACATCTAAACTCATCTCCAGATAATACCAGATTAAAAGTGGCAACACTAAATGTATGCTCAATAAGGAACAAAGTAGATATAGTGAACGACATTTTCAATGAGCATAATCTAGACATTCTTTGCATAACTGAGACGTGGCTGAAAGATGACGACATACCTATTACATCTTGTTTGAACACACATTATAACAGTTGTATACATCTGCCTAGACTAGGCCCACACTACGGTGGAGGTGTCGGTGTCATTTACAAGAATAGTCTTAAACTCGCTTGCAAAATCGACTTATCTCTTAAACATTCCGAAGCCTTAAAATGCACCTTCCACCCAGTTAACTCACTCCCATTCACACTCATAACCATATACAGACCACCGCACAACTCCATTCCTCAATTTATAGACGAATTGGACACAATAATGTCATCCTCAACATACCAAACCATAATACTAGGCGACTTAAACATACCCATTTCACCTAGTTCGACATACTCAAATCGATTAACAAATACCATCAACTCATATAACTTCACCCAAAATGTTCTTGAACCTACCCATACCTCAGGAAATATCCTCGATCTAATACTTTCTCACACCTCACCAAACCCTATAGTAAACACTTCCGTCCAAAACCTAGTCACAGATCATCACATTGTTACATTTAACTTACAGTTTCCCAAACCCAAGATATATCCAAAAATTATAAAATTCAGGAAAATACATAAAATTAACATCTCAGACTTCTCCACAGAACTAATTCTTGCACTTTCCAAAAATGACGATGCCATCGACATATCTCATCTAGACCATTCAATTATCTCTACTCTCAATAATCATGCACCACTAACTACAAAATCAGTCATCCCACGGCATAGCAATAAATGGTTCACTCATACACTCTCCACCATCAAACGTCAACTCCGAATATCAGAGAAGAAATGGAGAAAATCTAAGAACATAATCGACCTAACTTCATTTAGGAAACTTTCTTTAACCTACAGGAAGTCAATACATACTGCAAAAAATGAATATTACATTAACGTTATAAAATCAGCCGGCAATGATTCCAAAAAAATATTTAAGATAGCATACACCCTACTAGGACGAATGACCCCGAAAATACTTCCTGATAACACATCCAAAAATAACGCCATCGACTTTGACAAATTCTTTTACGGAAAAATATCAACACTAGTAAACTCCCTTCCGCATCCGACACTTCCCCCATTAAATATACCCTATCACTCACTTTCAACCTTCTCTTTACCATCCACTATCGATATATACAACCTTCTAACATCAGTAAAATCTACATGCAAGCTGGATCCCATACCCCTTCAACTACTTCACCCCCTCTCATCTGTCCTCTCACCCTATTATAAATTAATAATCGATCACACTATTAAGTCCGGTACCGTTTCATCACATATGAAATATGCCCTCATCACACCCATCTCCAAAAATCATTCTATTAACAGATCAATATTATCGAACTACCGTCCAATCTCCAACTTATCTTATATTTCCAAGACATTAGAAATAATTATTGCGAAACAACTTCAAAATTATATAAGTAACCATACCATATTTCATAAACTGCAAAGCGCTTATCACAATAAACATGCTCACATACCTCCAATAATCATAGATAACCACATCATAGAATACTCATCCCACATTAAAAACCTCGGTATCATACTTGACCCTCAACTATCTTTCACTCAATATATAACTAATATATCAAAATCCATAAATCAAACACTCCACACTATACGAATGATCAGACCTTCCATAACTAAAGAACTGGCAAAGCTACTTGTGGTATCAACAATACTTCCCAAACTAGACTATTGTAACTCTACCTTAAACTCGATTCCCCAATATTCATGTTTATTAATATATTCTCCGGATACTTTGGTAAAAGATAGTTTGATTATAGTAAATATATAGTTAGATAGAGGATAAGCAATAAGTTTAAATAGACTCAGAGGTATAGGTTCATATGGAGAAGATTTTCGAAAACTTAAAATTAATCTTGAAATTGTATCACGGGATGGGACATTGAATTTTGATAATGTTAAATTTGGTATAGGTTCTATTGGCAGTTCAATTTCATTATTATTAAATGTGATAGAATTTATTGTGTCGATAATTTTTAAAATTTTTCAATCAAAAAAATCTGCAAATTTTTCACATAGACTTATGCCATCCTCATTTGGTAAAATTGTTTTATTTTTTATACCAGTCAAACTATTTGTGAATTGATAAAGCTTGCGCATATTTCCTGAACATTCTTAAATTTTATTAAAAAAATAGTATTTCTTCGCTTTTAAAATTGACTGCTTGAAATAATATTTTGAATAATTTAAGTTATATAAGTTATCATTAGATCTATTTTTTCTATATAATCTCTCTTTTCTTCTCAAATCTTTTTTGGCATTAATTGTATCGTCATTAAACCAGTGAGAATGACCAATTCTCACTAGTTTTTTTTAATGGCGCATACTTATTTATTAGATAATATAGTGTTTCAGTTAAATTTGTTACGCATACATTATTAGTGCAAATTGATGATCTGAGATCAACACAGAAATGTGGTACATTAATCGAAGAAATAGTTCTATAATTAATATAACGTTTAAGTAATAGTGGCATATATACATCTATGAGTATTGGTACAGCATAATGGTCGGATAATACATTTTTAATGGGTAGTTTATTAATATTGTATTTGAAAAATATAGAAGTAATTACTAAATCCAAAATATTTCCTAATACGTGAGTATGAGTCTGAATATAATGTATCAAATTATTTGTCAGAAGCATTTTTTTGAATTCGGTTATAGATCTATCCGATTTATTAAAATGAAAGTTAAAATCGCCCGTAACCAATGTAAAGTCCAAACATATCGAGGAAGTTAATTCATAGAATTCATTTATAAATGTATATAATTATTAGATGGTGGACGATAGATTACGATAATATTAAAAATGTACAATTTATTAATTATAAAATCAGCTTTAATACATTCACAGTTAGTTAAATAAAGATCATGACTATTTAATAAATAATTAAATCAATAATATCTCTGTATATTATACCTACACCACCTCCTCTACAGTGTAGAGTCTACACCCAGTCTTTCTAATAATGTGAATAAATTTATATCGTAATGGTAAAAGTTGTGTATTAATTACATTACCATTGTCTATAGCCGAAAGCCATGTTTCGGTTAAGGCAACTAATAATAGTTTAATCTCAATGATATAATCAATTAATAATTCGATGTTACTATAAATAGATCTTATATTTATTAACGCAATCATTGCTTTTAATGATCAATTAGATTTATTTGTTTTAGTGTTTAATTTATTAAATGACTTTACATATATAGAATAATTATCCGACCATTCCTTAAACTGTGTATTAGATATATCAATGGTTAGATTCCAGTCAATTTTACCATTTTTTATATTACGTAATTCATATACACTACTTCTCTTATTAAAAACACATTTACAGTTATCTACACATTTAGATTACACAACGTGATATAACATTTTACCATGAGTAATAACTTCTTTAGTTAAATATGGCCTATTAAAATACCCGCGATCTATTCTTCTCGATGTTAAAAATGAATTTAATGCAAATTTAGATTTAAAATTAATGATCAGTTGACTGCGCTTAGAATAATCAACCCAGTCAATTGTATTATTATTTAAGTCAATGTTACCAAATAAAGAACATATAAATTTATTATTTTTATCTACATTAGATACATTTTCTATGACAGCAGCATATATACTAACATATGTATTAGTTTTATTTATAATTTATATATTTGTTTTAATAGAATCAATTGATTTTGTCAACATATTTTCAACTGAGTATGATACTATTGAATCTTTAACCAATACTGATTGCTCGAGTAACTGCTTTATATCAGATATATCGATACTATGCTTATTCAATTAAGTTTCAATATTACTTATATCACTATTATTAGTGCAGTTTGAATTATCACCACGTACATAATATTCATAGCTAACAGTTTCAGTAAGATAGTCATTACATATAAATCTAAAATTGATGCTTTCAAATATCTGATTAACAGCTTTTGAGGGGGTATTACCGTTGATCCATAGGGCAGGGATGTATTTCGCAGCATACGTGCACGTATAATGTACTGAGCGATTACAGTTGAAACATGATTTCTTAATTGTATCGTCATCTTCTCTGCACTGCATACAATGTGTCATCGTTCCGCTTCAGTACAATATAATATGTATGTTATGTATATGTATGTTAAATGTAAATTCAATATATCTATAGATAAAAATTATTTTTTTTAATAGTTTTTGTAATATTCAAAAAAAAAATTATAATTAATAAATAATAATGTAAACAAACATAACTATGAAATAAATATAATTATATAAATAAATAAATATAATATACCCAGAAAATATTATTGATTATTTATGTAATTTTCATTAATTTTTGAATAAATTAGTTCAATTATATTTTATATTTGGCCAACTTATAGTTTAAGGATTTTTATATTAAAACAAAATTAAAGTTTAAAATTCCATATATTTAAGGATATTTATATTAAAAGGTTAAGGGCTATGTTTACTTTTACTGTTATTGCATAGCTTATAAAGGTAGACGCTAGAGTGATGAAAAAGATCATATAATTTAAATAAACTTTAAATGTAATTTTCTCAGTATTTAGAATTATTAGACTAAAAATTTTTTAGTTTACTAAATTCAAGTTCGTTTTTGATAATATTTTCACAGAATATTTATTATAGTTATACCTAAAATAATTATGTTCAGCATTTTTAGAATTGTTTTAAAAATATTTACAAAAGATTTATAACATTGAAAATTTGGTGAAAAATATATTTAAATTGTGTTTACAAATATTTTATTTTAGCAAAATGCTGAACACAATATTCGTAGATTTGGGTTTTCTTTTTACAATGCAATCCTATACATATTCAACGAGATAACATAATTAGAGTAAGCGTAAAATCCCTATTCTTTTACATTGGATCAATTCTACCCGCAGATAGCCTAATAATAGTACATTTAATATAAATACGAGTACAGCTAAACACGCATTAACAGATAATAACAGTATACAATGGTATGGTTTACGCTTATGCTAGTGAGGTATCGTATGAATGTGTGGCTGCGGTAGGTTAGGAACACACGATGTGAAAGTCATACCGAATGTGTTGTAAGTACTTGTGACTTTCCGATACACGTTGAAAGCCTATGAAAGCCGATAGCATGTCGTGACCGCTTCCTAATCAGTTCTTTATCCGATGCTGTTATTATTCGGAGGTCGGCTAGGAGTGCACTGGACCTAGTGCCTAGTTGCTCACCACAGTCTAGTAGGAGTCTATAAAGGTGACCTCCGAAACCACGGTATTTGAATTACGAATCGGCGGACGAGAAATATGTAGAATTTGCAGGTCAAACCTCTCATCAGCGACTTACGGTGGTTCGTGATGGGCGTAGTGACATCTACTGACAAGTCGTGACGATACGACATATAGTCTGGTTTAAGAGGACAGGTCCGTATTCTAATATAGGGTTCGAAGTAACACGTTAACCGCTATCTTTCCTGCTTACTCACTAGCATGGCTGTTAATCTCTTGTCTACGTGGGACACCTCCGTAGAATGTGTATCATTGTGGTGTTTGGATACCTGTAAAACGTGCACCGAGCCGATATTTGCGGATAGGTGCGTCTGGACTTCGCTGGCCAAGGGAGGATATTATATGTTGTAGTTTAAATACGTCGACGTAATCACGTGCGTTAATTAAATGATTACATCCACGGATTGAATTTATTGCCAGACACGAGGATACGCCCAATTATACTCTGAACTACTTGCTAATGTAGGGAAGCCGGCACATCAACTGTACTCAGGAGAGGAATACCGTCTTTGGAAAGGGGTCCCGACCTTCCTAGAACACAATCATTTAGCTCCTAATATGGTAAAGCCAGAATGTGAATGACGTGACCTCAAGTATCGGCGGGAGTGAGAATAACACAATCTGTCCAGCCGAACAACCAATCAACTCTCCATTATATAACCGCATGACAACTTATCTAAAGTCAGTTTGAAGGACTGTTCTATAATAAGTAGAATTGATACTGTTATATAAATCTTATCTTATTTCAAACTAGATATTTTGTCTTTCACAAATATTACACCTGACTTCAACGATATCACAATACTATGTTTCTTTAACACTTTTATTCTTAGCTTCACTCGCCTTCACTTGTATCTGTATCCACAAGTGTGATGGTATCGAGATTCTATATAGAAAATTTATTTAGATATTTTTTATAACATTTTCTAGAACTATCATCTATATACGTCTTTAAATTCAAGATAATAGCATTGTTAACTTTGCTCATACATTACACCGTTTAATATGTATTCAAATGTTAAATATACTTATAAAATGTGTTAATATATTATGTAATTCCAATAGGGCTATATTTAACATATTAAGCTTTTCTTTTATACTTTAAATACATACATTATATAAGATACTCAAAATGTTTAAAAGTATCGATTAGTTTTAAAAGTCAATTTATTATATATATAGAACATTTATATATATAATAATTGAAAATATTATTATTTTACCATAAAATATTTATTTGAATTAATTATTAATAATGTCCATTGAAGCAATATTTATTATATTTAATTAAATTGTGGTCAATCATAATAATAGTATATTATTCATATAGTATCTAATATAGATCAGATCAATGGGAAAATAATATTATATTCTATTAGCATTTAATAAAACACATCCTTCATCTAAATCGGTAGTCGATGTAACATTAAAATATCTAATAAATCAATAAATAAGCATAACAAATAAAAGAAATAAAGGATATTGAAATATTGGCAATAAAATGAACACAATGAACACATCAAATGAACAATCAATATAGATACATATTTACTTTGTATATATTGGTGAATTTATGAATTTAATGCAGTAAAGGTTACCGGAAGTTAAATAGTTGAAACACAAATAGTAGATCATATTCCAGCAGATGTTAATGTGAATTTTAATCTATAGATAATTTTAGACTTTTAACAAATATAAGGTATCATTAATTAGTTTAGAAGAACTGAGTAACATTGGGCATGTGCACCTTTATAAAGAACTGTGATCCGAATCATCTCCAAGAATAATCTTACGATAGGCTTTGGTCATCTGCTCAAGGGCAATGAAGGTCAAGACGGTATGCGGTCCCAGCCTGGCATAATAAGGAGTGAAACCCTTCCACAGTGAAAATATTCCTTCGTTCTTGATGATGCGTGAAAGGACATCCTGTTAAAATTCAAGATTTCGGATAAATATCAATATTAATTAGGTGGGTCTATAATTTATTGAGATGGGTCTACAATTAATAATAATTATTAGGGACATTATCTATCTATATAATTGTATTGCTAATTATTTAAAATTATATTACATGAAGGTTTATATTATATTAAAAAGCCCCAGACTTTGCCGATTATACATATAAAAATCATATTTATAATGGATATTAATAATTAATAATCATAGTGATTGCGAATTAGTTTTACATTTATATACAACGAGACTAGAAGTGAGTTGAATTTAAATTTAATAAAGACTCACTTTTTTTAATGGCAGATTACAGATATTGGATATTTAATTTATATATTTATATGTATATTTATAATTTTATAAATAATAAATCTATGGATTTATGGAGTTTAAATAAAAAGTAAAACATAAATTAATCGGTTATTAAAATAGAATATAATTGGAATTAAATGTATTTAGTATGTATTTAGTTGTATCCGTTGCATATTACACAATGTGTCCAAGTTCTACTACTATCTTCAAACTTATTTTATACATGATTTAATATTAGTTATATATGATTTAAAATCATATATTATTATATACGATATTCCCACGAGACCAGGCGATGAAAAAATATCATAAGACAATTATTTGATTAACAGACTTAGATATAGAAGTAGAAGTAGGAACTAGATATATTAGTAATCATTGATTTTAAATTCTAGACAAATAGGTTTCCGAAAATACAGCCTATTTACCTTAAATCTAATATGCATATTATTATGATAAAAGTGCTTACCATAGTTCCACTATATTCTGGTTTGCCATCGATTACTTTCATGTTTTGTATACGTGTTTTGAGGATATCGACCGGCATCGAAGCGATTGTCGTCACTAGACCGCTGATCATGGACGCAACGAAATGCAGCAAAAGACCTTCATTGAAATAACCTGCGAACGGAGAAGCGAGCGATAACATAATATTTCTTGTGAAATTTGAACATCAATTAATATTAACGCATTTCAATAGATTTTAATATTTAAATGATAATTTAGTGATTTTGATTAATTCTTATATTAAAAATAAAAATAATAAAAATGTATATTTAGTTTAAGGGCATTCATAGCGTTTAAAGTGTTTACATGTAAAAAAAAAGAGTATAAGCATTGTATTACAACTAGATTTATTATATACTCAATTTTTTCCTAATATTTATATAATATACATATTTACATTATTTATCAAATTTTAAAATTATAAGTTTTATAAAGTTCTGTTATCTGTATATTATAACAAATTTTGCTAGATTTTGTAGTATAATTATTAATACCTTTTATCAATTTACTTTAAAGTAATATTAGCATATATTATATTTTATATTTCTAATATATCATCAATATATATATATAGAAAAATTCATAAAGAATTATCAAATTTTTAAAAGTTATTAATGATACAAATGAAATGTTCAGACATAAATATAGTTCATTTTCTGAAATAAGATAATTCTCAATTACTACTGTGTAATATGTAATCATATAATGTACATGCAAATATAATAGATAAGTAAAGTAGATTATAATATCTAAAAAACACAATTTAATTACAATTATGCAATTCCAGCACCATAATTGGATGTAGACTTTTTAACCAAGTTTTTTTTCTATTTAAAGAGACTGTTACCCCTGATAGTCTCTAGTTCTGTGGAATATGCCCCAAATGAACTGCTACATCAATAATTAAGCCCTATTCATTAATCTTACAGAGAGCAGAGGTTGTCTTCTTTTCCTAAATTGTTAACTCAGATATTATCTTCACTTTTTATTAAAACATATACATTTTCATTGGGCCTGGTTCGCATGTTTTTATTCTAGTGATATATAACTTTTTTATAATATAACTTTATATACAATTAAATTATTTATTTATTAAGTATTTAAAAAATATATTATAATTTGACATTGTAAAAATTATTAAATTTCTTACATTATCGCTAAAGTACATATTATAAATTTTTTGCTAAATATAATTAAATGTTTTATATTTTTACTTTAAGGAGATATAATAATATATTATTATATCGTCTTCCAGAAAACATAGTCAAATAATGAAAGGCAATTACCAAAGAATAGTAATTATATAATCTTATAAAATATAAAACATTTAATAGTAATATGTAATATAGTAAGTATATTAACATATTACTACAGTAATATGTATAAAAAAAGTGCCTAGAAATGTGAACATTTCAAAAGAAAACATTGCAAATGTATACACAGAAATACTTTATCATTGACAGCTAAACATATTGAGCTACTCAAATGTATATAAACAAATTTATTATCTGAGAAATATGTTTAAAATTTTTTAAATCAAATTAATTTATAAATATAATACGAAAATATTTTACAAATAATATATACTATTTTTTCATGATTAAAATGCATATTTGATGCACTTATTGTTACATTTATAAGATAATTTATTAAATTTTAATATTTGATTACAACAATTTAAACAAATTAAATTGAAGATTAGATGACTCAAGAGAACAGATATCTTATGAATAATAAAAACATATATCTTGTGAATACATTAAATATACATTTAAACATACATACAATAGATTAAAGGTATATATAAGATTTCAAAGACATTTACTTACCAGTAGAGAGTATGGCTTGTTTAGCTTGAGAATAGGAGGCCAACTGAGCAGCATTTACGACCATTGCTCTTACCATTGTAGGCCCACACCCCTTAAATCAATGTAAAAGTCGATGTACTATAATAAACTACTATAATATACTGTATATAAACTATGAATATAATATATTAATCATGAAAATAAATTAATAACATATCAAGAATTAAAATAAAAATACACCATATAGAATTGTGTTTATTTAGAAATTTTGTATTAGGTAATATTATATACTTTTATAATACTATATCTTTAATAGGTATACATTATAAATATATATTACATTGAATGTATAGAAATTATGTAGAAAATATATAATGTCTATCAAATTAAAAGTCTGTAATTCGAATGATAAGCCAGAATAGAGTTTACAAGAGTCGTTTGGATACATTTGGGTTTATAAAGAAACATATAAATATATATTTTGAAACATATACTGGAAGGAGTCTACATTCATCAACGATATGCGTAGACACGATATACATTATTAACATTATATGTCTAAGCAAATAGAAACCCTCCATAACGTAAGAATTCCCTCTTCTTTAGTAATGCGAGCGATTGCGTTGAACACATTTGAGTAGTTCCTCCTCTGGTCTACGGGTAACCTAGGGTAGACGAGATATATCGTTCGTCAATGCGGTTACATCGAATTCAATTTTAGAAATGATTTCTAGAGGTAATCTTTGTATTTTAAAAAAACTATCAAAATATTAAATGCAAAAGTCTGTAAAACCTAAAATCCACTAACTACTTTTAAAAACTTATATTATATGATATTTATTACCACTAAATATGTGAAATGGGGACTGGGATTAAATATGTTGAATGAACTCAATATAATATATATTAAACTGAATGAAGTCAATATAATGATTAAAATAATAGATTATTAAAAATAGTAATATAGATAAATTATAGATAAATATCAAAATAATGAAGAATAATAAGAAAGTAGATATTTATGATTAAGATGAAAAAATTTATTGATTTTTACTTTTGAAATATTTTTAACAATTTTGATTTAGAATACAAAATTAATATGAATTATATAAATAATGTAATTTTATAAAAAAGAATCACATTATTAAAGGCAAACTACAATATTAAATATTACATTATTACATTACTAAAAGAATACAATGTATAATAATTCTACTAAATATTATTGAATACAAATTTAATGTAGAAGTAATTCATGAATATATTATTAAATAAGAATATAATGTAAAATAATTCTAGAATATATTATTAAATTATTAAATAAGATTCTAGAATAAAATATTTAACAATAAAACAAAATTATTGGTAAAGTTAACCTTAATTTATATTTGAAATCGATTTTGTAAATCTAACCTACCATCGGCACACATTCGAATTAAAGAAATCTCGGCGGGTGTTCCAATAAAACTACCAATAGCTCCAGCAGTCATTCCTATACCAGCTTTCGTGAAGAAACCTGGTCGATTTCCATCTCTGTAGGATATTGTTAATGTGAGATCGATATCATTAATATTGGGTTGTGAATAAGTAATTTCGCAAATATTTAAATCATTTGATATAAATTAGAATCATATATAAATACAATTAAATAATATTATTTAATTAGAATCATATATAAATACAATTAAATAATATTATTTAATTAGAATCATATATAAATACAATTAAATAATATTATTGGATATACCAAGATCAAAATATAAAATAAATATGTGTTATATAATGTATATGTTATATAATGTATCTAAATTTTTAACAGAACTCAATGGATGCATGTAAGAAAATGTAAATTTATGAAATAACTTGAATAATACTAGAAAATTCCAAGGTCCCAATGAATTAATAATATAATTAATGAGTTAATAAATGACTAATAAATCAAATAATAAATCTAAATATAACATTATATGATGATGATATTGTAATTGTTTGCAAATAACAATTAAAATATAAGTACAATTTTGGCCTAAATACAAATAGTCTCAAAATATTAATTAAATTATGAAAAATAATCTTTTATATGTATTTAATTTTACTATATATATCTGACTTATTGAATAATAATTTAAATATAAATACATCCGTTATTAAATATTAATCTTAATAAATGTCTGTAAAATACTCATTTCATTAAAAATATTAGTTATTCAAAATATCATTTTAATTATTTCGAATAACCAACAATAAGTTAATAACAAAACCCCAGATTTATTTATTTAAACTAAAAGTAATTACCGGTGTTGCCATCAAGCTCGTGTACATTATTCATTAGTCTAAAGGTTAGTGTATATTCTTTATATTCATGTACGAAATATATAATAGATGGAATCTAGACGTGTATTTGATTAAGAAAACAATAATACGAATACTCAGGTTTTGTTGACATTTCATTGAAAATACTTTTATTATAAAACTTTGAAAAAGGTAAGATATTAATATTATGATTATTTCAAAAACTAACTTTGACATTTTTTCAAAAAGTGAAGTATAAACTCCAAGTCTTGTGGTAGTGTATGTAGCTTGTCTCAGAAGACCTGCGGAAAGTCTGTTAATGTTTGATTAGCAAATTATATATTTGTGTATTGTATGAAATAAGTATGAAAAATTGAGTTGTTAAGATAATGTGAATAAGATAATGTTAGAGGTATAATTTGGTTATTATTTGGATACATTTTTTTAGGATTTAGTTAAAATATGTTCTAACTAAAAGTGTTTGATTTATTTTAGGATTTGTTATGGTTAGAACATTATTAAAGTTTAATTATGGTTTAATTATGCTTGCTATAGTTTAATTATGGTTTGGTTAAGGTTTAATTATGTTTGTTAGAGTTTCATTAAGGTTCAATATGTTTGTTAATAGTTTGGTTAATATTTAATTAGATTTGGTTAGGCTTCGGTTATAATTTAATTAGAGTTTAATTAGATTATGTTAGAGTTCAAATTAATTTAAAAGAATAGTTTTATATGAGATTTTACCCAGAATACATTGCAGTAAATCCTTCAGTTCGGATTATAGTTTTGATCACCTGTAAACTAGTAACTTTTGCTTTACCTCCCTCGCCTACAGAATGAGGATATTATAGAATGGGGATATTATAGAATGAGGATATTATAGAATGAGGATATTATAGAATGAGGATATTATAGAATGAGGATATTATAGAATGAGGATATTATAGAATGAGGATATTATAGAATGAGGATATTATAGAATGAAGATATTATAGAATGAGGATATTATAGAATGAGGATATTATAGAATGAGGATATTATAGAATGAGGATATTATAGAATGAGGATATTATAGAATGAGGATATTATAGAATGAGGATATTATAGAATGAGGATATTATAGAATGAGGATATTATAGAATGAGGATATTATAGAATGAGGATATTATAGAATGAGGATATTATAGAATGAGGATATTATAGAATGAGGATATTATAGAATGAGGATATTATAGAATGAGGATATTATAGAATGAGGATATTATAGAATGAGGATATTATAGAATGAGGATATTATAGAATGAGGATATTATAGAATGAGGATATTATAGAATGAGGATATTATAGAATGAGGATATTATAGAATGAGGATATTATAGAATGAGGATATTATAGAATGAGGATATTATAGAATGAGGATATTATAGAATGAGGATATTATAGAATGAGGATATTATAGAATGAGGATATTATAGAATGAGGATATTATAGAATGAGGATATTATAGAATGAGGATATTATAGAATGAGGATATTATAGAATGAGGATATTATAGAATGAGGATATTATAGAATGAGGATATTATAGAATGAGGATATTATAGAATGAGGATATTATAGAATGAGGATATTATAGAATGAGGATATTATAGAATGAGGATATTATAGAATGAGGATATTATAGAATGAGGATATTATAGAATGAGGATATTATAGAATGAGGATATTATAGAATGAGGATATTATAGAATGAGGATATTATAGAATGAGGATATTATAGAATGTATTTATGAAGTATTTCAACGCTTAAATACAAAACTAAAATAACTCTTTCGATAAATAGATACAATACTAATTATATGAATGAAAACTTACCCATAAGCTGCATTCTGTTCTTAACAAGGTCAAGAGGTTGCACAAAAATAGTAGCAACCATTCTGTATAAACAATATACAGATTAATTTATGTTGAAATAATCATCACTTAATATACAGAATTCCACTAACCGAATGAAATATGTAACTTAAATAATGATTAAATAATTTGTATGAATATTTGAATTTTGGTAAATAATTTACATATTAAAAATGTATCATAGAGAAATATATATTTAGATAAATAAATATTTGTATCCAATTCAATTATAATGATCTATATTTGAAATTGATTATAGTATAATTATTATTATTATATATTATTAGTATTGAAATTAATCAGATTATATCTAATAATCCATGCAATATTCTGGTAAAAAGATCAGATGATGGTTCTAATAGATAGACTTTGCTCTTCTACAAACTACAAGTGGAATAGCACTTAAGATAAATGCATACTTCAAAAATACGGAATTTGATTAGATTATCATTTAATATTGTCTACAAATAATAAGGTATAATTATATTTCAAAGATGTATCATCGAAACTAAATTTATTTACAAAATAATTTAAAAAAATAATTTTATAAACTAAATAGTGTAAATATTAATGTCCAATTACAATTAATAATTTTATTAATAATTTTAAATAAGATATATTACAATTTTTATAATTAAATTATACATAAACTTTAGGATTATTATTTGAGAGTTTCTCATATTGTTTAAGATATACTGTTTGCCAAACTAATATATAGTTAGCTTAATATGTTTATATTAATAATTAATTATATTACTAATTAATTACTATTAATTATTATACTAATTCATTTCAACAAATTATAATATTAATTAATTAATTATATTACTAATTAATTACAACTAATTATATTAATAATTAATTATAATACTAATTATATAAATAATTACTAATTAATTTCTACTAAGTTGTTCAGTTATGTTTATTTGCTTGGTTTTATTTAAAAATAACACTGATATAAATAGGTAAAATATATATACATATTTATAAAATAACTGTCCTATTATTCATCATATATGACATTAAAAAGTAACAATGATAATATGATATTATTCCAAGATTAAATCGTATATATATTGTAAATGATTAACTATATTTACTGTATGTGACTAATATTATACTATGTATTATAATACATCTATGTAACTAGTGAATATATTTAATATTGTAATATATATATATAAATATAGATATTACTCAATACAGATGAAATGGTTCTAGTAATAGACATAATCAAGAAAAATCATAAATCATTTTATAATATTAAAAGTAATAATAGAAAATCAATTATAATCAATACGGCCTAATCAGAATTTGAATATAAATAAAACTAAATTGCTGAAAAAAAAAGAATATTAAACAAACTTAAAATGATCATCTTTAGTTATAAAGTAGCAAATGTGATTTATGCTATTTATATAATAGTAAGCGTATATTAATACAAAAGTAAATGAAGTATACTATAGTAATGAACTTTTCCAATTTTAAAAGAAATAATCTCGATGTTAAATATAACAATACAAAATTAAACGTTATATGTTATATAAATTTATATGTAATATATGAGGTAAATATATGTTTTATAAAAATAAGCAATAGAACTTCTATACATGATTTGTAATAATATAAACTGTTATTAAAAATAATTTAAAATGAAAATAATCTATAAATAATGAATAATAAATCTATCTATTAATCTTATTTATAGATAGAGCAATATATTTAATTGACAAGTATTGGATAGAGACAATTATAGAGTAGAGTCAAGTAGAGTAAAAAGTCAAGTAGTGTATCATTACAGTCTATTCATTGAAAGGTGATAGATTGTTTAAGGGTCGATGTAACCTTGATTTTTAATTTTTTTACAAAATATTTTAAAAATAAAATGTAATTAATTATCTTTAAAATGATGTATAACTTGTTTTATAAAAGTAACTATAAGTGCATCAAATATGTATTTTAAACATATGTCTGTCAAAAAATAATGTTTATTATTTTATTAATTTGTAAAATATTTTCATAATATATGGGTTTAAATTATTATGTTTTCGTTTACTAATATATTTTCAATTAAAATTTTTTTAAAAACATTGTACAGAGAATAACTTTGTTTGTATTCAATGGCACTAATGTGTATAACCAATGAAACGAAAGCATTTTATTCAAACATAAATGTTTTCTTTTGTATTGAAATTTTCACCTATCAATTTTATTTTTTATTTACACTCGAATTTTCATAATTATGTCTCCACCTAACAAACGTAGTAAATCTATGAAGAGTATATGCAGGCAAAAAGTAAGTACACAATCTATTAAACTATAATATATTTAGCAAAATGTATAAATATGTATGTATATATAAATATGTAATTTAATAATAGTTTTTCTATGATGTTAAAAAATTGATTTCAACTATATGAAATTTTGTTTGACATTCATATTTTACAATAAGTGTGTTATTACATATTTGGTATAACTAATTGTAGTATATGAAAACACACACTAAATAAGTCAATAATTTATTAGTAATAAAGTTATATTATGTTCATAAAATAATTATTATTATAAAAATTAGATAATTTTGAGAAAGTTGTATTTATTTGTATTTTTATATTATCTAGAACTAATAAAATATATTTACTAAACATTAAATAAATATACAATTATATTAATTTATAACACATGTTATTATAAGTAATTTATTTACTAGATATCAGACAAAGATATCAACAATGAAGCTAGCACTAGTGAACAAAAATTAAACATATTTGAGATTACATCAAGTGATGACGATGGCACTCTCTTTTCTGGAAGGAAGAAACTGGCTCATGGGAGCAGTATTTTTCCAAAGGTTGTTTGCTGTACTGGTTTGCTTCAGATGTAAGCAAGAATGTACAGTAAGTATAAACACTTTGACAACCTATGGGACCAGTGAGAAAGTTCTCATCAATTGTACATATTGCGGTGAACTTCTCACTACGTGGACGCAGAGACAACTCAGTGACTATAACCATTCTCCATTCCTATATAATGTACAAAGTACACTGTACATTGTACATTGTACATTTAGTGAAAGCGGCTCATAATAATATTATCCGCTGCAAGGGATTGCAATCTTTGCTGAGTAATTTAGGATTGACGGCATTGAGCCAAGCATCTTTTCAAAAGATCACTAAATTCCTTTCAACAGGTTAACTTGAGGTAATAATTATTATAATATAATAATTGAATTTAAATTGAATTACATAATTTGTATACAGATAGCTAACTCTATATGCCAGAAGGCAGTTAGAGTTGTATTAGCAAGTAAGGTGAACTACCACATCTCATGCAATCCTATATAAGATATTATGGTCTCGTTCGATGGTACATGGATGAAAAGAGGTTACAAGTCCAAGTATGGCATAGCTTTTGTAATAGAGTATTACATTGGACTTGTAATAGACTGATATATTGAGCATGTAATGTCATGTTATAATAATAATAATGTTGTGAATATATAATAAATATATATTTTTATATATTGCAGAAATGTGTTGCCCACAAGAATGCTGATAATGACTGAAAGAAGGAACACAAAGCTGAATGTTGTAAAAACTATAACGGATATTTTGGTGGCATCGAGGTAAATACTTAATTAAATATAAAATTTGTATTCATGTATAATCATTTGATATAAATAATTTGTTCATGATGCAGGATTAATTTGGGTACGCTCTTTAGAAGTATGGTCTCCATTATTCTACGATGCTCTCTGATGGTGACGGAAAAGCACATGTGAAGGTGAATGGTCATCTTTACTTGGTCAGCAAGGAAGAGTGCATTAATCATGTGCATAAGAAGTCAAGTAAAGAGCTACATCTAGTTATAGTGCTGGAAGTGCAAATTTGTAATATTTTTTTATATTATTTTCTATTATTTACTCATTTATATTATTTTTATATATTATTATCTACTCTCCTTATATGCTAATTTACTTTATTTGTATATATTATATAATATTATTATATATTTAATAAATAATAAGTGATAATAATCTTATTTATTAATCTTATTTAATTAAAATAAATTAATATAAAAACTTTAGAAGCTTATATCTCAGAATACTTTTAACTTCTCAGAACTTTTTTAAACTTTGATGAATGTCCATGAAATTTTCTGAATATGTATATGATATATTTCTTATAAAAAGTTCCTAATTTAAAATATATGATTAAATTGTTAAAGGTCTAATTATTAAAAAAAAAATATTAATATAGATATGGGAATTATCCAGATATCTGTGAAAAAAATTAGTAATTTCATAATAAATCTAAAAAGTTATCACCATTATAGTAGACATATTTCTTCCCTGTCTATTACATGTAAATCACACGAATGTTAGGCCTCCCCTTAACTGGTGAACCATAAAACAAGGAAATATAATAAATTACTTTTAGAAATTGACAATCAATTTTTATAATTGTAAAGATGAATTGATAAAATATAAATTTAAATGATAAATGGAAGTTAACACAATTTGGTAAAACAACAGTTTTAGTAACTTAAAGCGAGAAAAACTCAATATAAATGATAAAATATTAATATATACTGTATAAATATTATTAATATATTCAGTCACGCCTATACTACAATTATCTATTATTTATATTAGAGATTTTCTATTTAAAAACCATAGTATCTATATTTGAATATTCTGTCAAATAAAATAATATTATTATCTTGATATCTACATTGTAGATTCTACAACCAATCAAATATCTTAAAGTAAATCAGTCACATTTCCTTTGTATTCTTGAATTTATTTCATTATTTACCAATATATTTATAATTTTAAAAATAATTATGATTACTTATATTAATTATTATACCTTATTTAATTTATATTATTTATTTTATTTTATTACACTATATTATTTATATTAGATTAGTAGTTTGTTAGTTTATCGATTTGTTATATCATATTGCATTTTTATTGTGTAGAAAATTTTTAAATTTATTATTACCATATATGGGATCAAATAATAAACAATCGGTACATGTGAGAGATAAACTGTCCAAGATTAATTCACAACAACCTAATTTTAGTAAATCGGCAAACTATTTGTCAATATTGTAGATATATTTTGATTAAATTTGTTAATAAAACTATTGATAGATCATAATTACTTTTATAAGCTCATCATGAACCTGTGTCTGAAGTTGAAAAGTACCTACGTCATTTCAACAGTCTATGAAATAACCTCTTCCTGAACATGTACATTCTCCATATATTCAAATAAACCCATTAAACCTTGTTATTATTATGGTGTACACAATACAAATTATAAAAATAAAAAAGGCGTTTTCCACTTTCAAGAACATTTTCTCGGAATAATTATTTTCATTCTTTTAATGTTATTATAACAAATAAAATAATTAGTTTTTCAAATACGTGCAAATAACTTTGGAAATATTCAATAAACTGTCAAATTTATGCACAAAAAAATATAAATATTTTATAGTAAAATTTAAGGCGTGATACATTATTATGCTTTATCATTATTATTTATATGTTTATTATTATTATTTGTGATATATATTTGTTATATTATTATTATTAATAGCATGCTTATTATTATTATTATTTACAGTATGTTTATTATTATTATTTAGGATATATTTAATATTATTATTTATGATACGTACGTAATTATTATATATGGTATGATTTTTATAGTTTATAGTATTTATTATTATATGTACATTATTTTATGTTTAGTTCATGAATTAAATATATACCAATAGGGTATGTGTTTCTATCTCGGTGTGACAGTGTTTGACAAATATAGTTTAGTGATAATAGTTAATTATATAAAGAAGTATTCTACAGAATATTATCACTAAGAATGGTAATAATATTAATAACATGAAAAGTAAAAACAGGTTTTTGCTATTTTATATAAATATGTTTATAATCAAAAAATTAAAATATATCTTTAGTACTAATTTTATAAAATGTTATTTAATATCAAATCCATTCAATAATATATTAAAATGGTAAATATGTTATAAAATATTTTGATAGCATTTTAAAAATATAATTCAAATGTTTAAAATATGATGTTATACAAATTATGGTGATATTATAATATAAGTTTCTAATATATTATATTAACATCAACGTTATTTGGTAGGTATATATACATTTATATTATATATTACATTTATAAATATATGTAATAAGTTATAAAAAGTAATATATTTATAAAATATGTTTATATGATTGTATACAAAGTAATGCAATTTTAAATTAAATGCAGTAAACGAAGGTTAAATTGCAGATGTTGAATTTAAAAAAATGAAAACATTATTGTCTGTAAACACCTGTATACTTAAATGTATATTTAGTATGTTTGAATTGACATATATGATAAGTATACCTAATTGCTTAAGGAGTGTCACAATAGAGCTATCCTGGGAGTTCCAAGCTGCGTTCACTATTCAGTTATTTATTTTAAAGGTGAACACATATTTATTTTTTCAAAATACCTCGGAAAAGGTATTATTCTAAATTGCGTGTATCAAATATATTTATCGTGTTTATAATTAATATTATATATTCATGTTATTAAAATAACAATATATTAGCCGGAATTATCACGAGAAAAACGAACCATATGTTTTGACCTCGTCTAATACAGGTCAAGGCAGATTGTTATTACAAAAATTATAGGAATCTTTTTCTTATATAAAGAAACTCAACGGTGACAGAAATAGCTTGTAGAGTAACAATAATTAGAAATACATTTCTATGTTCATTTCCACCAATATACATTCTAATGTTTCTACGGCTACAAAGGAAAGTGATCTCAAAATGTTATCTACATTCATATTGCAATACATAGAATTATATAATAATGGTCGTATTTTGAATTAAGTGCTATTTGATACTTCATCTTAATTTTCTAACTCACTTTTTTACCCTACTGATTGGATTGCAACCCAGATATATATATATATATATATATATATATATATATATAGCTAAATACAACTCACTCACTTACTCACTCACTTACTTATGAGAAAAATGCTAAAATGCTAAAAATTCTTTAATAACAGATTAGACAAGTAAATAGCAAGACATTTCCTAGTCGAGCCTTCGTTGCTTACACAATTATTTACAAGATCATTCAAATTACAAATGGATGCCAGCTAACATCGAGAAGAAGAAAATAGACAGCGTATTTTGATAATCTAAACCAAATCATCGATCACACGAATTGTCACCATTCCTACGAAATAGCACCAAACTACGACGTTCGAACATAGAATTTAAATAAACAAAACGTTTGTATTAATCAATTACCACATGTACTCTACAACCTACGCCTAAAATATAACACTCCGTAGAATCATTAGGATTCACTGTATCACAAAATTCTACACAACTTGATATTTGCATACTATACTTATATGATTATATATTTAACCGTATCGATATCGTAGATCAACTCGACCATTTGATCAATTAAGACAAAGGAAGATTGACATTATAATATTGCTGTCGCAGAATTATTAGTTAAGTAAGAAAATAGGTCAAATTGACAAACACTATTCTATTTGAAACATGCACAATGTTTTAAAAACTATTTAGAGAATACTCCTTTGGATAAAATATTGATATTATTAATTAAATGTATATCATTATATATTAATCAACGTATGTGTAGTTTTGAATAATTAAGATAATTACAAATGCATAAAAATGAGAAATACATATGGGCTGGAAGAATGAGTATTCATTGGTGAATTATTTAGCGACATGTTTATATACAACTCATTAAATTCTCGAATAATCGTGTGCTTTATCTCATAACTATTTAATACATATTATAATAATTTGTTTTACTACACATATTACAAACAGAGTAACAATATATAATAATATAGGTAATCTAAATTTATCTTATTTAATTATCTATTTATAATTTGTAGATTTTATTAAATATTTATTATTATAAAAATATAATGTTATATTAATATAAATCATATCGCGTATGCATGTATAGTGTAAAAGATAAATGCAAATTACATGTAATATTTTGTTAATATATATTTAAGAACATATTTGTTATTTATACGGACCCAGATGATCCTCCAAGAGCAAATTGAATCACTTTAGGCATAGATTTTTTATCACTAGACATTTTAAATACAATTGACCTTGTTATTTAAGAAAATAAATAGAAAATAGCTTTAAAAAGAGCTGTCAATAGTAAATGTCTATTTATTTATTTAGTCACATGATATTTTTTGGAAATAAGTGGATTTTTATATTTCCAAAATGACCGGTTATCTTGAAATATGTTATAATTATAAATTAATTTACAATTTTCCGAAAAATATAAATATAACTTTATAATCAAAATATTTGGTTATATACGGATGCTCTTGGTTGTAATGTCTAGATATAAAAATATTGATTCATTGATATTAAAGGTATTAAATATATATGGGTAAACTTATGGTCTTCTTTAGCTTAAGAGGGTGGATTTTGTGTATTAAAAAAGTAGGTATTCTTACTTCTAATTAATATTATATTATCTTAAATTAATATTAATATTATCTTGAATTCTACACATTACAGTAATATGAAATTTCTCGAAGTATTAATAATATTATAATAGTATATACATAAACATAATTTCATATAATTGTCATATTTTAATATATAAATACCATTACATAACATATTAATAATATATCAGGAAACTATCTAGATTAGTTTAGCTTATTTTTTATATAATAAAAGATAAAATATATTAGGTATTTTTATTATTATTTAGAATAATTAAATACATTTTTATAATAGGTATAATATATTATAATTTTATAATAGTAAATAATAATATTAGTAAATAATAATTACTTATAGTATACATACTTTTATAGTTAATTATTTTAATTACTTTATTAAGCATTTTACTATCTTAATAGTAAATAACAGTAACTATTTTAATAATAATATATTATTATATTTTAAGTTTTATTTTTCAATTTAAAAATATTGAAATGGTGACCTTACCCATAATTAGTAATTACCAGTCTCTCTACGCCAACACGTTTTTAACTCATTAAAATACTTTAACTCATTTAAATACACAACAAAACAATAAAAAACTTTTATAACTTAACTATTATGCGCATATCTGTATTTCTTAAATATATACATTTTATATCTTAAATGAATCAAGAATTGTTGAATTATAAAATTAAAATTATAATAATTGAATACGTTTATATATTTCATAAAATGAATTACTATATATTTTGCTATATATTTTCTATATATTTTGCTATATATTTTGCTATATATTTTGCTATATATGTTGCTATATATTTTGCTATATATTTTGCTATATATTTTGCTATATATTTTGCCGTATATTTTTCTATATTTTGCTATATATTTGAAGGAGGAGAAACAAAATATTATTATTAAATGTAAAACTTCTGTAATAAGTTGTTGCTTTTGCAATACAATGTTTTGTTTCTATTTTAAAAAGGAATATAAATATAAATATAAATAAATAATCATTAATAGTATTTTAACATGTGTAACAGTATATATGTTAAAAAACTGCCATGTTATGCAATAATATATATGCTAACGGATAAGCATTATATTGACACAACATTAATATAGTGGCGTTATTTCGGTAGATACAACAATCAATATATGACATACACACTACATATTCTATTGTTTATTATATTATCTATTGTGTTCTACTTTTTGTAATCATACAAATAAGTTATGAAATCAATATTGAATAATGTTTGTAAAAAAACGTGTTTGTTAGAATTGTATACAAATAAAGACTCTTCAACTACACTCTGTCCTAAAATATTACAATATAAAGTATATTTTCTACTTTACTGATAGATAATTAAGATTTATTTTGTAGAATTTTCACATATTAATTTCCATAAATTTAAACATAACTAAAAAATATTTGTTTTAAATTTAATTATTTGATTTCTGAAAAATATTTATTATTTATAATATCAGATATTGATTTACTTTTCAAAACAAATTACAATAATGTAGAGGATTTGATTTTACATTAAATATAATTATTTAAAATGAATAACGTGTGCACATTTTGTATATTAAAGTATAGTTTAATTTTAGGAATTCAAAAAATAGCTTTGAATGCATTTAATTTGTATAATTTTAAACCACAAGTATATAAAGAATATTCAAAATTTAGGTTAGTTACTAATTTAAATGCTATTCTTTTTATATACAATATTATATATATATATATATATATATATATATAATAAATTAATACATGAGATTGAAATATAAAATAATATATGTGCAATAAACATGTACATTATATATCAACAGGTTCTTTATAAAATGTGCTTAATATGATTAATAATCAATAATTATTAAGCATGCATGATAAGTAATTAATATATTATAAACATACTACTACACGTATTAGTATATATATATATATATATATATATATATATATATATATATATATATATATATATATATGTATATATATAAGTTGATTATTATATATTTAATTTTATGTTATTATTTTGTATAGTTTATTTATTCTGTATATATATTCAATGTTAATGATAGTCTGTATCTACTATTTATGCATTATTACTTTTTATATTAAATTAATATTTATGTCTATAGAATATATATAATTGCTTTTTGGATCTATAGACATACATATAATTATATATATATATATATATATATATATATATATATATATAGAAATTAAGATATTTATAATTTAGGATATATTTTTAATAAGCTAATATATATATATATATATATATATATATATATATATATATATATAATTATATATCGATTTAAACCAAACATAAACCAAACATATTATATTTATACATGTATTATATCATAGTATCTAAATCGTATTATAAATGAATCTATGTATACATGCATATATGTAAATAGAGTTTGCGATAATCTTATCAAGCTATCGGTAATCGCAACGAAATATTATATAAAAATATCTTAAATACAGGTGGCATTCAGTCCTATCATTCGACGAACAATAGAAGTAATAGATATAAGTTACTATGTGTACACTTATATGTTATGAGTATATATAATCCTATAGGATTGCCTATAGAAATCGAGCGATAATAGAAATTATTTCCTGGAAATTGTTGTAAAATAGAATGTCGATTTAGTTCGTAAAAACATTCAAATATCGTTATCAAACAATAATATATATGTAGAATCTCTATAACCTAGGATTTTGAAATACATTTTAATTAATAGGAATACAATGGGTATACTAATAAATCTATATTAATAAATATTATATTAATAAATCTAAAATGGAAAAAACACTTTTTCCTAATCCAATTATTATATATATATATATATTATTTCATTTCTAAATAATACAACATTCTAAACTTTAATTATGGCTAATTTATTTTCTAAAAAATTAATTATTAATAGCGATTATAATTTGTTCTACATTTTAAATGTAAAACTATAGTTTTTATTTAATATTATGTATATATACATAATATTAAATGCGTAATAGTTATTTATATTTGAATTATATTTTGATACTAATTGTACTTAGGTTGACACATATATGGATTACTACATCGGTCAAACCTAAATTGAATTGTTTTCTTCAGACTGGAAATTTAACTATTGTGTTAATTAAAAAAGATATAGTAATTGATAACAGAGAAAATAAACTAATATATAATATTTATAATAAAGTAATATATATATATATATATATATATATTTAATTTTAATATTGTTTATAAATATTATTAGTAATTAGTAATGTATACAGAAAATTATGTAACTGATACGAATATAATATAAAGAACTATAATGAACATATATATAACTATAAAATAAATTCCATTGGATATAACTACAATAATTAGTTTAAAATGACATACATTCCTAATTATTTAACAATACAACATTACTAAATATTTAGGGTAGAATTTGAATTAATAATTTATTATTACACTATTGATATATTATTGATATAAAATACTTTATTATATGCAAATACATTAGCTATTCATCAAACATCTCAACATATTTGTTTGTGTAATGCAATTAAGGTTACTGAGCTTAATAATGCTTCGTATTGATTTATTCACTATTCCTACGCCATTACAATTATGGTCTAATTTTGGGGTTAAATAAATATAAAAATAATTATAATGTTAGTAATATAAAATCTAATCCATATTTATCTACAATATTATTAAAATATTATTATTTTCATTTAGAGTGATAACAATTATATTAAAAACTACTATACATTTAGTAGAGATGAGATATTATTATCAGATTCTGGTTATTATCTATGTTTTCCGTTTAATTATTATATGAAACAATGGAACTTCTACATTGTCGTAGTAGGTTTGTTTAATATGAGTATATATATATATATATATATATCAATATATATATATCAATATATATATATATATATATATATATATATATATATATATATATATATTAATATACGATATATCAAATTTGATTGATAACATACCGTGAGCTAATACTCCTAATCCTCTCCTACTCTTACTTCTACTCCCGCTACCGCTACCGCTACCGCTACCGCTACCGCTACCGCTACCGCTACCGCTACCGCTACCGCTACCGCTACCGCTACCGCTACCGCTACCGCTACCGCTACCGCTACCGCTACCGCTACCGCTACCGCTACCGCTACCGCTACCGCTACCGCTACCGCTACCACTACCACTACCACTACCACTACCACTACCACTACCGCTACCGTTACCGCTACCGTTACCACTAGGTGGTGGTACCGTAGTGGGGCTTAATGTAGTGGGGCTTAGTATAGTGGGGCTTAATGTAGTGGGGGCTTAGAGTAGTGGAGCTAAATGTAGTGGGGCTTAGTATAATGGGGCTTAGTATAATGGGGCTTAGTATAGTGGGGCTTAATGTAGTGGGGCTTAGTGTAGTGGGGCTTAGTGTAGTAGGGCTTAGTGTAGTGGAGCTTAATGTAATGGCTACCGCTACCGCTACCGCTACCGCTACCGCTACCGCTACCGCTACCGCTACCGCGGTATATATATAAATATATATATATATCTATTTATTATATTTAATATTAACGATGCTTGCTATATTCCGTAAACTACATCAATATTTACACAGAAAGTTATTTGTCATGCTTAGGTATGGGAATATTAATATTTGATAGAAAAAATACATTAATGTGTTCAATTTACTACCGGGGATATTTTAAACCAATGTTTAATTTATATTTTAAAAGAGTTAGTTTTTATTCTAGTAATACTTATAAATAGACAATATTATTTATTTATTAACGTTTTATACATATTTAATCTTATAAATGTTAGTAATGTTACAATCTTATTAATCTTCTACAAAATAATTCATTATTTGTTCAGTATTTGAAAATAGTATTTTATAAAATGTATGATTTTATGTATTATGTTTAATATGTTGTTTTCAAAAGAACTTTTACTATTTTATAATAATAAATATAAGAATTGATTAGCATTATTCATACCCAAAAATAAGTAATTAAACAATATAAAAGCAAACATATTTTGAACATAAATTAATTTTAATTACGATACCTATGCACTAAGTATTGAAATATTACATTTTATTTTTCGATATATTTCTTGAGTTTGAAATATTTGATTTTATATTCAATCTTATGCAACAATATTATTACTATCTATTTAGTTTTTAACACAAATGAATATAATATTCGTATACTCATTAAAACAATGTCTTTTGAAAAAATCATTCTTACATATTTGTATATATATATTTTTAGGTGGATCTATATTATATTCATATATATCAAGTACCTAAAATGAAGCATATCACTGGTACCAAGTAATAAGTGTTAATAGCTCTATAGGTTATATAGCTATATAATATAATCATAGATAACGGATATCCTATATATTCTAATAGGGAGACGCATAATACAGACCATGTATACTGATCGCCAATACACTTTTATATTTAAAGAATATTAATAATGTATAGCATGTGTATAATTATACATTATGTTGAAACATATAACTGCTATTTATATAGTTAATTTACGTGAAATGTCAATATATTGAGGTCGGCAGAAGTGTACAAATGCAAACACATCTTCTATGCCACAGTACCATATATTTAGTTAGCACCCATAAGATAATAAAAGTATTTTTTTAATTATTAAATGATTTAAAAAAATAATTTCAATTCAAATGTTTATAATATATTAAAAAATATTTTGTTTAAATAAAAATAAAGAAACTAAATATTTTAATATAACATTCCATAAGAGGGCATAATTAAATAATTTCACGATGATAAATTTCTCTCAACCGGATATCTTGTATAACCAAATATATCTGGTGGCCTATCTTTGTTATATTTTAATATCGTAGTAAATTACGCGAAATTTACACTAACAAGATAATAGAAGAATTTTTAATTAACATATTGTATAGATTATAAGGCTTTTGATAAATAATGAAAACAAATGTTAAAATAATACAAACCCAATTTATAGAAATATATTTAATATAATAGTATGTATATTAAACAATGTAATTACATATTTAAACATCATATCAAATCATTTTATATTGATACATTTCTCTTCCCCATACATCTTAGCATTTTTTGGTTGTACTTTGTGATGATTATCTTAAAATCATATTAACATAATAGTTTCATATATTCGCAGATACCTTTCTAATTTGTAATAACTCTAGATAATGAACATGTAGTTTTTGAAGTCTATTGTTATTCTAACAATGTTACTCTCTATAATACCTGCAGTTTTTAGGAATCGTGGTATGGACGTTAAAGTTTTAAAAGGATTATAGTGTTTAAAATTCATTAATAAGAGTATATCACATAACACTTTATATTTAATTCAGTTAACCTATTAACAATAAACAATACTTATTTGTAATTATTGAATATGTATTTATAGCCATTTCTTTATAATAATTAAATAATATCTTGATTTAATATCTTGATTTACTAATATCTTGATTTAATATCTTGATTTAATATCTTGATTTACTAATATCTTGATTTAATAATATCTTTATTTAATAATATCTTGATTTAATAGTATCTTGATTTAATAGTATCTTAATTTAATAATATCTTGGTTTAATAATATCTTGATTTAATAATATCTTGATTTAATAATATCTTTGTTTAATAATATATTGGTTTAAAAATATCTTGATTAAATAATAGCTTGATTTAATAATATCTTGATTTAATAATATCTTAATATAATAATATCTTGATTTAATAATATCTTGATTTAATAGTATATTGATTTAATAGTATCTTAATTTAATAATATACTGGTTTAATAATATCTTGATTTAATAATATCTTGGTTTAATAATATATTGGTTTAAAAATATCTTGATTAAATAATAGCTTGATTAAATAATAGCTTGATTTAATAATATCTTAATTTAATAATATATTGGTTTAATAATATCTTGATTTAATAATATCTTGATTTAATAATATCTTAATTTAATAATATATTGGTTTAATAATATCTTGATTTAATAATATCTTGATTTAATAATATCTTGATTTAATAATATCTTGTTTTAATAATATATTGGTTTAAAAATATCTTGATTAAATAATAGCTTGATTAAATAATAGCTTGATTTAATAATACCTTGATTTAATAATACCTTGATTTAATAATATATTGGTTTAATAATACCTTGATTTAATAATATCTTGATTTAATAATATCTTGATTTAATAATATCTTGATTTAATAATATCTTGATTTAATAATATCTTGATTTAATAATATCTTGATTTAATAATATCTTGATTTAATAATATCTTGATTTAATAATATCTTGATTTAATAATATCTTGATTTAATAATATCTTGATTTAATAGTATATTGATTTAATAGTATCTTAATTTAATAATATACTGGTTTAATAATATCTTGATTTAATAATATCTTGGTTTAATAATATATTGGTTTAAAAATATCTTGATTAAATAATAGCTTGATTAAATAATAGCTTGATTTAATAATATCTTAATTTAATAATATATTGGTTTAATAATATCTTGATTTAATAATATCTTGATTTAATAATATCTTAATTTAATAATATATTGGTTTAATAATATCTTGATTTAAGAATATCTTGATTTAATAATATCTTGTTTTAATAATACCTTGATTTAATAATATCTTGATTTAATAATATCTTGATTTAATAATATCTTGATTTAATAATATCTTGATTTAATAATACCTTGATTTAATAATATCTTGATTTAATAATATCTTGATTTAATAATATCTTGATTTAATAATATATTAATTAATAATAATATATCATAATAGTTTTGTAATGCATACATGTATATATAATATAACATACAAATATATATTTCATAGAGATTAAAATTAAATAAAATAGAATCTAACATAACAATTGAAAGTGAAAAATCTCTTATCAAAGTTAAATTTGGGTTTATAGCTAATAAACAATATACATATTTGGATTTACGGTTGGTATTGATATTCTGGTTACATTTATTTTAAATAATTTATATAGCTAGGTAATATTCAAGTTATAATATATGTATATTAATTAATGATAATTGATTATATATATTAAATATTATATTAATGTTTTAAAGAGTTAAGGTTTATTTCCTAACTTTGAAAGAAAATGTATTCATACCGATTTCTATAGTTAATGTTCATAGTTAGTATACAATATTGTATTCACCAATACTGAATGTATATATGGAGTTATGAAATATCTATTTTTTAATATATACATGTATTTTCATGTGAATTACGCGAAAGAAATAAATATACAAATAATCATGTACAAAAAGTGTTTATCTTTGTAAAATGATCTATTTTCTAATAGTCATATAGCGTAATTTAAACAAACCCGTGATTTTATAAACAACCTACATTATATTTCAATTCATATATCATGACTATATATATATATATATATATATATTGATATTAATTATTACATTTATATAAGACTTATATTATATAATATAATATTATATAATATTCGATTATACATGTTTGAATTTGAACAATTTTTGTTCAAATACTGGCCGTCGGACAGTTGGAGAAATTAAACAATTCGTTATTTCTATTGTTATAAGATAAATTGAATATTAATTTAAAACAATCATAACAATAATGTTTGTAGATAACTTTAATATAATATCAATACAATGAACTATATGTGCATTATTCGTCAAGTGATGAGCAACAATTAATAATTATAAGATCACCAGTGAATAACAATAACAAGTAAACGTATTAATAGTAATATTCATATTTAATATTAATAGACAGATGCATTAATTATTAAAATTTATATATTTAAGACATCGTAGAAAATGTTAATGAAATTCTAATGAAATACCAATAAATACTAATATTTATTTATATAAACTAAATGAATTGAGATCTATTGCTAATATATCGAATAAATTATTAAAAAATTAAAATAATGTACTGACTAAGAGAATATTTAAATAATATTGAAGTCAGCATTGTGAGTATACAATAGCTTTAATATGCTTGTATTTCCATATCTAACCTTAGCTTAAAGAATTCATTTAAATCTACATTTTTATCTGATAGTTCTTCTGCTATTGCTAAATTTATTTCCTTTTTTATATACTCAAATTTATACAATGATCTCATTATCATCATTTATCATCATACTACCATGTTTAGTATTGGAATTTATATTAAAATACATAAAATTAAATATTATTAAAATTAAATATAAATTAAATATTATTGAAATAGTACAATATATAATATATCATGCTTATAAATGTATAGATAATTTAAGCTGCATTTTACTCATATTCTATTATATTATATTAGTTGTTGATAACTTACACCGGGAAATATAATTGCAATATACCTTCAAATAGTTTTGCAGATAATTAAATTTTAAAGTATCTACAACATATTCAGTAATTACAACAATTAGTATTACATTTAATTTTAATAATAGTTTTATTTGTATCTCGAGCTATTTCATGGTCAAATACACTAGATAAATAAAATATATAAACCAATTTAAGTATAAATTTAAGTATAAATATAAATTGTATTTATTAAATACATACATAATATATTTCGAATTTTTATAAAAAGTTACCATAAGAGAATTACAAAATATATTACCACCTAGATTTACGATTTTATTATTATAATAAATATAATTTATATGAGTGCTAATAAATATGAAAATGTTAATATTATCAGGAATAAATAAATATAAATTGTATTTATTAAATACATACATAATATATTTCGAATTTTTATAAAAAGTTACCATAAGAGAATTACAAAATATATTACCACCTAGATTTACGATTTTATTCTTATAATAAATATAATTTATATGAGTGCTAATAAATATGAAAATGTTAATATTATCAGGAAATGTTTTAACTAGGGAAATAATTCTAGATATATTCTAAAATGATTTAAATTTTAAGCAATTCAACATAGAAATGCTTGTTGAGTAACTATTATTAATTAAATTTTGAAGGCTTCACATAAGATAGCTCTATAATAATTAAGCAAATAATATAGCATTTTAAAATTTTATTCGTGGACACTATATACAATTAAAATCTATAGAATTTAATTAGTTAATTAAAATTTAGATTTTATATTTATTGAAATTGTACGTGACTCGATTGTATTTATAATTTTAAATATTTAAGTTTAAATATATAAATAGTTTAAATAGAAAAAATAATATAATAAAATCATAATTTGATATTTATTTGGTACTTTTTATTTAAAAATCCAAAATACCGACCTAAATATACAAAACCAAATCTACATTTAGGATATTATTCATATTCTACTATAAAATTAAGAATGCACAACACTACTAGGATTAAAATAACTATCTTTCTCAATTCTAAATAATTATTGTAACTTCTAAATCGATGGATAATTTGAATTTGTTAACAAAGCAAACTATATAGAAAATAATTTTTTTAAAATATAACCTTAATTGAAGGAAAATTAATAGTGAAATTTAAAGAATATTGAATTTTTATTTTAGATATATCCTTTAATAAATTGAAATTCAATACTTACTATATAGAGTATTCAGGGGGAAATAGAAAATTATATTTTCCAATTGATACTCGTAGAAATTCAATTATTTAAAAATATAATTTGATTAAAATGAATATGACTAACAATACAGAAGCTGCCTACAGGTTTACAATACTGACTAGGATCAAACATATCTATTATCATGGGGATCTTATTAGCGTAGAGGCCAGAGGTAACCCCGCACCGAAATACAAGGTTTAATAACAATTAGTATTACAATTAGTATTTCAATTAGTATTTCAATTAGTATTACAATTAGTATTACAATTAGTATTACAATTAGTATTACAATTAGTATTACAATTAGTATTACAATTAGTATTACAATTAGTATTACAATTAGTATTACAATTAGTATTACAATTAGTATTACAATTAGTATTACAATTAGTATTACAATTAGTATTACAATTAGTATTACAATTAGTATTACAATTAGTATTACAATTAGTATTACAATTAGTATTACAATTAGTATTACAATTAGTATTACAATTAGTATTACAATTAGTATTACAATTAGTATTACAATTAGTATTACAATTAGTATTACAATTAGTATTACAATTAGTATTACAATTAGTATTACAATTAGTATTACAATTAGTATTACAATTAGTATTACAATTAGTATTACAATTAGTATTACAATTAGTATTACAATTAGTATTACAATTAGTATTACAATTAGTATTACAATTAGTATTACAATTAGTATTACAATTAGTATTACAATTAGTATTACAATTAGTATTACAATTAGTATTACAATTAGTATTACAATTAGTATTACAATTAGTATTACAATTAGTATTACAATTAGTATTACAATTAGTATTACAATTAGTATTACAATTAGTATTACAATTAGTATTACAATTAGTATTACAATTAGTATTACAATTAGTATTACAATTAGTATTACAATTAGTATTACAATTAGTATTACAATTAGTATTACAATTAGTATTACAATTAGTATTACAATTAGTATTACAATTAGTATTACAATTAGTATTACAATTAGTATTACAATTAGTATTACAATTAGTATTACAATTAGTATTACAATTAGTATTACAATTAGTATTACAATTAGTATTACAATTAGTATTACAATTAGTATTACAATTAGTATTACAATTAGTATTACAATTAGTATTACAATTAGTATTACAATTAGTATTACAATTAGTATTACAATTAGTATTACAATTAGTATTACAATTAGTATTACAATTAGTATTACAATTAGTATTACAATTAGTATTACAATTAGTATTACAATTAGTATTACAATTAGTATTACAATTAGTATTACAATTAGTATTACAATTAGTATTACAATTAGTATTACAATTAGTATTACAATTAGTATTACAATTAGTATTACAATTAGTATTACAATTAGTATTACAATTAGTATTACAATTAGTATTACAATTAGTATTACAATTAGTATTACAATTAGTATTACAATTAGTATTACAATTAGTATTACAATTAGTATTACAATTAGTATTACAATTAGTATTACAATTAGTATTACAATTAGTATTACAATTAGTATTACAATTAGTATTACAATTAGTATTACAATTAGTATTACAATTAGTATTACAATTAGTATTACAATTAGTATTACAATTAGTATTACAATTAGTATTACAATTAGTATTACAATTAGTATTACAATTAGTATTACAATTAGTATTACAATTAGTATTACAATTAGTATTACAATTAGTATTACAATTAGTATTACAATTAGTATTACAATTAGTATTACAATTAGTATTACAATTAGTATTACAATTAGTATTACAATTAGTATTACAATTAGTATTACAATTAGTATTACAATTAGTATTACAATTAGTATTACAATTAGTATTACAATTAGTATTACAATTAGTATTACAATTAGTATTACAATTAGTATTACAATTAGTATTACAATTAGTATTACAATTAGTATTACAATTAGTATTACAATTAGTATTACAATTAGTATTACAATTAGTATTACAATTAGTATTACAATTAGTATTACAATTAGTATTACAATTAGTATTACAATTAGTATTACAATTAGTATTACAATTAGTATTACAATTAGTATTACAATTAGTATTACAATTAGTATTACAATTAGTATTACAATTAGTATTACAATTAGTATTACAATTAGTATTACAATTAGTATTACAATTAGTATTACAATTAGTATTACAATTAGTATTACAATTAGTATTACAATTAGTATTACAATTAGTATTACAATTAGTATTACAATTAGTATTACAATTAGTATTACAATTAGTATTACAATTAGTATTACAATTAGTATTACAATTAGTATTACAATTAGTATTACAATTAGTATTACAATTAGTATTACAATTAGTATTACAATTAGTATTACAATTAGTATTACAATTAGTATTACAATTAGTATTACAATTAGTATTACAATTAGTATTACAATTAGTATTACAATTAGTATTACAATTAGTATTACAATTAGTATTACAATTAGTATTACAATTAGTATTACAATTAGTATTACAATTAGTATTACAATTAGTATTACAATTAGTATTACAATTAGTATTACAATTAGTATTACAATTAGTATTACAATTAGTATTACAATTAGTATTACAATTAGTATTACAATTAGTATTACAATTAGTATTACAATTAGTATTACAATTAGTATTACAATTAGTATTACAATTAGTATTACAATTAGTATTACAATTAGTATTACAATTAGTATTACAATTAGTATTACAATTAGTATTACAATTAGTATTACAATTAGTATTACAGTTAGTATTACAATTAGTATTACAATTAGTATTACAGTTAGTATTACAATTAGTATTACAATTAGTATTACAATTAGTATTACAATTAGTATTACAATTAGTATTACAATTAGTATTACAATTAGTATTACGATTACTATTACGATTACTATTACGATTACTATTACGATTACTATTACAATTACTATTACGATTAGTATTACAATTAGTATTACAATTAGTATTACAATTAGTATTACAATTAGTATTACGATTAGTATTACAATTAGTATTACAATTAGTATTACAATTAGTATTACAATTAGTATTACAATTAGTATTACGATTAGTATTACGATTAGTATTACAATTAGTATTACGATTAGTATTACAATTAGTATTACAATTAGTATTATAATTAGTATTACAATTAGTATTACAATTAGTATTACAATTAGTATTGCAATTAGTATTACAATTAGTATTGCAATTAGTATTACAATTAGTATTGCAATTAGTATTACAATTAGTATTACAATTAGTATTACAATTAGTATTGCAATTAGTATTACAATTAGTATTGCAATTAGTATTACAATTAGTATTGCAATTAGTATTACAATTAGTATTGCAATTAGTATTACAATTAGTATTGCAATTAGTATTACAATTAGTATTGCAATTAGTATTGCAATTAGTATTGCAATTAGTATTACAATTAGTATTGCAATTAGTATTGCAATTAGTATTGCAATTAGTATTACAATTAGTATTACAATTAGTATTGCAATTAGTATTACAATTAGTATTACAATTAGTATTGCAATTAGTATTACAATTAGTATTACAATTAGTATTGCAATTAGTATTACAATTAGTATTGCAATTAGTATTGCAATTAGTATTGCAATTAGTATTGCAATTAGTATTGCAATTAGTATTGCAATTAGTATTGCAATTAGTATTGCAATTAGTATTACAATTAGTATTGCAATTAGTATTACAATTAGTATTACAATTAGTATTACAATTAGTATTGCAATTAGTATTACAATTAGTATTGCAATTAGTATTACAATTATTATTACAATTAGTATTACAATTATTATTACAATTAGTATTACAATTAGTATTACAATTAGTATTACAATTAGTATTACAATTAGTATTACAATTAGTATTACAATTAGTATTACAATTAGTATTACAATTAGTATTACAATTAGTATTACAATTAGTATTACAATTAGTATTACAATTAGTATTACAATTAGTATTACAATTAGTATTACAATTAGTATTACAATTAGTATTACAATTAGTATTACAATTAGTATTACAATTAGTATTACAATTAGTATTACAATTAGTATTACAATTAGTATTACAATTAGTATTTCAATTAGTATTTCAATTAGTATTTCAATTAGTATTACAATTAGTATTAAATTAATGTAGTATTCTACAATAAATATGTATTACACTTCCACACAAACATACGCATACATGCAATAATCACATTTTAACTGAATAAACGTTAACTAGATCCATCACTACCCTATAGTTAGAGACCAATTTAAAACTTAAATCTAATTTCAAAACTCATTGAGAAAATCACATCTAACTAGGTATATGAATACATTATTAATACATGCGATATCATAGACTAGTTATAAATCGCATATATAGTAAACCATGTTGTAGTGGTCATACTAGTCGAACTTACCAACTATATTGCTAATGCTATTAAATAGTACAATTATATAATGTTCTTTTGAACTCGTGACCTGTAAACGATTCTAGTAATCATACCAATTAAACTGACATCTCTGGGTATCGATATTAATATCATACCTCGAGGTGGAATATTGTAAATAAAAACAGCAATACCATTAATGTATCTCCTGACCAAGTAATACATCCTATGTAGTGTCTGTATCCTACTGCTTGCCATCTATATCAGATATATCATTCTATAGTGCTTAATAGCTGATATGTAAATGTAAAGTAATATAATTATAACTAAATAAACACAATATTAACTTTCGTTTATACGCAGGTGTTACTCAACTCTTTAAAGCTAATTCATCTTCACGGAAGAGAACATTTACCTAAATATATAATACCGTATAATATATATAATAATATCAATAAACCAACCAAGGATCTTTAAATATACTATTGCTATAATTATTCAAAATTCTTTTGTTACCTGAGAACATAATATTTCATATCAAAACCAAACTCCACCGAATATTTCAAACATACATGATTAGACGTATTGCTACAGAAGACTATTAACAATCTATCTTCAAAAATACTGAACTTAACAAAATACCGGACATAACATATACTACTCTTTACGAAAATAATTAAAGTTATCTATCTTCACATATTACCAAACTTATTATCACTTGTCTTATATTATATATCACTTTCCTCTACACACTACTGATTAATTCCTACTAACTAACATCATATACACTAAACAATATTATATTTCAACCTACTAGTGTCCTTTCTTAAGAGTATAGACTCTTACAATACTCTCATTTCTCTTATTCCAATACATAAATCCTCTTGCTTACACTTATTCATAAACATTTAATTTTGACAATAACGGAGATTTTACAATTACTTATATCTTCTTATTCGCTATATATTTTCTTATTGAGATAATATATATTGCCTAAATATATATAAATACATTTTATAAATCTTACAAATCTTACAAATCTTACAAATCTTACAAATCTTACAAATCTTACAAATCTTACAAATCTTACAAATCTTACAAATCTTACAAATCTTACAAATCTTACAAATCTTACAAATCTTACAAATCTTACAAATCTTACAAATCTTACAAATCTTACAAATCTTACAAATCTTACAAATCTTACAAATCTTACAAATCTTACAAATCTTACAAATCTTACAAATCTTACAAATCTTACAAATCTTACAAATCTTACACATCTTACAAATCTTACAAATCTTACAAATCTTACAAATCTTACAAATCTTACAAATCTTACAAATCTTACAAAACTTACAAATCTTACAAATCTTATAAATCTTACAAATCTTACAAATCTTACAAATCTTACAAATCTTACAAATCTTACAAATCTTACAAATCTTACAAATCTTACAAATCTTACAAATCTTACAAATCTTACAAATCTTACAAATCTTACAAATCTTACAAATCTTACAAAACTTACAAATCTTACAAATCTTATATACCTTACAGATTTTACAAATACATACGCATACCTATTCATACATACACATACACACATCCAAACATACACACATACAACATACACATATCATGTTCACTTACATTTAATCAGTATGTATTTATTAATTTCGAAATCTAATCAAAAACGAAGCCCCTGTATACTCAGATTTAAGGAAATTTTTTTATAACCCACATGCTACTAGCCCTGCTTAATGTTGTTATTATTGTAGTGGATTAATTCATTGAATGGCAAGGTGATATCACGAAAGAGTTATCTGTTTGTTCATGCTCAACTTAAAAAGTTCAATCTTGTAGTTATCGCCTACAATCATATTGGTGTTAATAGAATTAGGGAATCTGAGAAGATTAAATTGAAACTTTATTGTTAGTAAAATAGAACTGAATTGTATTTCTTTATTTAACAAATATATAATTCTTTTGAATTATAATGAGTTATAATTAATAATCCTAAATATCTTAATTATAATTTGAATTATCGTATATTATCAGTATTAATTAATTATATATTATTAGTTAATTAAAAAGTATTTATATAACAATTTAAATAGATTATGATAATAAACAAATGAATTCACGTTATTAATATAATTATTTAGATATAAATAATTTATAATTATTATAGTATATATATAAAAAATTATTATATAATATTTTAAAATGATAAAATATGAAAACGATTAAATATGAATTTTAAAATTATTGAAAATATATTTTTAATTTAATTAAGAATCTATTAATATGTGAAAAAAACAGAATTATTATCTGTATAACATATTTCCATAGTGTAATTTTAAAGAAAACATTATTTAAGTACCCAGTAAACAATCATGAAATAATACTTGGTAACCTTTATTATTGGAAATAATAATCTGTGTTTTTTATTTATTATTTAACACAATACATTATGTATTTTACAACACTAGTTAAATATACACAAAAAATACACGTATTAACACGATTATAGATTACTTTATATGAAATATAGTGAATTTATCTATTACTAATACATTATACCTGTTTTAAATATTAGCATTGCCTAACTTGTTAACAATACATATTTAAACCATATATTGAAATGTGAAATGCGTATATATATATATATATATATATGTTTTTTTTGATAAGAATGTTTTTCATTTAATATAAAATGTAGTTAATAAAATTTATATTGATATTAATATTATCATTGATGTAATTTATAATAGTGGGTATACACACATATACACATGCATACATACACACACATACACACACACACACACATATATATATATAAATATATATATAGATATATATATAAATAAATAATTTAATAAAACAGCATTCGTTTTGTTATTATTTATACTTCCACTGGTCACGGGATATATTGGTTTTACATGGTTTACGAAGTTATATGAAAATGATCCGGCTTTAAACGGCAATTGGAATATGGTTTATAATAATTAGACGAATAGAAAATAGTAGGCCCACATTGAGCACATCCATTATAAGCCTATTGTTGAAAAGCCTACAAGGAAAACACGTCATGTACATTATACATATACTTAGTTAACGCGTTTGTTTATCTTATATAATATCTTCTAAATATGATTTAATGTATGATCATTTGTAATTCCAGATAAATTACTATTCGGAATTTAAATTTCAAATTGAGTTGTAATTATATTTAATTTTTTTATTAATTATTAATTTAAAAAGCATGTTTTAATATAATTAAATTAGTTAAATATACCCAGAGAATCCCAATAGATAAGCAAATTAATTATGATATTATTTTTAAATGTTTGTAAATTGACTCTCAGATTTAATTTATAATCCATAATATTATTTACAAAATTTTAAAAAATATCAATATAATCTAGATAATAGAAATTACGTAAACATATGTTTACGTAATTTCTATGACTATATTATTAACTAACTATATCCATGACTAACATTATTATATTGCGAAAAAAGTATTTTGATTATATTTTTTTAATAATGGGTTTCTATTATCAATAATAGACACTTTCTCTCATGGATTTTGGTATAACCAATCAAAAACGAGTTCAATGTTCATTTATTTTCAATTTTCATATTAATAAATGTAATCTGAGTTGTATATTGATAGTTAAAATTAAACAAAATGAATTACAATTTTTGAAATGAATCGCCTTCAATTTTTATTTATAATTATTATTTTATTTACTATTCTTTCTCTTCTTTTGTAAAATTAATGTAACATTTAAATAGTTCAAATAAAAATTGGTAGTGTTAATAAAAAACTGATTTCGAAAATAGTATTTATGTAAACACCAATTTTACATTTTTTTATAAATAAATATTTTATTTATTTACGATTTTTATTATAAAATCTAAGCTATCTTGAATGTTACTTAAATTATAGAGGTTTAAACGGTGTTCACTAAACTCTTCTTAAATATTCATATTTCCCTTTACATTGATATACATATAGAAACATCTTACTTACAAATATAATCGTGTGCTATCTATGTGAGTTGTATTTACTAATTGTATTTTGATTACAGATAACTTAATTGTAATATCAATACAATATATTAATTATAATGATTTATATTAACTCGAATATCATGCAATACAAATATATATAATAATATATATTTAAATAAACTTAAATATCAATATAAATCAAGTATATATATAACTATATAATGTAAATGTGTGGTAAACATAGGAAGTACTTATAACGTAGTATTATATAATAAACTATTAACTAAATAACCTAAGTATCAAATATTTGATATTTTGTATCCTCTTACCATTTAATTTCATAATCAATAGTAATTATTATTAATAATAATTTTCGTAATAATTTATGTAAACAATTTCGTATTTAATAATGTAAATAATCCAAATTTCGTCCGATGTCTAAAAAACGATACATATTGTAGATTAATTCAATTGTAAAATATATTATTTATAATTCAGTGCATTATACACTTTATTTAGTTTTTAGAAAAGTAAATAATAATATTTATATACATATTAATGATAACCAATGATACAAATAGAAAAATGTAATGGTAAACCTTTACGCGAGACAATCGGCTGTTTTTTATTAAGAACTAAACAAATTAATTTACTTTTCATTAGGTTTAGAATTGTGAGGAAGTAGAAGATAAAATGTATTATTAATAATAAGATAATATTATATAATAAGTTAATTATATACTCAGTTTTTAATTTTTTATTTAATTAATTCAATAAACTTTGATATTCAAAATTCAAAATTGCATGAATATGCATATACTATATAATAACTCTAGAGATGATGGTTTACTTGAATACTTAACGAGTTTTTAATTTTGTTATCCATAACTACAATACTTTTATATGCCATACAATTGCCGCTAGGGAAAAGGTAGCATCGCATATAACGCAATAATAAATATAAATATAACTAAAACGCAAATGATACTGATACTTATACAAGATCAAAAACTGCAAAATATGCAAAATATATCGACTATAATTAAACAACAAACTCTACCACAAATATTACCGCTAATTATAGCGTTAATTATAAAATAACATTGTTTATAATAACATATATAATAATATAACTAATTATAAATATATTTATGATTTTTATGATAAAAGAATTATACATGTTTTAAATGTTTGTTGTTTTAGGGTTTCGCCTTTGTTTTTGCGTTTTGATTTGTATTTTAGTTTGGTTTTAGATTAATGTTGGGTTCGGTTTTTGAATTTGGTCTTGAGTATAATTTTATGATTATGGTTTTGGATTTAGGTTTGATCTTGTGTTTGGGTGTGAATGGTTTTTCTTTTGGTTTTAGCTTTAGTTTTCTGTTTATTTTCAGTTCGGTTTTTGGTGTAATATATTTTAGAGAATTATAACAAATAAACTCTCAACTTACATTGATTAAAGGGTATTTATGGTTCCAATATATTTAGTTTTTTCTTAGGAAATTAAAATATAATACAGTTCTCATGTATATATATTTAAAATAACATACTTTAATGAGTAATGAATGTCACAGTATGAAATATATAACACTTTTATACTTTATTACATATATTAATGGGTATCTTCGATGAAAGAAAGCTAGATTTTGTTTTTGAATATTTGGAAATAATACGAAGACTAGAATACTTCCTTGAAGTAATTCTCAATTTTATTGCTAAATTTCATAGAAATACGATAATTTTCTCGTAATTTCTCGTAATATTTCGTCTGCCAGATTCCGATTCTCTTGAAATTGACGACTTTCTATTCTTTGGAGTTTCCACTTTAGATTTATTCAGTTGTCCATATCCTGAAATATTTACATTTATATTACGTATCTTCATACTTTGATCAGATCTATGAGGAGTACTCGGATGCATAGGTATTGGATCCTTAGATAATCTGGAGTCTTCGTTGGCATTGCGACTTCTGTTGGGCCGTTGTCGAAGTGGAGAGTACTAAGATACATTAAAATTCCCAGAAATATTCATCGAATATCGAACCTCACTGAGTCTTCGAAGGATATTTAAACATATTTTCCTAGAATAAATCAAGCATATATACTTTAAAACATATAGTATTACATATTATAGCATATTACGAACATTTATACTGAAATAATATAATAATATACTTGTAATCGAAGGTTGATGAAGTCTATGAGATGGAAACTAAACATTTGCAGATTGGAAAACCATATCGCAGAAAGGAAAATCTAGATCTTCCAAACATTCGAGTGAGAAATTATTATTATCTTTAAAATAAAAATTATTATTACACATTATCTTATAAATGTATCATTTTAAGGGTAAAAGAGTATTGTATAATTTACAAAATAGTTAGGTTACAATATACAATGTACATTGTACATGTACCAAATACAATCGATTCAAAAGATCATGATATAATACATTACTATAGAGTTTTGCATAATGTTAATACTTTATATTGAAACAATCTATATGATAAGTATAATAACACTAATATAAAATATAAAACCAATATAAAATATAAAATGATACGTATAATAATCGAGTCGTATAATAAAACATCGCCAACGGTCACGTGACTTAATAAATTCATATAACTAGTTAAATATAACTTTAAACAATATATACGTGGTTATAGAGTATATACATATTCGTATTATATGTGAATATTAAATTATAATATTGTGAAACTATCGTGTATTTTTTTTTAAATTTTAATATTTTTTAATTGAAAAATAAATATATTAGTATTAGTATTTATCTATATTTAATTCTATTCGTAATATTGAACACTTATTTTTAAAGTATTAAAATATAATATATTTAGTTGAAATAAAAAGTCAAGTAGATTTTTAAGAATATGAGCATAAAAAGCGTGATTTTGTATATTAAATTTACAATTTTTGAAAGTATTTTAAATAATTACTATAGTACATCGCCACGAACTATTGACTCTATTTGTACCTTTACAAAACTATATTGTAAACAATATTTTTTAATTTTGAAAATTTACCATTTCATGTTATTTAAGTTAGTATACATTTTAAGTATCTTATATTATTTTATGTTGGAAATATGCATTACAAATATATTAATACATATACTAGGAATAGTTAATTTAATTATGCTTAATTAACTTAATTAAATTACATGATAATGTTTCTATTAATGAATTATATTATATTATTAATGTGGAATAACATAGAGTGTTATTTTATTTTATATAATGGGGCTGGTGTAATTTCTATTTAAATCTATAAACCATCCATCGTATTAATTTATTATATCTCAAGATTTATATGTATAAATATTAAATCAATTTTAAAGTTTTAATTTAAATCATATTTAAAATGTATCAACTTAAGTACCAATATAATATTTAGTTAAAAGTGTAAAAATAAAGTATTGAATATATATATTTTATTTTGCATAATATTTTCAAATTTATATTTTTATACATTTATATTTTTAATAGTCCATTTATTGCTGAAATTCGAGTAATAGTAATATATCATAGATAATAAATATTTGTTATAAGTAATAGGTATAAATAATTAAATTATATATTAAAAAATAATAACAATTACTCAGGATATTTTATAACAATTATACTAACATAAAATTATGTATAGTATCCTAATTGTCCTTATTTAAAATATCTATTATAAAAACTTTTTTTCTTATAATCTTCGACTAAAAGGCACCAATGAGAATTAATGATATTAACACCCATTAGTACTAAATTTGTATCAACATTGAATTTACACTTAACGTAATTAGAATTTTCCAATAGGTAAGCATATAAGAATCAATATAATGACAATTATTTTTATTTCGATTTATTAAAATATATAGATATGAATTAATAATCTGATCATCTAACCATGAATCGATCGATAATATATTTTCTTTATTAATTATATATGGACCTATCTTATATATTTTATTTATGCAATCTTTAAGAGTTTTTAGTATATTAACCAGTTTATTTATTGTTTTATTAAATTCTAAATATGGTTTTAATTTAGATAAGTTAATTAAACATTTTATTATTTTTCCATCATCTCTATTTTTATTCTTGCATAATTTCCCATTATATCAGTTATTGTGTACTTATTTAAAACGGTCATTCTAATTTCAAATGAATTTGATTTTATTGATTTAGTTTTTTTAAAATCATTGACAAACTTTTCTTGAGTTTTTTAAATATTATTTACAATTTGTTTTATTTTCATTCTAGACTTATTTTCTACCATAAAAAACTGGTCAATATGTGTATTCAGTCTATTTACATCATCATTTATATCCAAATCATCTATACTTATTCCTTCATTTTGAGTAATATTGCTATCATTTTAAAATTTAATAATTAAACTCTTGCTTTAATTTATAAATATATTCATACTGTCTTTTTTGTTATATTGTTACTATCATACATCATTACATTCATACTATCATTAATATCTGTACAATTATCCTCTATTTTACCAAATTGATTTACTGAATTTTAATTAACATTTCATTCATGCCCACCAGATCCATTTATTTCATTAACAGTCATCTGCTATATACGCATTATCATTCTCTTCTAATAATTCAATTGGAACTTTGGCATTTATATAAAATAATAAAAAAAATGGTGATATTTCGTACTTTTTTGTTTTTGAAATCTAATGGAAAATAATATTTTATCTAGGCATTCATCCAAATCATTCTTATTCTTATTCACACAATTGTTTTTAATCTCATTACTATCTGACCATTCATTCTCTCATATAAGCCATTATTGTAGGAAGCAGATGTAATTAACCTCTTTACACAAATTGTTTTTGATAATGATTCATTTATCTGTAATACATAAATTAAATTATATAAACGGATATTTTAGTTTTTGTAAATCGTAAACATGCATTAGTAATTTTTCTTTTATTCGGTTTTTGAAATTCCTGTATTATGTGTCAGACTAACTAAGAATTTCTTTGTCATCTAAATGCATGATAAAATAGTATTTATAATTATAATTATTTAAAGTAGTTAACATATAACACTTTGGATATTATGTATTTTAAAATAAACCCTATTTATATCAACTATCTAATACGTTTAATCATATCAGTAATGTTCTAATTCATTAGTTTATAATATTAATTTCTACTAAGTAAATATCATGCCTAATATTTAATTTGTTGAGACCAAAGCTGCCTCTATATTTTAGACTAAGTGTGTATATAAAATGTATATCAACAATATAGTGGGTGATGTGACATATGGAATACGTGAATAAATTATAAGATAAATATTTCTGGAGTCAACATTAAAAGTTAAAATTACTAAATATCGACGATGCATAAATGATATCGCCGAGTATCAAACGCTAAAAGCATAGACAGCAATACCAAATGGCTAAATTATCTAAATGAATATAGACACATATTTATATATATGTCTTATTAACTATTAACTATTAGAATTTAAATGAATCAGATTTCGCAATTATAAGTATGTTATATATAGTTAAATCTTTATCTTACAAAATGTAATAATATTATATACTATATAATAATAAAAGATAATATATAAAGTTAATACTAACCAATAAATTTAGTATATTTATCTAAATGATATTATAAAAAGTTTTTTTAAAAATATACTTTAATAATTTTCAATTTAAAGTAATGATGTAAAGGTCCAAATACTGGGTCAAAAATTGCAAATTTAATAAACTAAAACACACTTTTTATGCTCATATTCTTACTAAATATATTTTGTTGTAATTCTTTAAAAATAAGTGTTCACTATTACGAATAGAATTAAATATAGATAAATACTAATAATAATATTTTTATTTTTCAATTTTAAAATATTAAAATTCAAAAAAAAAATATACTCGATAGTTTCACAATATTATAATTTAATATTTACATATAATACGAATATACTCTATAACAACATACATATTTATATTGTTTAAAGTTATGTTTAACTAGTTATATGAATTTATAAAGTCACGTGACCGTTGGCGATGTTTATTATACAATGTTATTTTCAATTAAATTATGACAACCCTTAATCGATTACTACTTACAATAATACTTACTAAGTTGATTTAAATATAATAAATGATTGTTATATATGAAAATAACCTACATAGTTGTTATTAGTTATATACTTAGATCAAAAGTATAAATAATACTATAGTATTATTTATACTCTATAGAGTATACTCTAATTATATATACTTTTTTTTATAAAACATAAAATTATAATAATTAAAATGGATGCCTGGAATGTGTCCTGATTTGTTTAATTGTTTAATATATACTTATAATTAATTGTATAATATATATCATTATAATAATTGTAATTATTTTATATAACGATTACAATAATACTTGTATATACTTGTATACAGTGCATTGTTACAATAATTGTATAAAGTATTAGTAATACACTAATATATGTATTTGGATCCATATTGTTTATAACTGTAAAGTATTGTTATCAACCCATATATTATTTGTATAGATACAATTACATGTAATTAACAGATGCATAAAAAATCAGGTTTCATACTTATACAATGATATTAGCTAGTTAGATAACTCTAAACACGCCTTTCTTTATGCCACGCCCCTGATATATATATATATATTGTTCAGATAAATATGGCGACACTCGGGGTTAACTATTTATAAAGGAGTGCTGGTATACGCGGACATATAAGTCAGATTCAATTAATTATTAACGGACTAAATAGATAATATAAGTTTTGTTTAAGATTATTTTCTTATACCTTAGATATTAATTTATTTATTAGCTAATATTCTATTGATAAACTTAAATTAAAAAGTTCATTCGTGTATAATAAACATTATACATTATTTAATAATGTTCACTTATAGAATAAGTTAAGTATAATTCTTATATAAATTATTAATTATAATAGGATTTTAAACTAAAATGACACAGAAATTTATAAAATGTTACTCTTTGTACAACAAAGTAAGACAATGTATACATTATGATATTACAAACACAATATGATATTCTTATTTTAGAATACACTCTATCGATATACCATTATTATATTACGAGATTATCTAACTATTTACACGAGTTGATCTCGTTTATTTCACTATTTACACGAGTTGATCTCGTTTATTTCACTATTTACACGAGTTGATCTCGTTTATTGCACTATTTACACGAGTTGATCTCGTTTATTTCATTATTTACACGAGTTTATCTCGTTTATGTCACTATTTATACGAGTTTATCTCGTTTATTTCACTATTTAATTGAGTTTAAATCACTGCTTACACACTTTGAACTTTAATTTAACACACTATTTACACAAGTTGATCTCGTTTATTTCACTATTTACACGAGTTTATCTCGTTTACTTCACTATTTACACGAGTTTATCTCGTTTATGTCACTATTTACACGAGTTTATCTCGTTTATTTCTCTATTTACACGAGTTTATCTCGTTTATTGCACTATTTACACGAGTTGATCTCGTTTATTTCATTATTTACACGAGTTTATCTCGTTTATGTCACTATTTATACGAGTTTATCTCGTTTATTTCACTATTTAATTGAGTTTAAATCACTGCTTACTCACTTTGAACTTTAATTTAACACACTATTTACACGAGTTGATCTCGTTTATTTCACTATTTACACGAGTTTATCTCGTTTATTTCACTATTTACACGAGTTTATCTCTTTTATTTCACTATTTACTTGAGTTTAACTCACAGCTTACACACTTTGAACTTTAATTTAACACACTAGAGTTTAACTATATTTGATTTCAGTATTTTATTGTTATTTGGTCTAGTTAATATAAACTCCTACATCATTTTAACTCTGGTTTATCTCACTACTTACATGCGATTAAAACGAGTTAATCTCACTCTTTCTGTGAGTCTATTTCT